>JAYESA010000013.1:157127805-157238118 GCA_036927795.1 Iris macrosiphon | reverse complement strand
TTAAACCTGTACAAGCTAACTTGTGTCTTCGTGGCAGGGAAGAACATGGTAAGTATTGTACAGGTGGTTTAGACGGGCAGGTAAAAGTCACCGAACGGTGGCAAGTTTATTTCAGTAATTTATATATATATACTGCTTGCTTGTAAAATGAACTAAGGCAAGATAGAAAGACCCCAAATAATATGCATGCTTCATATAAACAACGTGTTGATTGGTATAGTTGGATTAGCTTGCCTTCACCAGTACATTTTGATGTACTGACCCTCGTTGAAACAGGTTCCCTGTACTAAGGAGATCCTGCGAGGAGCTAAATTCACTTCCCAATCTAGTCCAGCTGTCGGCACACCCTGATCGTGCCCTATTTTGAAGCATTTTTGAAGACCAAAAAGCTAGCAACTTAACTCATACAGCTCAGAGGAAAAGCCATTGTCCCGCTTGGAGGTCTCTTATTTTGAAGTTTTAGTAAACGATGTAATGTACAGGACAACTATCTTATTTTGTGTCAACTTTTGTAAGCCTGTGCGGCAACCTTCTGACTCGTTCAAGAGTTTGTAATAGAAGTTCATTATCGATAAAGAGAACTTTTTCATGTTTCAACTCTGTGTTTCAATTATCTGCGTACTCTGAATATAGGCTCGCTATGCAAAATATCTTAGCCTTGTGTGATGCGTAACCTAGGCACGCACGGCGTCACGTCCGAGGGACGACTATCGATTCCACAAAAATTGGGGCATGACATATTGGTATCAGAGCACATCTTGAAGTTTCTTTGACCCTCGTATTGGAAAAGTTCCTTTAACGATATAATCCATGTACGAACTCTTGAACTCGTTAGGCCAAACTAAGATATGTTCAAACAATGAGTCAATAATACATTATGATCCTGATATAATTTATCTTCTTTTGAAGGAATGGCACAAGCGCAAACATCATCGCTAGCGCCGGACGAGACACAAGCCCAAGAGAGCAGTTCCGGCACATCGGGAAGTTTTCGGAGCCAGCGAGCTATGTCCCGTGTCGATCCCATTCAGCAGATAATACGGATGTTAGAGGCTAGCCAATAAAGGGACAAGGCTCGTTATGAACGAGCCAAAAAACGAGTGGAAGAGAGGCAGAGAAAGTTCCAAGACAATCTAGAAGCCTGGTTTGCAGTCTAACAAAAGCAGGTAGATATCCTGCAACAGATCGTACAGACCTTGGCCTCCAACCATTCCGCAGCAACGGTAACGATACCGGTGGAGCAGCCCACTGTAGAAGCATGAAAAATATGCTAGGGAATCATACGTATAAAACTCTCAATATGCAGGAAGTCCGCGTAAAACAGAGCTCCAACACTGGGTGGCGTAAAACAAGATTTCAGAGCCATTGGCGTACAACAGAGCTTCAACGCTAGTTCAGCATAAAATATAGCTCCGGAATAACCCGTGTAATACAGTAGTTCCAGACTACTTCGGCGTAAAAAGGTTGCTATATCGCCATTTCGGCGTAAAACCTATCTGCTTTTAATACAGTGGGAAGTTGTACGAGGAACTCTTCGTATTCCTCGAATAAACCTGTCAGTTGAAGCAGTGAACCTGACTCCTGACAAAGAGGACTGCACGACGATCGAAAGGATGGCTGTAATAATGATTCTACACAGAGCCCCAGACTGTTGTTTAGTGACATAATCCTAGATATAAGGCATCGTTTACGCATTCAAGGAATATGCTGCCTATTTTATACAGGCAGATGTGAGCTTTACGCTCAGGATGAGATAAAACCAACGGCCACGTCAAAAGCTGTTCTTCGTACAGAACTCGAAGTACATCTCTACAATTAATGCATGAGATGGGGGCAGATCTCTGTATTTAATGCACGAGATTTGGTTCTACTTTCAAAGACTGGGTGAGCTATAATTAGGGCTAATACGTCCACATCACCATCCCCGTACATTACGCCAACTAGGCTATTTTCAGCTATAGGAGTACGTTGTACGCTATCTCCTTGAAATACGCCGACCTGGCTATTTTCAACTGTAGGAGTACGCCGTATGCTATCTCCTCGAAATACGCCAACTCAGGCCATATTTGCAAAGGAGCGTGATAAGGCTATTTTGCCCAAAATACGCTCAAAACCTCAGTCAAAGAAGGATAACTGGCTATCTTTACGGTGGTTACCTATCCATACAGCATCAAGATTTATGCAGAACTTGGCTTCTACGCCAACATGACAGCTACTTGGCTCCTACGCCAACATGATAGCTACTTGGCTTCTACGCCAATATGACAGCTACTTGGCTTCTACGCCAACTTGACAACTATTCGGCTTCTACGTCAACTTGACAACTACTCGACTTCTATGCCTACTTGCCTTTTACTCCATCAGAACAGTCGTTTGGCTTTTACGCCAACAAGATAGTTATTTGGCTTTTATGCCAACTACCTCTACGCAAGGAGCAGTTATCTACGTGGCTTGTATGCCGTGATCTTCGATGAGCGATTATACACATTACCTCATAATGGGACACGCGTCACATGCCAATTCAAGAAATTATCCATACGTGGGTAGCAGTTATTATAACCGCCACGTAAAAGGTGCAGCTCTCTCAGCTGTTCGGTTTCTACGCCGATTGTAGCTGAACTCTATAAATGGAGACCTCCGGCCACGAAGGTCAGAGGTGGAATCGAAGGAAGAGAGACAGCGGGCAAAATACAGGAGAACAACAGAGGTCAAGGTCAAGAGAGCACATATAGAGAGCTTTGGCAACGAGAGTTCAATCCCTCCTGCAGTCTTTGAAGCTTCTTTTTCGGCTTCTACAAGAACTTCTTCGTCATCGTGTGGTCCAAGGGACAAAGTGATCGACCACAGATCAGACTCCTATAGCAATATTTCCCCAGAATCAAATTTTTGTACTCAACATTCTCGTATAGGATTAATTGTACTTCTTTTTCTTGTTTATAAACCAAAGAAAGGGTTTTGCATAAACCTAGTTTCAATTTCTTTCGTTTATTATCAAACACAAGATGGCGACTCTGCTGGGGACTACTTTCTCATCTGATGAGAAAACCATTGCTCAATACGATGCTGTATCCGTAGGATCAATGAAGAAGACCTTGGTCATCCAATTCGACCAATCGGCTTACGAAGACATGCTTCAAGCTGGGGGTAGCTCTCATTCCCTCTTTGTCCAAGACAACATGAAATTGCGTAAAGTAAGGATGCCCCGAACATCCTCTACCATTCCTGCGGACTCTCTCTCTCTCTGACCAACAAGGTTGTAGCATCGCAACCTATACACCCCGCGCATAAAAATTTGTCTCCCGTCTATGACGTGGCAGACAAAGCTTCTGGTAATGCCTCAGTGCCAATCCAGAAGTCAACTTCGTATTTTGTACGTAAAACTTTGTCTTCCGTCTGTGACGTGGCAGACAAAGCTTCTGGCAATGCCTCAGTGCCAATCCAGAAGTCTACTCCGTGCCTTGCGCGTAAAACTCTATCTTCCGTCTGTGACATGGCAGACAAAGCTTCTGGCAATGCCTCAGTGCCAATCCAGAAGTCTACTCTGCGCCCCGCATGTAAAACTTTGTCTCCCGTCTGTGACGTGGTAGACAAAGCTTCTGGCAATGCCTTAGTGCCAATCCAGAAGTCTACTCCGCGCCTTGCACGTAAAACTCTGTCTCCCATCTGTGACGTGGCAGACAAAGCTTCTGACAATGCCTCAGTGCCAATCCAGAAGTCTACTCCGCGCCCCGCGCATAAAATTCAGTCTCCCGTCTGTGACATGGCAGACACAATTTTTGATAATGCCTCAGTGTTAACTCAGAGGTTCCAAACGCGCTCCGCGCATAAAAATACAGCTTCCCTCTGTGAAGAGGAAGATGGTCCTTGCAACCACCGTAAGGGAAAACAAGTGGCAGATTTTTCGACCTCTCGGCTTTTACGCCAGCAAGAGAAGAATCTGCCCGCTCATCAGATTACGCGAGATGCCAACGGTAGATTGAGGACTTCCTCAGTTTTACGCCAACCTGGGCAAAGTGCCAGATTACGCCAGGATAAGCCTCTCAGCGTAAAGAAGACCCGGTGCACGGGAACATACGCTCCTCATGGATCATGTGCTACTCACATGGCTGAACTGCTCTACTCATATGGCAGTGTTCTTGTTCCTAATCTCCATAGGCCCAATGATTAAAAAGGCAGAATAAGTCTTCTTCTTCTTCTTCTGCTAATATCGTTGATTTACGTGATTTCTTGATCCAGAAACGCAAAGACAGGGATCAAAATTAAGATTTAGCGCCCCTAACTTCCAAGCACGGAGAGATCATGTGGGAAGATGCGTCAAGATCTAATGTCATCATGACATATGGGCCACATGAAGAATCTGTCTTTATTATTCCACCGACTCGCAACGATCAGCATCGAATAATCTTTGGTCGAATGCGGAAAAGGCCGATTGTACAAGAAGAATCTCGCAAGCCCGATGCTGGGAAAATGTAAATCCACAGATATAGCCCTCAGGCTTTGAGGATTATATAAAACATGGGTTATGATTTAAAGTTGAAACAAGGACTCAACTATGGAAAAGCCAGACGAACACCGTTGCATGGTAATCCTTACTGTCAACAAACTCATTTTGGGTTGAGGTATACTGCATCTCTTGCAAACTCCAAACCTCCAGAGTCTGATTCTGTAATACCAGAGGCAGGTCCTTCTAAATCAACTTTTGTGGACAAATACCACGACATGTCTGGGGCTAGTCTACTTCGATAAAATAGGACAGCATCCAAAGCTGGAGGTCGAATCGAAGGTAGAGAGACAGCGGGCGAAAGAGAGGAGAATATGTCACGCCCCAGTTCCAAAATACGTAGGACTAGGAATACGTAACATGCCCAGCCATATGTATACGAACTCTAATATATGAAAACCATATACACACGTACGCTGTATATGAATATTCAATCCATCAGTGGTAATATACTGTCACAACAAGTCTCACAGAATCTATATCTCATCCACAGCACAAATAATCAGTAGGAAATAAGAGCTAAAAATATCACTGAATACCCAGGTTGTATAGTAAGTCGGATAATCGGGTGGAAACAAATCCACTACAAAATGACTATCCCGAGGTAGCAACAAAATCTCTAAACAGTGACAATAATCACAGATACTCTGAGGGTAAGATCTCCTCATCCTGGTAAGTGGAGTCAGGTCCCGGTCCGTACTCCTGTGGGTACTCCTGCTCGTCCATATCTGAAAAGGGACCAGGTCCTCAGAGGGACGTAACAAGATACATAAAAATATGCCAATAAGTACTGAAATATAAATATCCAATGGTTTGCCTAACCGTCTAAGTGAATGCAGTTTGAGAACAACTTTCCACCAAATGGGCTATCTGGCTAAAATATGGGACTGGCGTGACCCTCTCGGAGAATTAGGAGCCTCAAAGCATGTCGTCTTTTGAACGGCAGAGGCCGCTAGTAATATATAGTGGTCATCATCACCCGTTTCTCCGGTGGAGAATCCGGGCGTACAGGAAAAAGTACAAAGGAGCCTAAATGCTTTACTTATTGTTATCCCCACCCCATGCTCTGAGCATGCCATATCCATGACGTGATAAATCCTCTAAATAACTGCCAGGTCTACTAGTATACAAAGTTTCTATTAGCAGTTACCCCTAACGCACGGCACTTACGTACAGAAAGCCAATGCGGTACGTAGTCCGAGGTCTATATGAGACTCACAAATCGTGTAGCAACTGTGTCACGGCCAATGAACCTACTGATGCTCCCTAAAACTGGGTGGTCTCATAAATAGGTCCAAAATTTACAAAAATAAATATCTATATAGGCAGAATTAAATATGCATATATCAACTGGAATGTAAATAATTGTATAGTGGCAAGGTATACTTGCCGAGCAAGGTTTCGTATAGTGCAAGCGTTCCAACAGTGTTCAGTTGTAGTAAGAAGAAGTTGGTTAGGGTTTTTAAGAGTTGTAATTATATATAGGAATAAGGAGGCTGTGGGATTTACTTAATGGTTAAGAAACTAATACCACTGTTATTTTCATTTTATTGGTTTAGGTGTGCGGTTGAGGAGATTTTTAAGGAGTGGTGGAATGAGAAACTTACACGTATAGAAAAGCAAAGAAAAGCAAAAATTGGGTTTTGCTTCTGTTGCTGATATTTTCTTCCCCTAATGGTTATGGTTTGGGTTTTATGCGCGGTGAACGGAAATTACGCAGGGGTTGGTTTTACGCGTAGAGAAAGGAAGAGTTTTACGCAGTGTTTTGCTACTGCTGCTGCTGCTGTTTACGTGCGGAGAAATATACGCGGATTCCGCTAAACGGGTTTTACGCAGGGTTTGATAAAAAGGAAATTCTATTTTCTATTCTTTCTTTTTCTTATTAATAATATATATATATATATATATATATATATTCATTTTTATACATAGAAATTTTTTTACAAAATTTATATTGGTGTATACGGTTAGTCTAGCAACTGTCCAACGGGTCTCCTACATGGAATAAATTAGAAAAATTTATAATAGCTTCATAAATCCCTTAGATATACAATAGAAATAAAATATATTCCCTCTATTCATAATTACCATAAATAACTAATTAATCCGGTTTTCAGGAATGGGGGTTTACACTTTACCCAACTTATAAAAATTTCGTCCTCGAAATTAAACTAAACCACGGTAGAAGTCAAGAATGGTATATAATTTTAACAAAGTAAATTTATACCTTCGACTGCGAATAGATTCGGAAAATGTTTGTGCATGTCATCCTCGTGCTCCCAAGTAGATTCTCCTGGCGAGCCATGCTTCTATGTTATACAGACCAAGGGAATAGATTGGTTCCTCAATAATTTCTCTTGACGATCGAGAATTCTCACGGGTTGCTCTTGATATGACAAGATGGGCCCAATGGTGATCTCCGAATGGTCAAAAATATGACTGCTATCTGCCACATATCGCCTGAGCTGCGACAGATGGAATACGTCATGTATTCCCTCAAGTGAAGGTGGTAGCGCAAGTCGATAAGCTACTTCTCCCACTCTCTCTAGCACATCAAATGGTCCAATATACCTTGGAATCAACTTGCCATGACTTCCGAATCTAATAGTGCCTCTGGTAGGTAATATCCTTAAGAAGACATGATCGCCCTCTTTAAACTCCAAGGGACGACGATGAAGGTCTGCCCATTGTTTCTGCTTGTCTTGCGCTGCTCGCAAGTGTCCTTGTATCTTCTTAACTGTCTCAACTGTCTCAACTGTGTTGATTACTAATTCTGGTCCCAGAATCTGATGTTCTCCTACGTCACTCCAACACACAGGAAATCTACACTTTCTTCCATATAATGCTTCAAATAGAGCCATCTGGATGCTTGCCTGATAGCTATTGTTGTAAGAAAACTCTACAAGATGTAAGTGGTTCTCCCATGATCCTCCAAAGTCTAACATATAAGCCCTCAACATATCTTCTAATGTCTGAATAGTACGTTCTGACTGTCCATCTGTTTATGGACGGTAAGATGTACTAAACTTCAGACGAGTTCCAAGACTTTCTTGCATGCTTCTCCAAAAATGTGATGTAAAGCGTGAATCTCTATCTGATCCAATGCTGACTGGTATGCCGTAAAATCTCACGATTTGCTTCATATATAAGTCAGCCAAAACTTCTGTAGATTGGCCAATTCTGAAAGGTAAGAAATGGGCTGACTTGGTGAGTCGGTTTACTATTACCCATACCGTATCTCTTCCACTAGGACTCTTGGGAAAACCTGTAACGAAGTCCATAGTGATGTGTTTCCACTTCCATTCTGGAATTGGAAGAGGTTGCAATAACCCTGCTGTTCTTTGATGCTCCGCCTTTACTTGTTGACACACTAAATATTTAGCTACAAAATGAGCTCTCTCTCTCTTTTCATTCCATGCCACCAAAAATGCTATCTTAAGTCACGATACATTTTGGTGCCTCCAAGATGAATAGAATATATCGAACTATGAGCTTCTGCCATCAGCTCTTGTTGAATTTCTCCATTTGGAACATAAAGACGATCACCATATCGTAATGTCCCATCATCATGGATGCGCAGTCCTGTTTGCTCTCCAGCCTCTGTCCTTTCTTTTAATCTTTTGAATCTGGCGTCTGTAGGTAATGCTGTCTTGATTCTTTCTACTAGTGATGATTGTACTTGTAAATTGGCTAGTGTTCCGTCTGCTCCGGGTAATATTACTTCAATGCCAAGACATTGTAAGTCCTTCAATAATTCTTTCTGTGTTGTCAAGAAGTAAATTGTTGGCTTCCGGCTTAATGCGTCTGCTACAACGTTAGCCTTGCCTGGATGATAATGTAGCTCTATCTCGAAATCTTTCATCAATTCGAGCCATCAATGTTGCCTCATATTTAACTCCTTCTGTGTGAAGACATAATTGAGACTTTTGTGGTCCGTATATATTTCCACTCGTTTCCCATATAAGTAATGTCTCCGTAACTTTAGAGAAAATACAACGGCTGCAAGTTCCAAGTCATGAGTGGGATAATTCTTCTCATGTACTCATAATTGCCTAGATGCATATGTAATCACCTTGCCATACTGCATCAATACGCATCCTAAACCTTTATCTGATGCGTTACTGTAGATCACATAGCCTCCTGATCCTGATGGAATAGTTAATATTGGTGCTGTAGTCAGTCGCTTCTTCAATTCCTCGAAAGCGGCTTGACATTCGTCGGTCCATATGAACTCTTGATCTTTGTATGTCAACTGTGTCATAGGTGCTGCTATTCTTGAGAAGTTCTCCACGAACCGTCGGTAATATCCTGCAAGTCCAAGGAAACTTCTCACCTCCGCTGATGATTTAGGAATATGCCATGTCTCGACTGCCGAGATCTTTTCTGGATCAAAAGAAATACCATCTCCTGTAATGACATACCCAAGAAATAAAACCTTGTCCAAGAAGAACTCACATTTATTGAGTTTCATATATAACTGTTCCCTCCTCAAGGTCTCTAGAATAATTCGTAAGTGCTTCTCGTGTTCCTCGTAGATCTTTGAATAGACAAGTATATCATCTATGAAGACAACCATGAACTGGTCCAAATACTGATGGAATACTCGATTCATTAAGTCCACAAAGATAGCTGGAGCATTGGTCAATCCAAATGGCATGACCAAAAACTCGTAGTACCCATATCTTGTCCGGAATGCAGTTTTTGGAATGTCCTCCTTTCGTACCTTCACCTGGTGATATCCCGATCTCAAATCTATCTTTGAGAATATCTTGGCTCCATTAAGCTGGTCAAATAGGTCATCAATGAGTGGCAGTGGATATTTATTCTTCACTGTCACTGCATTCAAGGCTCTATAGTCAATGCACATATATACTGATCCATCCTTCTTTGGTACGAACAACACTGGTGCTCCCCAGGGTGATGCACTTGGTCGGATGAAACCTCTCTCTTCTAGTTCTTTCAATTGTGTCTTTAGTTCATCCATTTCCTTCTTCGCCAGTCTATAAACATGTGATGCTATAGGTGCCGCTCCGGGTGTTAATTCAATAGAAAATTCTACGTCTCTATCTGGGGGTAGTCCTGGTAATTCTTCTGGAAAGACGTCTAGAAATTCTGAAATAATAGGATGATAAACAACATTGTCCATCGCGAGCTGCATACCATCAAGGATTTTGGTGGATCCTCGTACAAACTCAAGTTCAGGCTGGCCTGGTACGTTGAAAAGAATGCTTCCTCCAAAGCAATCGAAGAAAGTGTGGTACTTGCTTAGCCAGTCCATTCCGAGCACAATATCAAAAGTCGGCATAAGAAGGACTAAGAGTCAGGTATTCATTTCTCTGTCACGTATCACTATAGGACACGATCTACAAATTCTACTAATAGGTACAACTCCTACCCCGGTATGAATTCTAATACAACTAGGTAAAGGTGTAGAGGTAATATTGTGTTTGGCAATAAAACTAGATGATATGAATGAGTGGGTGGCTCCAGTATCAAACAATGTCGTAGCAGAAAAAGTAAAAGCAAGAGTGATACCTGCTATGACATCAATCTCCTTATTTATATCATCCACTTTCATTGCAAAAGCTTGTCCGTTCCTCTGTAGTTGTCCCTAACTAGCTCTCAGGTACTGATCCTCCTGGGTAGGTAGTGGTAGTCCTCGCTGAAATCCCCCTATTGTTGGAGTTCGAGGTGCTCCTGGTCTCATCATTTGCTGAGATGGCTTTGGTGCTAGAAGTGCTAGCCTCTGTGCTGGTAGTGGAAGGGTCAATGCTTGTTACATAGGACAGTCTTTTAATATATGTTGTCCGAAACCACATCTCATACACTGTCCCAAGCGGACTCGACAATCCTTCGAGATATGCCCGCGTCTCCCACAATAATTGCATTGAGGCTTCTCTAGAATCTGGTATGGTCCTGCTCTGTGTTGGTACTGTTGTTGCTGAGCTAAAGGACGTCTAATAGGTCCTCTTTGTTGTGTCCTTGCCAGTCCTTATTGTGTTCTCAGCTGACTTCCTTTTCCCTTGTTGATGGTTTCTTGCAATCTGGATTCTGTCAGTAACTCGGCATAAGAGATTCGGGACTGGGAGCTAGTATAGTGTAGGAGCTCTTTAGTCAGTCCGCAATGAAACCTCTTAGCCTTGGCCAAGTCATCTGGTATCAAGGAAGTGCCATATTTACTAAGGCGACTAAACTCAGCATCATACTCGTCCACTGTTCGATTCTCCTACTCCAGGTAGAGAAACTGGTCGTATAATGCATCTTTGACGGTGTCCGGGAAGTACTTCCTTTCAAAGCACTCCAAGAACTGTTCCCAAGTCTGGTATGTACCCAGCTGGCGCTCCATTGATTCCCACCAGTGATGAGCATTACCATCTAGAAGCATTTTCACACCTGTCATCCACAGATCTGTAGGTAGCTGTAATGCTTCTAATAACTTTCGAGTGTGAGTGATCAAGTTGGTAGTTTCTTCTGGACTCTTAATGCCTTTGTACGGCCTTGGACCCATCTGTACAAAGTCTTTCATCGAACCAACTCTAGCTCGAGGTTCTAGAGCTAGTGCTTGAGCTGGTGTAGTAGTCTTTGCAGCCATCCTTTCAAGTGCTGCCAGGAATTCTTGTCTCTGCTCGGCTACTTGTTGTCTCTGTTCTTGTATCATCATCTGGAAAAATTGGAATAGTTGTGCCTGGCCATCCTGCGGTGTCGATGATACTGGAAGGTTCCCATTTGGTGGAAAAGAAAAGTCAGATGGAACTGGATTATGAATCTGTCCATCTGGTCCTGAAAGTCTAGGGTTCATAGAGGTCCCTTCTTGAGTCTGACCATTGACTCCAGGAGTTGAGTCATCATCGATGATAGTACATCCTTTCTGCATATCCATCTCCCAGCAGGTGATGTACACAACGTTTAAAAGAAGTACAGAACTCAAACAGAGATGTAAAATTATTGGCGTAAAATATGGTCTCAGAAATATCCGCGTAAAGCAGAGAAGCTTAAGGTAAGGTTTTAGGGTTGTCTGTATAAAACAGAGATTCAAAGAAGTCAGCATAAAATAGAGCTTCAAAACTGTCTGGGAAAAGTCTGCGTAAAAGTTTTCGTGCGTAAAGTCTAATGCATAAACTCTGCTCGTTAAAGTCTAACATACGTTGTATAGTAAAGTTGTTCGTGGATCTTTTTGTTTTTCCTCGGACGAATTTGTCAGTCAAATCAGTGATCCTTACATCTGACAAAAGTACTGCATAATGATCGAGAGGACGGTTGTGATGATGATTTTGCATAGAGACCCAGGTTTTGTCATTTTAGCGATATATTTTTAATACAAAGTCGTTTTTATGCTTCCAATGAGGAAGAAAAGTTGGGGCTTCTGCATACGCTATCTACAGGAATGAGTTTTACGCTCAAGATGAGACAAAATTAGATGCTAAGTCAAAAAGCTATTTTTGCACAAGGTTCGAGGCATATCTCTGTATTTAATGCACGAGATTTGGTTCTTAATTGGTCTTGACTGAGAAATCTAAAGCTAAGACTGTGATAATACGCTCAGTACGCCTAATCAAGCTATTTACGCTGGTTTCAGGAATTATTAGGTTTACGCTGGATATTTATCTATGTAGCTTACATGTCGTCTTATACGCAGGATTTAGAAACACTATTGGAACGTGGTTAGCAGTTGTTATAACTGCAGCGTAAAGTAGAAATAACTACAGCGTAAAATAGATAATCTTCTGTAACTTAAGTAGGTAATCATAGCTTGGCTTTTTTACACTAACAAGACAGTCAGTTGGCTTTTTACGCCAACAGGGGTAAAGGATTTTTGGCATAAAACTTAAAGAAGAATGAGGTTTTAGTCAAGTGTAGATGAGATACTTATTCTCTATTCCTAAACACAGGCTTGTTTGGTACAGTGACGTAACCAAGACAATATATTCAGGACCTGCATGGGCCACCACCAAAAATATGTCACGCCCCAGTCCCAAAATATGTAGTACTAGGAATATGTAACATGCCCAGCCATATGTATAAGAACTCCAATATATGGAAACCATATACACACGTACGCTGTATATGAACATTCAATCCATCAGTGGTAATATACTGTCATAACAAGTCTCACAGAATCTATATCTCATCTACAGCACAAATAATCAGTAGAAAATAAGAGCTGAAAATATCACTGAATACCCAGGTTGTATAGTAAGTCGGATAATCGGGTGGAAACAAATCCACTACAAAATGACTATCCCGAGGTAGCAACAAAATCTCTAAACAGTGATAATAATCACAGATACTCTGAGGATAAGATCTCCTCATCCTGGTAAGTGGAGTCAGGTCCCGGTCCGTACTCCTGTGGGTACTCCTGCTCGTCCATATCTGGAAAGGGACCAGGTACTCGGAGGGACGTAATAAGATACATAAAAATATGCCAATAAGTACTGAAATATAAACATCCAATGGTTCGCCTAACCGTCTAAGTGAATGCAGTTTGAGAATAACTTTCCACCAAGTGGGCTATTTGGCTAAAAATATGGGATTGGCGTGACCCTCTCGGAGAATCAGGAGCCTCAAAGCATGTCGTCTTTTGAACGGCAGAGGCCGCCAGTAATATATAGTGGTCATCATCACCCGTTTCTCCGGTGGAGAATCCGGACGTACAGGAAAAAGTACAAAGGAGCCCAAATACTTTACTTATTATTCTTTCCACCCTATGCTCTGAGCATGCCATATCCATGACATGATAAATCCTCTAAATAACTGTCAGGTCTACTAGCATACAAAGTTTTTATCAGCAGTTACCCCTAACGCACGACACTTACGTACAGGAAGCCAACCCGGTACGTAGTCTGAGGTCTATATGAGACTCACAAATCGTGTAGCAACTGTGTCACGGCCAATGAACCTACTGATGCTCCCTAAAACTGGGTGGTCTCATAAATAGGTCCAAAATTTACAAAAATAAACTTCTATATAGGCAGAATTAAATATGCATGTATCAACTGGAATGCAAATAATTGTACAGTGATAAGGTATACTTGCCGAGCAAGGTTCCGTATAGTACAAGCGTTCTAACAGTGTTAAGTTGTAGTAAGAAGAAGTGGGTTAGGGTTTTTGAGAGTTGTAATTATATATAGGAATAAGGAGGCGGTGGGATTTACTTAATGGTTAAGAAACTATTGCCACTGTTGTTTTCCTTTTATTGGTTTAGGTGTGCGGTTGAGGAGATTTTTAAGGAGTGGTGGAATGAGAAACTTACACGTATAGGAAAGCAAAGAAAAGCAAAAATTAGGTTTTGCTTCTGTTGCTGATATTTTCTTCTCCTAATGGTTATGGTTTGGGTTTTACGCACGGTGAACGGAAATTACGCAGGGGTTGGTTTTATGCATAGAGAAAGGAAAAGTTTTACACAGTGTTTTGCTACTGCAGCTGCTGCTGTTTACGCGCGGAGAAATATACGGAGTTTCCTCTAAACGGGTTTTACGCAGGGTTTGATAAAAAGGAAATTCTATTTTCTATTCTTTCTTTTTCTTATTAATAATATATATATATATATATATATATATATATATATATATATATATATATATATATATATATATGTATATATATTCATTTTTATACATAGAAAAATTTCTACAAAAATTATATTAGTTTATACGGTTAATCTAGCAACTGTCCAATGGGTCTCCTACATGGAATAAATTAGGAAAATTTATAATAGCTTCACAAATCCCTTAGATGTACAATAGAAATAAAATATATTCCCTCTATTCATAATTACCACAAATAACTAATTAATCCGGTTTTCAGGAATGGGGGTTTAAAGAACAACAGAGGTCAAGGTCAAGGTCAAGAGAGCACATATAGAGAGCTTTGGCAACGAGAGTTCAATCCCTCCTGCAGTCTTTGAAGCTTCTTTTTCGTATTCTACAGCACTTCTTCGTCATCGTGTAGTCCAAGGGACAAAGTGATCGACCGCAGATCAGACTCCTATAGCAATATTTCCCTATAATCAAATTTTTGTACTTAACATCCTCGTATAGGATTAATTGTACTTCTTTTTCTTGTTTGTAAACCAAAGAAAGAGTTTCGTATAAACCTAGTTTCAATTTTTTTGTTTATTATCAAACACAAGATGGCGACTCTGCTGGGGAAAGTGGCGAGACATAGTTCAGAGGTAATATGGACGTGAACTGATCTATAGCCACAAACTGGAAGGTTTGCTCAGAGGTTACTTGGACATGGCAAATTCAGCTGGGAAAATAAAGAAATGTTTGGACAATAGTTCAGAGGTAATATGGACGTGAACTCATGTCCAAAAAATTCACTGTGGAGTGATTTTCCTGAGTGGGGATAGACCTGAAGAATCCGCTGGGGAAACTTTAGGGACTCATCATCCGGTATTTTCTTGAGGGAGCAAATTGTTACGTTAGAGTAAAATCAATTTACAGTGATTGTCCCCTCGTTTATAAATGTAAAGTGACGACTTTGGCGTCGATCAACTCCTGGATTCTCCTTTTCAGTACATAGCACGCCCTTGTAGGGTGATGAATGTACCGATGAAAGAGACAATAATCTGGGTCATCGACTTTGCCAGCCCTCTCAGGGTATCTGATGTTGGGTAGCTGAAGTTTGTGTTCCTTCATCAATATATTAAAGATTTTAATGATGTCATCTTCATTGAAGGAGAAAGTCCCTTTTAGCCTTCGGGCTCCCGATGCCTGAGTTTTACGGTCTTCCGGAAAGATGGTCATTGTTGCATCATCTTCGGACTCAGAGGGAATTCTACCCCCAGCTTTGGATGTTGCACTATCCTCATCCGGCGCCATGATGAGATAAAATACAGCTTGCAAGCTGTGTGGTCCAATACGACCCTTCCTCTCTCCTGGACGAATCGCCATATAAAATTGCTGATCATCCCGAGCAAAGGAAGCTATGATATCCTTCCATGATCCATCATTGCAGAGGACATTTGCTCGAAGATGCCTCTTTTTACGGCTCCTTACATGCTGGAAGAACATGATCTTCTTCTTCCTCAAGCCAACCCGACGAAGCTCGGCAACCATCTCTCTCTTTGTGGTGAAGGAAGTGTGAGAAAAAATTGGTTAACCCATTCGCCTTTATATAGGCAGAGGAGAACACACCGAATCCTAACAAACTCCTAAGAATTTGTCGAGAAATCAGCCTCACGGAATGAGTCAAACTTGACCGTTTCATGCTTCATTCAAAGTATTTCAAATTACGAGGAATTTGAAAACTTTGAAGGGGGTCCTGTAGAAGCATGAAAAATAAGCTGGGAATCATACGCGTAAAACCCTCAACATGCAGGAAGTCCACGTAAAATAGAGCTCCAGCACTGGGTGGCATAAAACATGATTTCAGAGCCATTGGCGTACAGCAGAGCTTCAACGCTAGTTCAGCGTAAAACATAGCTCCTGAACAACCCGCATAATGCAGTAGTTCCAGACTGCTTTGGTGTAAAAAGGTTGCTACATCGCCATTTCGGCGTAAAACCTATCTGCTTTTAATGCAGCGAGAAGTTGTACGAGAAACTCTTCGTATTCCTCGAGTAAACCTGTCAGTTGAAGAAGTGAACCTGACTCCTGACAAAGAGGACTGCACAACGATCGAGAGGACGGCTGTAATAATAATTCTATATAGAGCCCCAGACTGTCGTTTAGTGACATAATCCTTGATATAAGACGTCATTTACGCATTCAAGGAATATGCTGCCTATTTTACACAGGTAGATGTGAGCTTTACGCTTAGGATGAGACAAAACCAACGGCCACGTCAAAAGATGTTCTTCGTACAGAACTCGAGGCACGTCTCTATAATTAATGCATGAGATGGGGGCAGATCTCTGTATTTAATGCATGAGATTTGGTTCTACTTTCAAAGACTGGGTGAGCTATAATTAGGGCTAATACGTCCATATCACCATCCCCGCACATTACGCCAACCAGGCTATTTTCAGCTATAGGAGTACGCTGTACGTGATCTCCTTGAAATATGCCGACCTGGCTATTTTCAACTGTAGAAGTACGCCGTATGCTCTCTCCTCGAAATATGCCAACTCAGGCCAAATTTGTAAGGAGCGTGATAAGACTATTTTGCCCAGAATATGCTCAAAACCTCATTCAAAGAAGGATAACTGGCTATCTTTATGCTGGTTACCTATCCATGCAGCATCAAACTTTACGTAAAATTTGGCTTCTATGCCAACATGACAGCTACTTGGCTCCTACGCCAACATGACAGCTACTTGGCTCCTACGCCAACATGACAGCTACATGGCTTCTACGCCAACATGACAACTACTAGGCTTCTACGCCAACTTGATAACTATTCGGCTTCTACATCAACTTGACAACTACTCGGCTTCTACGCCTACTTGGCTTTTACGCCATCAGAACAGCTATTTGGCTTTTACACCAAAAAGACAGTTATTTGGCTTTTATGCCAACCACCTCTACGCAAGGAGCAGTTATCTACGTTGCTTGCATGCCGGGATCTTCGATGAGCGATTATACGCATTACCTCATAATGGTACACGCATCACACGCCAATTCAAGAGATCATTCATACGTGGGTAGCAGTTATTATAACCACCGCGTAAAAGGTGTAGCTCTCTCCGCTGTTCGGTTTCTACGTCGACTGTAGCTGAACTCTATAAATGGAGACCTCCGGCCACGGAGGTCAGAAGTGGAATCAAAGGTAGAGAGACAGCGGGCAAAAGACAGGAGAACAAGAGGTCAAGGTCAAGAGAGCACATATAGAGAGCTTTGGCAACGAGAGTTCAATCCCTCCTGCAGTCTTTGAAGCTTCTTTTTCATCTTCTACAAGCACTTCTTCGTTATCATGTGGTCCAAGGGACAAAGTGATCGACCGTAGATCAGACTTCTATAGCAATATTTCCCCAGAATCAAATTTTTTTACTCAACATCCTCGTATAGGATTAATTGTACTTTTTTTTCTTGTTTATAAACCAAAGAAAGGGTTTCGCATAAACCTAGTTTTAATTTCTTTCGTTTATTATCAAACGCACCCGCGCCTGAAGTCGAAATACCGCAAACTCCAAAGAAGAAGGATGTGACTGCCTTCAACTTTGTTGACTTCAATAAGGTCTGCAATACGCCATTTAAAGGGACTGAGGATCCAATCGTGGCTCTAGATTGGTTGGCCAAACTTGAGAATCATTTCAAACTTCTAGTGGTACCCGAGCAGAAGCGTGTCGCGTGTGCCCAATTACAGCTTCGCTTGAACGCACACGATTAGTAGGACGTGCATCGAAGTTCTCTTACAGTTGACAATGAAGAAAAGACGATAGCCTGGGCTACCTTCCGTGGTGCATTTGAAGAGGAGTTCATACCCCCTCCTGTATGTCCCCAGAAAAAGAACGAGTTCATGCAACTACGACAAGGTAGCATGACAGTTAAGCAGTATTCTGCCGAATTCAACCGGTTCGCCAAATTTGTAAGCTCCTATTTACCAGATGCAGCGAGTCATACCAGACAATTTAAAGGCGTTCTGTGCCCTAAAATCCATGCGCACGTGATCGTTCATCAGCACCAGACGATACGGGGAGTTCTCAACCATGCCCTCTCTCTTGAACTGTAGTATCCTCTCGTTGCTGTCGGCGTTGTGCATACTTTCAATCACAAACGCCATAGCAACAAGAAAGAAAATAGCACTGTAAAGCATTCAAATAATGGCGGTCAACAGAAGGGAAATCCAGACAAAATATGTAACTTCTGCAAGAAGCCCGGGCACCTCTTTAATGATTATCGTAAGAAGCTTGGGACATGCCTCCGTTGTGGTGATCCAACCCATCAGATTGATGTATGTCCGTTCCCTGATCATCATCCTCAGCGTCCAAATCCTGCCCCTACACCCCAAGCCAATTGAGCTGCGCCTCAGCAAGAGCGTCGCTAAGCTCAAGGTCGGGTGTACACTATGACACGAGAAGAAGCCTTAGCCTCAAACACCGTTGTGTCAGGTATATTGCTTTTTAATAACATACATGCACGTGTGCTATTTGATTCTGGTACAACGCATAGTTTTATATCCACAAATTTTTCCATTAAAAATAATATAGAAATGACACCGTTGTATCTAGACCTTGGTGTTAGCACCCCGTCGAGCACGAAAATACCTGTCCGTTCAGTATGCCAAGGTGGTTACGTATGTATCGGAGGAAGGAAGCTCTCGCTCGATGTTTTAGTCCTAGATGTTCGGGATTATGACATCATTTTGGGGATGGATTGGCTTGGCGCTTGCTCGGCAACTATCAAATGTGCAGAGAAATAAGTCGTCTTCCGCCTACCTGGAGAAGTCGAATTCTGCATACGAGTAGTCCCGCAATTGATGCGTCCAGGGACTGCATGGTGATTTCTGCGATGTCTGCTTGACGGATGCTACACTCTGGCTGCGAGGGATACCTAGCGTCGGTTCGGGACACACAGCTGGATTACGCAAATGTTGAGTCTTCTATCGTTGTGGCAGAGTTCCATGATGTGTTTCCGAGTAAACTACCCGGCATGCCACCTAAATGAGAGATCGAGTTCACCATTGACATATTCTCGAATAGTCAGCCGATTTTTAAGGCTCCGTACAGAATAGCCCCTGCTGAACTGAAGGAGTTAAAGTGCCAACTTCAGGAACCGCTGGATCGTGGGTTCATTCGTCCGAGCATGTCTCCTTGGGGCGCGCCTGTGTCTTCGTAAAGAAGAAATACGGAATGTTGCAACTCTGCAATGATTATCAGGAGCTGAATAAGGTCACCATCAGAAACAAGTATCCTCTGCCCAGGATAGATGACCTCTTTGATCAGCTATAAGGGGCAACAGTGTTCTCAAAAATTGATCTTCGCTCGGGCTACCACCAGTTGAAGATTAAGCCTGAGGACATGCCCAAGTCGGCAT
Organism: Iris macrosiphon; assembly: GCA_036927795.1. NCBI lineage: Eukaryota > Viridiplantae > Streptophyta > Magnoliopsida > Asparagales > Iridaceae > Iris > Iris macrosiphon. The sequence goes on along the minus strand of JAYESA010000013.1, from coordinate 157,218,699 downwards.
TCCGAACCTGCTATAGACACTACGAGTTTTATGTTATGCCGTTTGGACTGATGAACGCCCCTGCCACTTTTATGGATTTGATGAACCGTGTATTCCGACCCTTTCTCGATAAATTTGTGGTCATTTTTATAGACGACATCTTAGTGTACTCAAAGAATAAGGATGAACACGCAGGACACCTGCGGATGGTGCTTCATACCCTTCGAGACAATAAGTTGTATGCCAAGCTAAGTAAGTGAGAGTTCTGGTTGGACAGCATAGCTTTTCTCGGGCATATTATTTCTGCAACGGGCATTTCAGTTGACCCAAAGAAGATAGAAGCCATCGTGAAGTGGAGGAGGCCTGAGTCAGCTAGCGATATTTGGAGTTTTCTTGGTCTGGCAGGCTACTACAGAAGATTTATTAAGGATTTTGTGAAAATTGCCTCACCCCTGACTCAGCTCACTCGGAAGGGAGTAACGTTCGCGTGGATGGACGACTGCGAAGCTTCGTTTATGGAGTTAAAGTAGTGCCTCATCTCGGCACTAATTCTTACCCTTCCGGATGGACCCGATAATTTTAAGATATATAGTGACACCTCAGGTAAGGGTTTGGAATAAGAATTAGGACATGTTACGACTCTGTGCCTTGGACTTGAAGACGAGTTAGGACATCCATAAACAGACGGTCAAACAGAACGTATCAACCAAATCCTCGAAGACATGCTACGACTCTGTGCCTTGGACTTGAAGACGAGTTGGGACATGCATCTACCGTTAGCCAAATTTGTATACAATAATAGCTTTCAACCCAGCATTCAGATGGCGCCTAATGAGGCATTGTATAGGCGGATGTAGATATCCCCGATTGTTGGGATAAATTTGTCGAACGGCAAATTCTTGGCCCTGAACTTATGGAGCAAACCGTCCAGAAGATTCGTTTGATTCAAGAACGGCTAAAGGTAGCTCAGAGTCGTCAGAAGAGCTACTCAGACGTGCATCGACGTCCTCTTGAGTTCTTAGAAGATGATCGAGTGTTTCTCAAAGTCTCGTCCATGCGAAGAGATACTAGATTTAGAGCAAAGGGAAAGCTAAGTCCAAGATTCGTCGGTCTGTACGAGATACTGAAGCGAGTCATCCCAGCTGCATATCAGATTGCCCTACCACCGTCACTATCCGAAGTGCATGATGTCTTCCATATTTCACACCTTAGAAAGTACGTGTACGACCCGAGTCATATGGTGGATCTTGATCAAATGGATCTTAAGGCAGACTTGACTTATGTTGAACAACCTATGCAAATCTTGGATCGTAAGGAGTAGCTGCTTCGAAGTCGTTCGGTTCCTCTTGTGCGCGTGCTTTGACGAAATCATTCGGTCGTAGAATCTACTTGGGAACTTGCGTCTGAGATGAGGAAAATGTTCCCTTCATTGTTTCCTAGTGGTAGGTTATATTCCTAAGTTTCGTGGACAAAACTTTCAATTAGTTGGTTAGGATGTGGTGCCCCATTTTCCCTATTTGGGGAGCGCGGCTAAGAAATACAAGTCGGTATCGTTCGATCAGGATAGATTGAAACAATAACTCATTCTCGTTATGAATTTGCTTCTTTGGAATCAATTTCCATATTTTCTTCAGTTTTGCCTATATCAGGGCCACTACTAAAATGTGTCATGACCTGCACCCAGAATTTGGGCATGAGCCGTGGGTACGTCTAGCCTACGCCACAGCATCAGCTATAGAACGCTGTCTAGGTCTCAATACTACTAAACATAACTCACAAGATAACCTGTCAATGATCTCAACTCCATAAGGAGGACGATGAATAATGCATTGATCAACAATTCATAAAGTACTTAATCACAATAACTATAGGAAAATAATGGCACGATAAGATATAAAAAGATAAGAAAGTACCGACATAAATCAAGCACAACAACCCAAATGCAATAATAATCTTGAGTCTAGCTATCCCAACATAAATAGTCTCAACAATAATACAATCCAAGTCTCGACAAGAAGCGGTCTAAACGACTGCAGGTGGTGTCGCCTCTAAGGAGAGTAACTCCTCTAGAATCTTCGGTATATAGTCTCCCTCTACTCCTGGACCATAGTGAGTAGGACATAAGTCCTCAAGGTCCTCTAAAAAATGTTATCCAATCAGGAATGGGGTGAAGCACAAGCACTAAACAGCAGTTTTATTTACATTGACAATAACTATAAGACAATATAAGAAATACAAGATGAAGAAATACTAAAAAAGTATGAAATACTGAAAATATGTAATCAGCAATAGCACTAACTAGCAATGAACAGATATATGTGAATGCCAGAAATGAATGAACTAGAATAAAGGAATATAATCTCTAGCTAAGTATTTAAAATATCAGTTTGCTATATGATTGGCTTGGGACTAGATCAGGCTTGTTATATATGATTGGCTATGATACATGTGAGGTCAGGCTAACCATCTGGTTAGCTATGATGCAAGCAATAGTCAGGCTAATCATATATAACAGACTATGAGGCATGTAAATGGTCAGGCTATACCCTACGTTATATGTGGGGTGAGCTATGATGCATGTAAAGTGGAGCATGATCACATAATCTTGCTAATATTTCTCCATCCCCAGCTAGCACGATGGATTCCAATCATGACTCCTCATGACAGGTATCTATGATACTAACCCGTGTATCCACAGTGTCAGAATCAAGCATACACTACAACTAGAATTATTGAAATAATCAACATAATAAAAACTGTCAGAGAATGTACTCGCATGTGGTCCTGAGCAAGGTATGAGGATCAATTTCCAAGGTGGAATCATACAGACCTAAGGATGAAATAATATTATCAAATGGTGAATTGGAATGATAATTATTAATATCTATTTTGAAATATAATCTCTAGGCCAAACTAGGTCCATACTAGGTCAATCTAGTCTTTGTTAGTTTATACTAACTATTTATTGGTCATACTAAGTATACTAGTTAATATCTTAACTAATATTTAGGCAATACTAACTAATATTAGTACATATATATAAGTTAGAGACTTGATAATAATAATATCTATACAATACTTAGGCTATAGCTGGTTACTTAACTATTTACCTTGGTGTAGTACTTAACACCTTATATATACACAAGACTTAGCCTATAGCTCACTACCTATATACTCTATCCTATTACCTTGGTCTTAAACTAACTATACAACTAGTACTGACTGTTAACTTAAAATTAACTAGTATATAAACTCACCCAACTGATACTGTTACTGATACTGTCATGCCCCAGTCCCAAAATACATAGGACTAGGACATGTAAGCATGTCAACCGCATGTATATAGAAACTCCAATATATGGAAACCATAACACATGCGTACGCTGTATCATGAACAATAATTCATAAGTGGTATATATTTATCACGAGTCACAGGGCATAACTAAATCTTATCCACAAAAATCAATTAGAAATAAATAACCGATATCTATGAAACTAGATCTCAATATAAAGTATCTAAAGATGATAGTCGGATGAAAACAAATCCACTACCAACCAGAATATAAAAACAACCACAATATAAGTACATCATCTAACAATCACGAGGCTCGAAGAGAAAATCTCCTCGAAATATAAGTAGCCAATTCGGGTCTATGCTCCTGCGAATACTCATGAACATCTACACCTGGAAAGGGACCAGGTCCTCAGAGGGACATAACAAGATACATAGAAGCATGCCATAAAGTAAATACTGAATAATTAAAGGGGAGAGCTAACCATCTAAGTGAATGCAATTTGAGGACAACTTAGTACGTATGGGAAGTGTAGGCTAGACAAATGCTGACGTAATTCACCAATCGTCGTGACTGGCTAGTATATGCCACATATGCCCCCATATGAGGGCACTCTGTAATATAATAACGTCCATCTCCGAAGAGCCTAGAATCTGTATAGTATAACGTCCATATTGTTTCGTAGAACGTGGAATCTGGATAGTGTATCGTCCATATCGCTCCGTAGAACGTGGAATCTGAATAGTGTATCGTCCATATCGCTCCGTCGAGCGTAAAATTTGAATAAAGGAAGTGGTGTCCCATACGCCTACTAGTCGTCCTCCCTGCCCAATGCAAATGTACAAGTCGCGACCGCGACGTGGATATCTCGTACTATAATGCAAGTCTCTAAAGAAATATATAACTAAGCTAAATACCGTCACACGTGCTGCTTATACTGATCGCCAGTCGAGTATGAAGCACGCGTCCCTACATGAACTCACTCTGTGACGTACAATGATACGTTTCAAGGCCTAGGGAGTTATACCGATAACTCCATAACTTTAGGTGGGTCCACTAGACACTAGGTCAGACACAAATCCTAACGTCAACGCCTTCATTGACTGCACCCGAGTTTTCTCGGACGCGCACAGTTAAATAAAAATAATAAAACATGCAACTAAGAATAACTGAATTTAAACAGTACAACAAGGCAAGGTATACTTGCTTGGCAAGAAAGCTGCATAGTGCCAATAGCCTGCTCCTGAAGTCACGCAGAATGATCCAATATCCTATATACATATAATATAATACAATACAACATCAGCCATTATACTAGCGCACACACAACCTTAAATACACTGAACTCAGAGGGTACGCTAGGTATGACACTGGTCAACTAAGGTCATGTGTGCGTCTAGTTGCACGGGTGCCACGTCTATAATTGCTGTGCAAAATAGACAGTCAAAATAATACGGGCTCGCCAGTACGTCAGTGTACATAATGGCAGTCTTCTAACACTTCACATGGTCCCGGGTCAATGCAACTATAGGGTATCCGTATTTATACTCTGGTCACCTAGCTCATATATAAATCTACATATTATTATCTAGCATATATTATTAATACTTATAATATATATGTACACCAATTAAATACATATATAATATATATACATGTGCATGTACACTAATTGAATTTATACTATATATTTATATTAAACATATACTAGGGAATACATATACTATACATATATATACCAATTATACATACTAACATATACTAAATACCTATACTAATACATACACTAAGTACATACATATACCTATTTGAATACATATACACATACGTACATAACATTACGGAGGAGGGGACAGGTACGAACCTTGGCGGCATGTACGGGATTGACGATGACGATGAGGATGACGATGACCATGGCTACGATAATGGCGATAATTATGACTATGGCGACGATGATGATGGTGATAATCATGGTGAAGATTATGGTGAAGGTGATGATGAAGATGATGGTGATGGTAATGGTGATGAAGGTGAGATGATGAAGAGATGAGGATGATGATGAGATGATGAAGAGATTATGGTGAGATGATGATGATAATTAGGTTTATGGTGTTGATGATGATGATATAATGTGGATGATGATGATGATGGTATTGATAATGAAGGCTGCCAAAGTCCGGCCAGGGGGAGGTCCGACGAGTCGAGGGAAAGACAGGGAGCAGGGAGGAGGAAGCTCGGGAGGAAGGAGAAGAGGTGGTGGCGGTGCTGGTGGTTACTCCGGTCGTCAATGGCAGAGGACGGTCGGGTCAGGCTAAGGAGGACAGTGGTGGTGGATGGTGGTTGACAGGGCGGAGTCTCAGGCGAGTCGAAGGAGGGGAGATGGTAGTGATGGGTGGTGTTAATGGCAGTGAAAGGCGTCGGAGATGACGGTGGTGGCTGCGAGTCATGTCGAAGGTGGAAGAGGACGGCGGGTGGTCGTACAGTGGGGCTCCGACGGTGCTCGGACTGCTTGGTTCAGCGGGTCGGGGATCCGGCCGGGAAGGGAAGAAGGAAGAAAATGGAAGATGGAGATGTTGATGGAGAGAGCAGGGAGGAGGATCCGGCGGGGGTCAAGCGAGGTGCTCCAGCGAGGTTGGTTGGCTCGGCCGTGAAAGACTGGCCGCCGGAGGGGGGGACAGTCGGGTCTGCATAGGGAATGAGGGAGGAGATGAATAGTAGTCGGCTAGGAATATGGTTGGGTTGATTTAGAAAAATAAAGAAAAGGGGAGAAAAGTTGTTTATATACATGTAGAATTTGGGTTTGGGTTTGACCTAGGTTGGTGGGCTTGGTCAACATCCTCTTGGGGTTGGGCCTTGGCCTCACATGGGGATATTTGGAGGGCTATAATTTACATTGTTCAAAATACAAGGATAGGGTTAAATGAGGGCGATGTTGCGCATTGCACATTCCGAAATTCATGGAGAAAATTCATGTGAAGGGAAAAATGAGTTTCTTCATGTATTATCCAATGGTGTGGACACCTTATTGCATTTTTGCATAAAAGCGCCCAACAATTAAAAAATTGTACGAAGATAGAAATTAGATTAAATTAATTAAAATTAATGCGTATGGTGCTCTTGAATTAATTAGAAGTACATAAGATTAAAATTAGGTGGGACACAAGTGTCATGGACAAAGAGGGTTCATAGTAGAATATTATCATAAATTGGGTTGCACGAAATGGGTCAAGATTGTGTCTCCAATTTCGATTGGAACGCACAATGATACAAAGTTGGAATTATTTAGAAATAAATATAAACGTTCGCGACGAATATTGTGCGACTAGAATGTAGCATAAGAGAGCATAATTATAAGTTACACCAAGATCAAAATGGAAGGCGGGCATGTCTAGGACAAGGGTGTAAAATTTGTAGGGAGGAAATAGCTAGTGAGGTGCTCCAATTATTGAAGCAACGGTAAGGTGCACTATGTGATATAAATATTGCATAATTAAATAAAATGCCATGTTCTATTTCTAATTGGATTCTAATTAGCCCTAATCTCTCTATATAAGCCAAGTAGGCCTAATTTTGGGTGAGAGGGTTTATAATCTACCCAACTTAAAATAATTTTGTCCTCAAAATTAAACTAGGGTATAATTTGTCAATCATTCACGTACGTACGAAAAGTCAATGTCACGCCCCAGTCCCAAAAATACGTAGGACTAGGACACGTAAGCATGCCAGCCACATGGATATGGCAACTCCAATATATGGAAACCAAATCCATACGTACGCTGTATTATGAATATCAAATCCACAAGTGGTAAAAATGTAATACAAGTCACAGGGTAAAATCTAAATCTTATCCACCAAAATCATATAGAAATAAATGACCAGTATCTATGAAACTAGATCTCAATAAGGAGTATCTAAGGATGATAGTTGGATGGAGACAAATCCACTACCAACTCGAATGGAGAGGTAAATACAATATAAGTACAATACCACAACACAATATAAGAATACCAGCTATCCATCACAGCTCGAAGAGAAGACATCCTCGTATCATATGTAACCATCTAAATCTGCGCTCCTGCAAATACTCAAGAAAAGATACACCTGGCAGTGGACCAGGTCCTCAGAGGGACGTAACAAGATACAGAAAATACGAGCCAACTTGAATACAGTAAACATGCATATAATTTGAAAATAAATAAGTACGCTGTACAAGACCATCTATATGAATGCAAATGAGGACAACTTTTTGACGTATGGACAAGGGTAGTCTACTCGATCTAAGCCTCACAACTCATGCACTCGTCCATGAACATCATCAGCCGGCATACCTCGGGGGTAGCGACCCTCGGACTCCATCAATCGACATACCTCGGGGGTAGCGACCATCGGACACGACCCACCATAGTGCGTGCTAGTGACTACGGTGTTACCAGAGTGGTTAAAAGCCCATACGCCTAATAATTGTCCTCTATGATACTAAGTGCCATGTGTGTGTCAACATATCTAATATATAGTAATGACTGAAAGAAAATTACACATGCAAGAAATATACAGAATACAATAAATAAACAGAAATATAAATAGCATGCAAGTACTGTAAATAATTTGGCAAGGTATCTTGCCTGGGGTCCTGCTGCTGGTATGAATCAGAGTCCAAGTCACAGTCCAAATAGCCTATGTATTACAAATTTATCACGTCAAAAGATAATTTATTTTAATTTATTTAATTCTGGAATAATTACTCTAAAATCCTATTTTAATCTTATTATTCTGATTTTTATGTTAATTCCTAAATTTTGCCTAAAGAAACTAAATTTTATCAACTCGAGACTCATGGCACGCAAATCGATGCGATCTGTTGACCAAAAAGTCAACCGACACAAACTCAACTTTCATGCATGATTTCCTGTAGATTTCAGCGTCAAAAATATGCTGGAATTTATAGCTCGTCCGAATTCAAATTCGTTTGGGAATTATGGTACATACAAATTTTGTATTGTGCACCGATGGTTAAATTCTAACCTAGAAGTTCTACAGAATTAACAGTATATAAATACTTTGAAATAAATTCTGGAAAAAATATATGTCGATGATCTCGATATTAGATTTCTGAAACTTTAAACGGTTCATGATTCTGATTCCTGGTTCTCCCAAAATCGCGAAAATATCGAAACACGTCTATTTTCGGATATGTTGTGCTCTACGAATTTTCTAGAATTTAATACTAATAATTTAGAAAAACAATTTATATAATCAAAAAGCTAACCTCATTATCATTCTAACAAAAAAAACTGGAGCGCATTTAGAGTCCGGAGCTAGGAGATATCGTCTTTTTAATTCGTCAAAACTAGTAGAAAATGTGGCTGAATTTATGACAAATTTTGAATATTTTTTTTTGGACGAAAAAGAGAGGAATTTGGGAAAAAAAAATATGAAGGATGAGGTATATATAATGGTGGACACTACTTAATTAAATAAGAATAGGATTGGTTAATTTGAATAGGATTATGATGAATTTAAATAAGGATAGGATATGCATGAAATTGATTTCCTAGTAGGTTCAGGATTTGAATTAATTTAAAATAGAGTTTGAATTTATCTCAATAATTTATAATCTTAAATATAATTAAAGATAATACAAATAATTTATAAAATCTTATTAATATCTATTAACACTAAATTAGTATATATCTAATATTAAGACTATATATATCCAAATAAATCCTAAATAATTTTAAAATCTAAATAAATTTCTTAAAATTCTAAATAAATTACAAAAAAATATAATTAAATATTTTAAACTAAAATAAATATTTGGTAGGAACGACATGCAAGTATGGTCATATAGTAAATCATAGAAGTCCTAGAAATTTATGTTTTCTAAGTTTTAATTACCAAAAATTCTAGAAAAATCTTCAAAAATCTAAAATAACCTAAAATAATTCTAAATGAATATTTATATAAGTAAATATACTAAAAAAATTATTTTCTAATTAACTAAGAGAATACTCTAAATAAATTCAACATCTATAATAAATATAATAATATAAAATATACACAAATACCTATTTTGGGTGAGGGAGTTTACAATCTACCCAACTTAAAATAATTTCGTCCTCGAAATTAAAGTGAGACATAATTTGTTAAATCCTTCACATTCGTACACAAGGTATGTCAATCGCAATCTCTTCCAAAAATTTAAATAATAAAATCTATTCGAATCTATTGCGATCACTTCAAAATTAATATAACCACTGTTTAAATCAAAATTCAACCTGTCGTAATCTCTTCTCGATTTTTAAATAATCAACATCCAAATCTAACTCAAGTCTATATGACATCCCACATCAAAATTTTATATCATAATTTCCAACTATCATAATCTCCTCTAGACTTTGAACAATAAACAATTCTAATCAAATCTTATTCCTATTCTCAAATTAAGAATTTTGTACTCTTCAAATATTTAAAGTCAATTTACATCCTCAATATTTCAAATAGGTGACCCAACAATCAAAATTAAACTTTTAATTCAAATCATCAAATTATAAAATTTAAATCTAATTCACCAGTTGTTCAAGTCTAAAATTCTATATTTATCCTAAAAATTTAAATCGATGATTCATCCTTCAATATTCAAAATTTAAATCATGTGCTCAAAGTATAAATATTGGGTCCTCAATATCAAGATTTTTAAAATTTTATTAAATCCTCATTATCTTAATCCTTCTTTTAAAATTTCTCAAAATTAAAATGACTTGAATCTCCCAATCTAATCTTACTTGATCACAATCTAAAAGAAATTCCTCTCAAGTTGACAATGCACTGCTACCCAACTTAGAATTTATCCATCTATCACAGAAGGCTATATACTTTAAGAAAAATATTCCTTAATTTATTTACTCATGTCATTCAATCCTCAAAACTTCAACGCCGATTATATCATATATGATATGTCCTTAATTACAAAAGAATAATCTTCAAGTATGTGATCGGCCTACGGGGTATATCTAGTACTCTCTGTGTATTAAACTTATACCAAGCACGAGGTTTCGTCTTTCCGAAATAAGGGAAGACGGAGATCGATAGTAAAGAGTTCAAGGGCGAGGTAATAGAATAGAAGTATCGGGATCAAGGCATTTAAAGAATTCAAATGGGAATTGTCAAGACAGTTGTGGATTGAAATCTTAATTTGGTAATTTCCTATTCGCATGCTCACATCGGTGCAGTTATGTACTTGATATGATATGCTTTGTCGTATCTAGAGGGTAAGTATATTTGTCTACTGGTCCACTATATATCTTAATCCACGTAAAATACTATTGCGAAGGACGAATCAAGCGTATTATGGCTAGCTAGACCATAATACACTGATTCTGATTAGACAATTTGTATTAGTGTGGTTGATCAGGCCCCAATAACACATATGTCATGAACAAGCTCGATATAAGATTAAGCTTGCAAAAATTAGGCTATAATAGCAGCATAATTCAAGGTAGCACAGAAAATATAACGCTGGATTATGATGTGAGAAGTTATAAAATAATTCAAGTTCGCAAAAGCAAAAATAACATAAGCAATAATAATAAAAGACTCTACAATCTCTACAGTTATCATACAACCTCCTTATCTAAGTTGCTAGTCGACCAAATAGGACAAGGACCTCTAAATTCTATGGTCTGAATAAACACTATCGTCTTTTGCTAGCATGCGATAAATATCATTCGGTTACACTTCAATTAATAGGTCAAAAGACTATGTGATACTAGGTGTCAAACATTATGGTAAAACTTCTAACTAACTCTAGTAGTGTCTATACTACTCTCAAGTCTTCTTAATACATCAAGGGGTAATGGTATAACAATCTAAAGATAAGGAATTCTAGGTTCACTAGATATTCTAAACTTAGTGGTGTGTCTATATTCTCGTTGTATTCTTAATAGGTGTGCTACTCTAATTATCATCCTAATAACAGGGGTTTCTATATTCTAGCAGAAGACTATTCTCAAAGAACTATTAGGGAAGTACAGGAATCAAGCAGGATGCAATTATTCAAATAGAATAGAGAAGAAGAAGATGAATCATAGTCAATTGTGGATGAGATCCTATACTCTAGTCCTAGGTGCAGGCTTGTTCGGTACAGTAACGTAACCGAGACAATATGCTCTCGACCTGCATGGGCCACCACAAAAACATGTCACGTCCCAGTCCCAAAAATACGTAGGACTAGGATACGTAAGCATGCCAGCCGCATGGATATGGCAACTCCAATATATGAAAACCAAATCCATACGTACGCTGTATTATGAATATCAAATCCATAAGTGGTAAAAATATAATACAAGTCACAGGGTAAAATCTAAATCTCATCCACCAAAATCATATAGAAATAAATGACCAGTATCTATGAAACTAGATCTCAATAAGGAGTATCTAAGGATGATAGTTGGATGGAGACAAATCCACTACCAACTCGAATGGAGAGGTAAATACAATATAAGTACAACACCACAACACAATATAAGAATACCAGCTATCCATCACAGCTCGAAGAGAAGACATCCTCGGATCACATGTAACCATCTAAATCTGCGCTCCTGCAAATACTCAAGAAAAGATACACCTGGCAGCGGACCAGGTCCTCAGAGGGACGTAACAAGATACAGAAAATACGAGCCAACTTGAATACAGTAAACATGCATATAATTTGAAAATAAATAAGTACGCTGTACAAGACCATCTATATGAATGCAAATGAGGACAACTTTTCGACGTATGGGCAAGGGTAGTCTACTCGATCTAAGCCTCACAACTCATGCACTCGTCCATGAACATCATCAGCCGGCATACCTCGGGGGTAGCGACCCTCGGACTCCATCAATCGACATACCTCGGGGGTAGCGACCATCGGACACGACCCACCATAGTACGTGCTAGTAACTACGGTGTTACCAGAGTGGTTAAAAGCCCATACGCCTAATAATTGTCCTCTATGATACTAAGTGCCATGTGTGTGTCAACATATCTAATATATAGTAATGACTTAAAGAAAACTACACATGCAAGAAATATACAGAATGCAATAAATAAACAAAAATATAAATAGCATGCAAAGTACTGTAAATAATTTGGTAAGGTATCTTGTATGGGGTCCTGCTGCTGGTATGAATCAGAGTCCAAGTCAGTCCAAATAGCCTATGTATTACAAATTTATCACGTCAAAAGATAATTTATTTTAATTTATTTAATTCAGGAATAATTAATCTAAAATTCTATTTTAATCTTATTATTCTGATTTTTATGTTAATTCCTAAATTTTGCCTAAAGAAACTAAATTTTATCAACTCGAGACTCATGGCACGCAAATCGAGACGATCTGTTGACCAAAAAGTCAACCGACACAAACTCAACTTTCATGCATGATTTCCTGTAGATTTCAGCGTCAAAAATATGCTGAAATTTACAGCTTCTCCGAATTCAAATTTGTTTGGGAATTATGGCACATACAAATTTTGTATTATGCAACGATGGTTAAATTCTAACCTAGAAGTTCTACAGAATTAACAGTATGTAAATACTTCAAAATAAATTCTGGGAAAAATATTTGTCGATGATCTCGATATTATCTTTCCGAAACTTTAAACGGTTCATGATTCTGATTTCTGGTTCTCCCGAAATCGCAAAAACATCGAAACACGTCTATTTTCGGACATGCTGTGCTCTACGAATTTTCTAGAATTTAATACTAATAATTTAGAAAAACAATTTATATAATCAAAAATCTAACCTCATTATCATTCTAACAAAAAAAATTGGAGCGCGTTTGGAGTCCGGAGCTAGGAGATATCATCTTTTTAATTCGTCATAACTAGTAGAAAATGTGGCTGAATTTATGATAAATTTTGAATATTTTGTTTTGGACGAAAAAGAGAGGAATTTGGGAAAGAAAAATATGAAGGATGAGGTATATATAATGGTGGACACTAATTAATTAAATAAGAATAGGATTGGTTAATTTGGATAGGATTATGATGAATTTAAATAAGGATAGGATATGCAGTTCAGGATTTGAATTAATTTAAAATATAGTTTGAATTTATCTCAATAATTTATAATCTTAAATATAATTAAAGATAATATAAATAATTTATAAAATCTTATTAATATCTATTAACACTAAATTAGTATATATCTAATATTAAGACTATATATATCCAAATAAATCTTAAATAATTTTAAAATCTAAATAAATTTCTTAAAATTCTAAATAAATTACAAAAAAATATAATTAAATATTTTAAACTAAAATAAATATTTGGTAGGAACGACATACAAGTATGGTCATATAGTAAATCATAGAAGTCCTAGAAATTTATGTTTTCTAAGTTTTAATTACCAAAAATTCTAGAAAAATCTCCAAAAATCTAAAATAACCTAAAATAATTCTAAATGAATATTTATATAAGTAAATATACAAAAAAAATTATTTTCTAATTAACTAAGAGAATACTCTAAATAAATTCAACATCTATAATAAATATAACAATATAAAATATACACAAATAACAATTTTGGGTGAGGGAGTTTACAGTCAATCGCAATCTCTTTGCGATAATTAAAAATCTAATCAAATCCATCGCAATCACTTTCAAATTAAAGTAACCATTGTTTAAATCGAATTTTAACATATCGTACTATCTTCTTGATTTTTAAATAATCAACATCCAAATCTAATTCAAATCTATATGACATCCCACATCGAATTTTATATCACAATCTCCAACTATAAAAATCTTCTCTAGAAAACAATTATAATCAAATATTATTTCTATTTTCAACTTAGAGATTTTGTACTCTCCCAATTTTAAATTCAATTTACATCCTCAATATTTCAAATAAGTAATCAAAAAATCAAAATTTCAATTTTAATTCAATCATCAAATTTGGAATTCAATCCGTCCATGTTCATGTTTAGAGTTCTATTTATTTTTCTCAAGATTTAAATCGATGATTCAACCTCCAATTGTCAAAATTTAAATCATGAGCTCAAAGTATAAATATTTGGTTCGCCATATCAAGGTTTTTAAAATTTATTAAATCATCATCATCTTAATCCTTCTTTTAAAATATCTCAAAAATTAAAATGGCTTGAATCTTCCAATATAATCTTACTTGATCACAATCTAAAAGTGTAAACCCCCTCACCCAAAATTAGGCCTAGTTGGCTTAGATAGTGAAACTAGGTCTAGTTTGAACCCAATTAGAATTAGAACACAAAATTTTATTTAATTATACAATATTTTATATCACTTAGCGTACCTTACCGTTGCTTCGATAATTGGAGCACTACACTAGCCATTGCCTATCTATAAATTTCACAACCTTGTCCTATACATTCCCGCCTACCATTCTGACCTTGGTGTAACTTATAATTATGATTTCTTGTGTTATATTTTAGTCACACGACATTCATCACAGACGTTATAATTTAATTCTAAATATAATACAACTTTGTACCCTTGTGCGTTCCAATCAAAATTGGGAACACAATCTTGACTATTTTGTGTAACCCAAAAATATGATAATATTCTATATTGAATCCTCTATGTCCATGACACTTGTGTCCCACCTAATTTTATTTTTATATACTTCTAATTAATTCCAGAACATCTTGCGCACTAATTTTAATCAATTAAATCTAATTTCCATCTTTGTGCAATTTTCCCAATTAATTGGCATTTTTATGCAAAAATGCATTGAGGTGTCCACACCATTGGATAATACATGAAGAAACCTAATTTTTCCTTCACGTGAATTTTTTTCCCATAATTTTTTGGAATGTGCAAACGCACAACATCACCCCCCCTCCCTCGTTTTAACCCCATCCTTGCATTTTAAACCATGCAATTTATCGCCCCAACATCCTCATATGAGGCCAAGGCCCACTCCAAGGAATGTTGACCAAGCCCAAACCCTAAGTCAAACATCAAACCCTAGGTTCACATGTATATAATACAAACTTTTATCCTTTTTTTATTATTAATTGGAAAACCCAAACCCATCCCTAAACCTAGAGGCAGCCTACTCCCCCAGCCCCTTCATGTTCACCACCGTAAGCCGCCGTCACCGCGGACATTCAGTCACCCTTCTCCTCCACGCGATGCTTCAACCACCGCCCTTATCGACCGAAGACCTTCCTCCACTCGACGAATCCATCTCCTCTTCCCGACTTCCCCGCAGCCAAGCCCCGGCCATCCCAACCTCCCTTGTGCCGCTGCCAACCACCACCGAGTCCTCCTCGACCCCACCGTCTTACAGCCATCAACCCCGACTAGGACAACCCGACGCCCTCGCCTGAGAACTTCTACCTTCACGGCCTGTCATCACCGCCGAGATTCGACAGTGCCATCACCGCCGGAGCCCGCCTGCACAGTCTTCCGCCTCCATTAATGCTGGAGCATCTCGTAATCACCACCACCATTGTCACTCCGGCGAGCTTCCTCCACCCATAACACCCCCTGAACCGACTCCCTGCATCATCCCCTCCTCCGTTGTTGCTCACCGCCGGCAGGAACGACGCCACCAGCCTCCACCACCTCTTCTTCTTCCTCTTCCTCTCCCTGATTCGATCCTCCTTCCTGCACAGCCTCCGTTCACCTGAGCTTCACCTCTCCTACCCTCTTCTCGAGTTCCTCCATCCTGCACCTCCTCCACGGCCAGCACCACCGTGATCCACCACCACCATTGCCATCTCCTACTTCACCACCTCCTTGTTCCCTTCCTCCCTCGATGAACAGCCAGTCCCCCATCAAGACTACCACACCACAGCCTCCTCTCCTCCCTGTCCTCCTCCTCCTCCTGTTGGCCGGACCTCCCCCACTGGCCGGACCTCCCTTCCCCTGGCCGGACCTCCCCTCCCCCTGGCCGGAGCACCTCCATTACCATCACCATCATTTTCATCATCACCTTCACTATCCTTTTTACCTTGATCATCACCACCATCATCGTAGCCATTGTTGTCATCATCACCTCCATCATCATCGTCGTTATCATCATTATCACCATCGCCGTTGTCACCGACATCGTCATCATCCCCAGCATCATGATCATCAATATTATCATCATCCCTATCATCCTCATCCATGTAATCATTATCATCTCATTATCATCATCATCATCTCATCATTGTCATCATCATCATCTCTTCATTGTCGTCATCATCATTATTAGCATCATCGCCATCCACATCATCCTTGTCATCACCATCATCCACATCATGATTATCTCATCCCTATCATCACCATCATCCCAGCCACCATCTGCAGCATCCTCCTCACCTCATCACCTAATCACCATAGTCATTATCACCCTTAACCATCACCCTTAGCAACCTTAATTATCGTCATAACCCTCGTCATCGTCGTCATCATAGACCCGTCACCCTTGCCAGACAACCGTAGCAGACACCCCCGATTCTCGTACATGTGCACGCTGACCCCGAGGATCTATTGGATTGGTTCTACGCGGCTTCTGGAGCAGGCTATTGGTACTGCACAGCTTCCTTGCCAGGCAAGTATACCTTGCCTTGTTGTACTGTTCAAATTCTGTATTATTAGCTGCATGTTTATTATTTTAAATTGTGCGCATCCGAGAGAGACTCGGGTGCAGTCAACGGAGGCGTTGACGTTAGGACTTGTGTCTGATCTAGAGTCTAGTGGACCAACCTAAAGTTGTGGATTTATTGGTATGACTCCCCAGGCCTTGATATATTTCTTACACGTGTTGTGAGTATCATATAGGGCACAGACTTGCGTATGCGGTTGGCCACTTCTACGTGTAGGTCGTACGACGGTTAGGGTATAACTGCTAATAGTGTTGCATGTTAGAGACTTAGCAGTTATTAGTAGTCGGAGCATAGACTATTGTAGTACGAAGGTCCAATCCTTGTCCTTATTTGGTTGTGAGGTTGGACTATCGTTCTAACGATAGACTATGAGCCAGAGATATGATACCGATACTTGCACTCCGTCTCGGTGTAGTAGCTACTGCTGTTGTGGATACAATAGGCATAGATCATTGGGCGGAAAAGACAATTAGTAGGCGTATGGGACAGACATTTTGTTGCCGTAGTTTTAGAGTAAACTGCGATACAGTGAGCCTCAGTGTTACCCGGTTATGGGCCAGTATTACCCGGTTATGGGATCAGTGTTACCCGATTATGGGCCAGTGTTACCCGGTTATGGGATCAGTGTTGCCGGTTATGGGAGTATATGCTTGTCGATACATCCGGCAGAGGTTACTAGCTGTGCGCTATCATGATCGGTGATATAGTCAGCATATACATATGGCATCCAGTTTACAGCTAATTTTAGATACTTAGCGTCTAGCTTGACGTTATGCTTTATACCTTTCACCTACCCATACGTACCAAGGTTGTCTTCAAAGTGCATTTCACTTAGCTGGTTAGGTCACCCTTGAATTTTTACAGTATTTACTTTATGGCATACTTTTATGTATCTTGTTATGTCCCTCTGAGGACCTGGCCCTTTCCAAGTGTATTGTTCATGAGTATTCGCAGGAGCGCAGATCCGGACTTGCTACGTATATTGCGATGGGGTCTTCTCTTCGAGCCGTGATTGTTAGTTGATATTCTTATATTGTGTTTATCTTATATTATGGTTCGGTAGTGGATTTGTTTCCATCCGACTACCATCATTAGATACTTTATATTGAGATCTAGTTATAGATATTGGTTATTCATTTATATATGATTTTTGTGGATGAGATTCAGTTATGCCCTGTGACATATATGTTTACCACTTGTGAATTGTTATTCATATTACAGCGTACGTGTGTTATGGTTTCCATATATTGGAGTACCATATTCATACGGCTGGCATGCTTACGTGTCCTGGTCCTACATATTTTGGGACTGGGGCGTGACATATTTTTGTGGTGGCCCATACAGGTCAAGAGCATATTGTCACGGTTACGTTACTGTATCGAGCAAGCATGCACCTAGGATTAGAGTATAGGATCTCATCCTTAATTGACTATGATTCACTATTCTTCCAATCTGTTCTATTTGAATAGCTACATCCTGCTTGATTCATGTGCTTCCCTAATAGTTCCTAGAGTATAGCCTTCTCCTAGAATATAGAAGTCCCTGTTGTTAGATAATAAGTAGGGTAACCTTCCTATTAAGAGTACAACTAGGATAATGACACATCACTGAGTTAGAATACTTAATAAAACCCTAGCACCCCTTACCTATAGATTGATGTACCATTATCCCCTGATGTGTTTATGTATAACTTGAGAGTAGTATAGACACTACTAGAATTAGTTAGAAGTTTGATCATATTGTTAACCCTAGTATTGAAGGACCAGTAGAAATCTAAGGTCGAATATTAGGACCAACCCTTACTATTATAGTGAGATAGTATAATAGAACTATACATTTAGATTCTTGTCTTGAGATTAGCAGACAGTACCTTAGAAAGCCAAGAGCAATGCTTAGAATATTTTCCTCGATCAAACCTCGAACACAGAGATTAGCATACCATCTTCCCCTTAGAAAACCGTGATGCTATCTAGAGTCCTTCTATTTAATTTCACATTCGTTCCTCCAAGATCTAGAGCTTGCTATTTGTGCAACGACTAATTATGTTCTTCTATCGTGCCACCTAACGCTTCCATTTTTAATTTTAACCCTTCTGTTCTATGAGCACTATGACTAAGACTTAAGATGACCATGACCTAAATAATATAATAGGATACCCTAATAAGTACCAAGACCTCTTCTCGTAAACCTTAACAGGAATTCCTATATTTTCTTTAAGGCATTAGCGTATTAATTAATTATTTTAAGTTGGATAGTATGCCTCACCACACAGTATCATACAGTCCTCTTAACCCATTGATGAAGTATAACCGAATGACACGAACTTTAGACTTACATAAGAAGATAGTATTTAGACTATAGAAATTAGAGGCCCATATCCCCATTTGGTCGACTGACGACTTAGACAAGGAGTTAGTATGACAACTTGAGAGACTGAAGAGTCTTATCTTTTTGTGACCTTGAATTATTTTGTATCTTCTGTCATCATAATCTAGCGTACTTATATTTTTTGTACCACCTTGACTTATGATGCTATTTTATAGCCTAGTTTTACAAGCTTATTCTTTTATCGAGCTTGATCATGATATTGTATTATTGGGGACGCCTACTAATACATTGTCTAATCAGAATCAGTATATTAAGGTCTAGCTAACCTTAGTATATTTGGTTCGCCCTTCGTAGCACTACTTTACGTGGATTGAGATATATATAGTTGACTAGTAGACATATATATTTGCCCTAAAGATATGTCGGAGCACATCATATCAAGTACATAATTGTACCGATGTGAGCATGCAAATAAGAAAATTACCAAATAGGATTTTAATCCACAACTGCCTTGACAATTCCTATTTGAATTCTTTAAACGCCTTGATTCCCACACTTCTATTCTATTACCTTTCCCTTGAACTCTTTATTATTGCTTTCCGTCTTCCCTTATTCCGAAAAGATGAACGCTCGTGCCGAGTATAAGTTAATACACTGATAAGTACTAGATATACTCCATAGGCTAAACATATAACTTGGTGACTCCCTTTTATAGTCAATTAAGGACATATCATAGATAATATGTTTGGTGTTAAAACTTTGAGGATTAAATAACATGATTAAATAACTGGAGGAATAGCTTTCTTAGATGTATAGCCTTAGATGATAGATGGCTAAATTCTAAGTTGGGTAGGAACCGCATTATTAAAACTTGAGGTAAATTATTTTAGACTGTGACCAAGTGAGATTAGATAAGAGAAACCATGCCTTATTTTAATTTCGAGGACAAAATTATTTTAAGTTGGGTAGATTGTAAACCCCCTCATCCAAAATTAGGCCTACTTGGCTTAGATAGTGAAACTATGTCTAGTTTGAACCCAATTAGAATTAGAATACGGTATTTTATTTAATTAAGTAATATTTTATATTGCTTAGCGCACCTTACCATTGCTTCGATAATTGGAGTACTACACTAGCCATTGCCTATCTACAAATTTTACAACCTTGTCCTAGACATGCCAGCCTACCATTCTAACCTTGGTGTAACTTATAATTATGCTTTCTTGTGTTATATTTTAGTCGTACGACATTCTTCGCAGACGTTATTATTTAATTCTAAATATAATACAACTTTGTACCCTTGTACGTTTCAATCGAAATTGGGAACACAATCTTGACCGTTTTATGTAACCCAAAAATATGATAATATTCTACACTGAATCCTCTATGTCCAGACACTTGTGTGCCACCTAATTTATTTCCATGTACTTCAAATTAATTCCAGAATATCTTGTGCACTAATTTTAATCAATTAAATCCAATTTTCATCTTTATGCAATTTTCCCTATTGTTGGGCATTTTTATACAAAAATGCATTGAGGTGTCCACACCATTGGATAATACATAAAAAAAACCAATTTTTCCTTCACGTAAATTTTTTTTCTCATAATTTTTCGGAATGTGCAAACGAACAACATCGCCCCCCCTCGTTTTAACCCCATCCTTGCATTTTAAACCATGTAATTTATAGCCCAAACATCCTCATATGAGGCCAAGGCCCACTCCAAGGAATGTTGACCAAGCCCAAACCCTAAGTCAAACATCAAACCCTATGTTCACATGTATATAAATACAAACTTTTCTCTTTTTTTTATTATTAAATGGAAAACCCAAACCCATCCCTAAACCTAGAGGCAGCCGACTCCCCCAGCCCCTTACTGTTCACCACCGCGAGCCGCCATCACCGTCGAAGATTCCGTCTTTCGTTCTCCTCCACACGACGCTGCAACCGCCGCCCTCGTCGACTGGAGACCCTCCTCCACTCGACGAACCCAACTCCTCTTCCCGACTTCCCCGCGGCCAAGCCCCGGCCATCCCAACCTCCCTTGTGCCGCTGCCAACCACCGCCGAATCCTCCTCGACCCCACCATCTTCCAGCTATCAACCCCGACTAGGACAACCCGACGCCCTCGCTTGAGAACTTCCACCTTCACGACCTGTCATCACCGCCAAGACTCGACAGTGCCATCACCGCCGGAGCCCGCCTGCACAGTCTTTTGCCTCTATTAACGCTGGAGTGTCTCATAATCACCACCACCATTGTCACTCCGGCGAGCTTCCTCCACCAATAACACCCCCTGTACCGACTCCCTGCATCATCCCCTCCTCCGCTGCTGCTTACCGTCGGCAGGAACGATGACACCAGCCTCCACCACCTCTTCTTCTTCCTCTTCCTCTCCCTGATTCGATCCTCCTCCCTGTACAGCCTCTGTTCACCTGAGCTTCACCTCTCCTTCCCGAGTTCCTCCATCCCGTACCTCCTCCACGGCCAGCACCACCGTGATCCACCACCACCATTGCCATCTCCTACTTCACCACCTCCTTGTTCCCTTCCTCCCTCAACGAACAGCCAGTCCCCCATCACGACAACCACACCACAGCCTCCTCTCCTCCCTGTCCTCCTTCTCCTGCTGGCCGGACCTCCCCCACTGGCCGGACCTTCCCTCCCCTGGTCGGACCTCCCCTCCCCTTGGCCGGAGCACCTCCATTACCATCACCATCATTTTCATCATCACCTTCACCATCCTTTTTACCTTGATCATCACCACCATCATCGTAGCCATCGTTGTCATCATCACCTCCATCGTCATCATCGTTATCATCGTCATCACCATCGCCATAGTCGCCGACATCGTCATCATCCCCAGCAGCATGATCATCAACATTATCATCATCCCTGTCATCCTCATCCCTGTAATCATTATCATCTCATTATCGTCATCATCATTATCTCATCATTGTCATCATCATCATCTCTTCATTGTCGTCATCATCATCATTAGCATCATCGCTATCCACATCATCCTCGTCATCACCATTATCCATATCATCATTATCTCATCCCTATCATCACCATCATCCCAGCCACCATCTGAAGCATCCTTCTCACCTCATCACCTAATCACCATAGTCATTATCACCCTTAACCATCACCCTTAGCAACCTTAATCATCATCATAACCCTCGTTATCGTCATCATTATAGACCCGTCACCCTTGCCAGACAACCGTAGCAGATACCCCCTATCCCCGTGCTTGTGCACGCTAACCCCGAGGATCTATTGGATTGGTTCTACGCGGCTTCTGGAGCAGGCTATTGGTACTGCACAGCTTCCTTGCCAGGCAAGTATACCTTGACTTGTTGTACTGTTTAAATTATGTATTATTAGCTGCATATTTATTATTTTAAATTGTGCGCGTCCGAGAGAGACTCAAGTGCAGTCAACAGAGGCGTTGACGTTAGGACTTGTGTCTGATCTAGAGTCTAGTGGACCCACCTAAAGTTATGGATTTATTGGTATGACTCCCCAGGCCTTGACATATTTTTTATACGTGTTGTGAGTCTCATGTAGGGCACAGACTTGCGTATGCGGTTGGCCACCTGTACGTGTAGGTCATGCGACGGTTCGGGTATAACTGCTAATAGTGTTGCATGTTAGAGACTTAGCAGTTATTAGTAGTCGGAGTATAGACTATTGTAGTATGAAGGTCCAATCCTTGTCCTTATTTGGTTGTGAGGTTGGACTATCATTCTAACGATAGACTATGAGCCAGAGATACGACACCGATACTTGTACTCTGTCTCGGTGTAGTAGCTACTGCGTGTTGTGGATACAAAAGGCATAGATTATTGGGCAGGAAAGACAATTAGTAGGCGTATGGGACAGACATTTTGTTGCCGTAGTTTTAGAGTAAACTGCGGGGCCGTGAGCCTCAGTATTACCCGGTTATGGGCCAGTGTTACCCGGTTATAGGATCAGTGTTTCCCGATTATAGGCCAGTATTACCCGGTTATGGGATCAGCGTTGCCCGGTTATGGGAGTGTATGCTTGTCGATACATCCGACAGAGGTTACTAGCTGCGCGCTATCATGATCGGTGATGTAGTCAGTATATACATCTGGTATCCAGTTTATAGCTAATGTCAGATACTTAGCCTCTGGCTCGATGCTATGCTTTATACCTTTCACCTACCCATACGTACCAAGGTTGTCTTCAAAGTGCATTTCACTTAGCTGGTTAGGTCACACTTGAGATTTCACAGTATTTACTTTATGGCATGCTTTTATGTATCTTGTTATGTCCCTCTGAGGACCTGGCCCTTTCCAGGTGTATTGTTCATGAGTATTCGCAGGAGCGCAGATCCGGACTTGCTACGTATATTGCGATGGGGTCTTCTCTTCGAGCCGTGATTGTTAGTTGATATTCTTATATTGTGTTTATCTTATATTCTGGTTCGGTAGTGGATTTGTTTTCATCCGACTACCATCATTAGATACTTTATATTGAGATCTAGTTATAGATATTGGTTATTCATTTATATATGATTTCTGTGGATGAGATTTAATTATGCCCTGTGACATATATGTTTACCACTTGTGAATTGTTATTCATATTATAGCGTACTGTTTGATAATAAACGGAAGAAATAAAACTAGGTTTATACAAAATCCTTTCTTAGGTTTACAAACAAGAAGTGCTATTAATCCTATACGTGGATGTTAAGTACAAATTTAATCTGGATAAATATTGCTATAGGAGTCTAATCTGCAGTCGATCACTTTGTCCCTTGGACCACACGATGATAAAGAAGTGTTGTAGAAAAAGGAGATTCTTCAAAGATTGCGAGAGGGAGTGGATGCTCGATGCCAAAATCGTTGATCACTACTCTCTGTCTGAGCTCTTTTTTCCACACTTTTGACCCCTTTTAACTCTTTCCGACCTTAGAATTTTCAACCCCTCGACCCTGGACCTCTGTCAATAGAGATCTCTATTTATAGGGTTTTGGTGACAGTAACCATCCAGTCGGCGTAGAAGCCAAATAGTGGAGAGTATGGCACTTTTTACGCGACGGTTACAATAACTGCCACCCACGTATAGATGATCTTCTGAATCTGCTTATGATGCATGTCCCATCAAGAGATAATGCGTATAACTGCTACGAAGATCACGACATGAGAGCCACGTAGGTAGCTGTCCCTCGCATAGAAAAGGTTGGCGTAGAAACCAATAACTGTCACCATGGCGTAGAAGCCAAATTGTTGTCAGGTTGGCGTAGAAGTCAAGTGGTTGTCGAATCGGCATAGAAGCCAAGTAGGCGTAGAAGCCTTATAGGCATAGAAGCCTGATGCTGCGTGGATAGGTGGCTAGCGTAAAAGATAGCTGATCCTCCTTCCTTGACTGAGATCTTGAGCATATTTTGGACCGAATAGCCTTATCACGCACCAATGCAAATATAGCTCAAGTTGGCGTATTTCAAGGAGATAGCGTATAGCGTGCTCTTTATAAATGAAAATAGCCCGGTGGCGTATTCCAAGGAGATAGTGTACAACGTGTTCCTTATAGCTGAAAATAGCCTAATGGCGTAATGTGCAGGGGTGATGATGTAGACGTATTAGTCATAATTATGGCTTGCCCAGTCTTTGGAGATATAATCAAATCTCATGCATTTAATGCAGAGATCTGCCACTATTCTGAGCATTAAATGCAGAGACGTGTCTCGAGCTCTGTATAATTCTGAGCATTAAATACAGCGACGTACCTCGAGCTCTGTACGAAGAGCAGCTTTTAACGTGGTCGTTCATTATGTCTTCTGCTGAGCGTAAAAGCTCATATCTACCTGTGTAAAACTAGGCAGTGTATTCCCTTGCATGCGTAAAAGTACTTTGTATCAAGAAAATGTCACTAAACGATGATTTGGGTCTCTGTACCGTACCATCATTACAGCCGTCGTCTGGATAGTCGTGCAGTACTCTTTGTCAGAAGTCAGGTTCACTGTATGATCTGACAGGTTCATTCGAGGAATACAAAGTGTTCCTCGTACACTTCCATGCTGCATTAAAAGCGAATGAGTTTTACGCCATAAAGGCGGTATAATACCATTTTTACGCTGAGGCAGCCTAGAAATACTGCATTACGCGGATTGTCCTTGAGCTTATATTTTATGCTGTACTTAGCAAGAAAGCTCTGTTGTACGCCAAAGGCTCTGAAGTTATATTTTATGCCACACAGCACTGAAACAGTGCGTATAACTCTGCAGCGTATTTTTTATGCTTCTACAAGACCCCCTTCAAAGTTTTCAAATTCCTTGTAATTTGAAACACTTTGAATGAAGCATGAAACGATCAAGTCTGCCTCGTTCTTCAAGGCTGATTTCTTGGCAGATTTTTAGGGATTTATGGGGATTCGGTGTGTTCTTTTTTGCCTATATAAAGGCTGAGGAGTTAACCTATTCTTTCCATATTTTCTTCAACACCCAGAGATGATTGCCGGAGTTCGTCAGGTCGACTTAAGAAAGAAGAAGATCATGTTCTTCCAGCATGTAAGGAGCCAAAAAAGAAGGCGTCTTCGAGCAAAAGTCCTCTGCAATGATGGATCATGGAAGGATATCATAGCTTCCTTTGCTCGAGATAATCAGCAACTTCATATGGCGATTCGTACAGGAGAGAGGAAGGGTCACATTATACCACACAGCTTGCAAGCTATATTTTCTCCCGTTGTTCGTGGACGAGGGCAAAAAAACTAGCTCTGTCTTCCAGTATTGAGTTGAGTCTAAAACCTCAACCCAATCTGTCATGGCATATGGAGGATAGGCTTGCGTAATTGATACATGCCCAATTTTGTATCCTCCCGCCATTAATCATTTTTTTGTTAATCGGCCGCGAATACCAACTAACTGTTGAAGAAGACGGATAAAGATCTCCACCAACCTGGCAGAACAGATTCTGGGGATGATCTTTTAATAAAGATGGGGAATCCTTTGTAGACGGGATTTCCCTCATATGTAATCATTAGATGAGAAAAAACCCTTTGTAGACTGGATTTCCCTCATATGTAATCATGATTAATAAAGTCGTCTTCTTTTGCATCTGATGATTTGCCATATGTATTTTGCTGTGATGAAGTTTGAATGTGTATAGCTTCGACACGTCTGAATAATCTTTACGCTGACTCTGATAAAAAGAGTATTTGGTCCCGTCCTGTCTTTTACACATAACTGACGATGCGTAGAAAGCTGCTCAGCATTTAAGTCGAATAATCGAACTATCCTGTTGTTAGAAATGAGGAACTGTGTAGAATTCTGAACTATCACCTCTCTGATAAGGAGAATTTTTGTTCAGACCATCATTTTCAAGAATGATTTCCCGAAAATCCCTTGTAATAGGACAAGAAACGGCTGTCAAAACTGAGTTGCCATCTTAAACTATAGATGAAATATTCAGACTGGATTCTGGATAAACTTCCAATCGACCCAAGAAGAAGAGTCATTTTCAATGCTGAACTCTGTATGCTTTGGGTACTTGGGATATTTTGAGGCCAAGAAGGAGCATCTTCTGCGTGAATCCTTGTAATTGGCCATCTTGAGAATGGTTCAGATATACGTATATTCTGGCCTATGTATTCTCAGATATGCGGAAAGTCATAGATCTGTAATATAGATGAGCTTAAAATCATAAGTTTGTAGCCTCTCGAGCATAAAAGCTGCTGAGCGTAAGAGCATCCGGGCATAAAACTGTAGATTTGTAGCCTCTGTAAAGAAAACTTTCGAGCGTAAAGTCGTAGATTTGTCGCCTCTGAGCGTAAAAAGCTTCTGAGCGTGAATTCATAGTTTTGTAGCCTCTGAGCGTGAAGTTGTAGGTTTGTAGCCTCTCGAGCGTAAAAGCTACCAAGCGTAAAAGCATTCGAGCGTAAAACCATAGACTTATAGCCTCTGAACGTAAAATCGTAGATTTGTAGCTTCCCGAGCGTAAAAAGCTCCATAGCGTAAAATCACAAATCTGCTCTGCACGAAAAACTTTTTGAATTCGCTGACTGTCTGCCTTCCCTGAGTAATAGGCTGACGTAGTCCCCAAGCATTTTAAGAACACCCGCACGTGCGTGCGATTAAAGAACAGGCGCACAAGTCATAACCGAATATTAAATATCGGATTTGGTTAGGGATTCGAGGAGTCCATCTGAACTCTATATATATCCCAAGGCTTTCAGAGAGAAGACTCTTCACCTGTCTTTTTGCAAAAGAAAACTTTTGTCTCTTTGAGTTCTCTCCTTCGTTTCCTCTCTGAGCATTCTCTTTAGCAATGGCCCCAAAACCAATCTCCTCCTCTAAGGGAAAGAAGGCTGCCTCCTCTTCTAGCTCCTCTGCCCAAGCAAGAGCGACTCCCGTCGGGAAGGGCGAACCTCGCTCTGAACGAAGTGTCCCATCGACGAGCTGTGCACCGGGCGTTATAGGTAAAACTTTTGGGATAAAAAGAACGAAGAAAACCCTTCGTACACGTTGTACGTGAATGCGCTAGGTCATCTTTTGTGCTGATAGCCTCTCCGAGGAAGATGATGCACAGAGACATTTCATCTTTTATGCCCACATTTCTAATATGTCAGCGTAAGAACTCCATATTTTCGCAGTCTGGCGTAAAAGCTTTGACTGTCAAAAATTGGCGTATACTACAAACTTTGAGTGTTACGCTCTGGATGAAAATTTGGCATAATAACTCAAACTTTTGGCAGTCTGGCGTAAAACACAGATTGTCAGGTTTTTGTGTATACTGCCAGTCTTGAATTTTACGCCTTGGAATAAGATTCCAGCATAAAAAAATCAAGTTTTTACAGTCTTAGAATAAAAGCACAGACTGTTGCTTTTTGGCATAGGCTGCAAGATTGTGAGGTCTAGTATAGAAACTGACGTGTTTTTCTTGTACTTTGTAGTCAACTTGCATGTATCTCCGTTGGCTGAGGTGATGGGTTCTGCTGCTGGGATGCTGCATTCTAATTACCTGGAGGATTTGTCCCATGTGACATTTCCTATTTCCGGGCCCGAGTATCCTGAAGGAAGGGGAACCCTGATATCGTCTCAAGGAGAGCGAATGATGTCGAGCATGATCAACGGAGAGCCCCTGACATCTATAGACAGGGTAAAATACATAAAACCAGCTTTACTCTTCGGGGATATGATTGACAAACAATCCCAGACAAAGCCCAAGAAAGAGAACTGGGTTTTTCCTGCCGGGGGCTTGGTCCTGTATCTGCCCAAGATGCTGAGAGATTACCCTATCTCGACATTCTTCCATGCCACACATCCGAGGAGGATGTCATGGACTCTGACTCCCAATCTTCACGACCAGCCGGGGAAGATATTTTATCAGAAGGGATTAGACCAAGGGTCGTTTGTGAGCCGCCCTTCTAGTCCAGTCATCCCTTTCAGGGGATTATTTCTGGGCATTGTCCCGAGTGAAGACACTGCACTATTCCAGCCAGTCCAATTACCGACTTTCTGCAATGACTTCATGGGGCATGGAGGAGTATACCCCAAGGTTAATCCTCGGACCAATGGGTGGCTTACCCCAACAAATCTTCGATGGGTTCGTTTAGCTGACTGGACCCTGAAGCATTTTCAGATTGAGCTGGAGAGCATTGGTCTGTACGTAGCTGTGAGTGCTACCAATGTTGGGTTACCTCTCAACCCCAACCTGTTTCTGGCTTTGATGGAGCGATATATCTCGCTCACCGGGACTTTTGCCACTCCACTGGGGGAATTGGGTTTGGCCCTTCACGAAATGGCAGAGATTTCAAGACTGCCAATGGGGGATACTCCTTATGAAGAGTATGTTCCCATAAACAGGGAGCTAAGGGATACAGACCCTCTGGTAGTGGCAGTGTACCAGGAGCTGATGTACCACTATTTAGCGTGCACCGCCTTTTACAATGAGCCCTCAGATTTGGCTCATACCAACAAGTGGGCGTCCTACCTCTTCTTCCACCAGGCTAGAAATGCTAAGCCAGACAAAGTCGCGGATAGCAGGGATAGGCCTTTGAACTTTATGAGCGTGCTTAGTGCTCAGGTAGTCGATGATCTTATGGAAGACGCTGGGGCTTCAGATCAGATTATCGACGAAGGGATAGGGAAATATCCTGCAGGCACTAAATCTTATAGTTATTTGAGACATTGTCGCAGGCCTCTGTCCAAGGAAGCTCAACTAGATGGCTTCATCTCCATATGGCTACGCCGACTGGTAGTACCCGGCATTATATCTTCGGATCGCATCTACCGTAACACCTTATGGCCTGCAGTGCGTTTGGTGTTCAGGGCAAGACTGGGCTTGCTCCCTGCCATGGTATACCGGATACAAGCTGGCCTGAGGGCCATGAATGATGGGCTGCTTGCCAATGAAACACGACGTGACAGCTTTCCCAGGGTAGAATTACCGTTCCTATATTTGTTGGATGGTTAATTCTTCATAACCCCAGAGTGATGTCTCCTAGCTCTGGCAGTAGTTCAGGGAGTAATTTCTTGTTGAATTATAAGAACTCCACTTGGAACGTGACCACAGTTTTAGACTGTCGACGAGCGTTAAATTTTGCTCACAGCTGGAAGCTCTTCTGCACCGTCCCCACTGTACATCTCAATCAACAGGGGACGCGACTTCAGGATTTAGTTGAAGGGAAGACTGTTCTTTCTCCTGAAGCTTTTTATTGGTTGGTCTGCATTAGACCTTCCTAAGACCATTGCTTCTTGGAACCCTATCTGCCTAGTCGGTTCGTCAGGCAATTCGGGTAAGACCAGTTGCACATGGGCAATGCCGTCACCAGCTTCAAGTCCAGGGGTAGACTTATCGATGGAGCGAGAGGATGGCGGTACTTCATAATGGGTTGCACTGAAGCGGCTTTTACTATACCAGCGACTTCTCTCTCCATGGAGTTGCGCATCCTTCATTCGTATGCCCAGTTTTATGTGGCAACCAATACCTTCCATCGCAATTTTGATATGCGTGGAAGTTTTAGGATGCCCTCTTCTAAGTCCGCAGGAAGAGACAAAATCCCCTCGGTTTCCTCTGATGAGGGTGAAGATTCTGTATCATGACCCGTACCCGAATTTTGGGGCACGAGAGCGTGGGTACGTCCAG
The DNA here is from genome assembly GCA_036927795.1 of Iris macrosiphon. Taxonomy (NCBI): domain Eukaryota; kingdom Viridiplantae; phylum Streptophyta; class Magnoliopsida; order Asparagales; family Iridaceae; genus Iris; species Iris macrosiphon. The sequence goes on along the minus strand of JAYESA010000013.1, from coordinate 157,188,360 downwards.
CCTACACCGCAGCATCGGCGGTAGAACACTGTCTAGGTCATAATACTATCTAAATAATCTCACACGAGCATCCAACTCTATAAGGATTCACAGATATCACATTATAATATGAACAATATACTCAATCACATAACTACAGCACGATAAGATATCGAAGAATTAATAAATCAAAATGCAACTCAAGTCTAAAATAGAAATAATCTAACTCAACAATAATATCCAAGTCTCAACTAAAAATGCCGGAGACAAATCGGGTACCAAAATATGCTAAAAGAAACTATGTAAATAACTAGTGATCCCGGCTAGACCTCCCGGGAATCACACCTGTGCTACAGAGTCCAAGGCTGCAGCTACTCTCCCTGTTGTCCATAAAATGTTGGACACCAGTCCTCTAAGGCGCAGTCTGGAAAAATATTTCCAGTCAGGATGGAGCAAAGTACATCTCAAATAACAGTTCCAGTTAATTGATAAGGACTATAAAATAATAAATAGATGATGCTATATACTGAGGGAAGAGAATGAATAAATGCAATGGTAAAATAAAGAGACAGGCAATATAGGCAAATGTGGTACAGTCCGTACATATATGAAATAAAGAGAAGAACTACAATATCATATACGGGTGATGTAGTATATGAACAGAAATAGAGAACTGTATCTATTCTAAGTGTTTGAAATCGTAGTTTCAAAATGTGATCGGCTTGGGAACTTGTTCGGTGACTACATGGCCTGGCTAATCATACGTGAGGTGTATGATTAACACTATTAATGTCTACACTTGTATGATAGGGATTTGATCACATCTCTCACTAGCAATTTCCCCGCCCCCAACTAGTACTGTGGATCCAATCATGACATGTCACGATACACGATCAATGTCCAATATATCATGTATAATGTCTAATATCAATGTCTAATGTCAATGTCGTGTACAATATCGATACGATAACCAATGTAATATCTCATGACTAAAGATCCAATCTATATACTAGTCCGTGTAGCACAGTGTCAAGAATCATATGTAATATTTCTAAATACTTAAATTATAGAAATTATCAAATAACAAAAATTATCAGAGAATGTACTCACCTGTGGTCCTTAGCTGGTATGAATTAGAGTCCAAGTCACAGTCCAAATAGCCTATATATTACAAATTTACCATGTCAAAAGATAATTTATTTTAATTTATTTAATTCTAGAATAATGAATCTACCTATTTTAATATTATTATTCTAATTTTTAGGTTATTTCCTAAATTTTGTCCAAAGGAACTGAATTTTATCAACTCGAGACTCATGGCACGCAAATCGAGGCGATCTGTTGACCGAAAAGTCAACCGACACAAACTCGACTTTTATGCATAATTTTCTGTAGATTTCAGCATAAAAAAATATGCTGGAATTTACGGCTCGTCCGAATTCAAATTCGTTTGGGAAATATGGCATATACAAATTTCGTATCGTGCATCGATGGTTAAATTCTAACCTAGAAGTTCTACAGAATTAACAGTATAAAAGTATTTTGAATTAAATTCTGAGAAAAACATATATCAATTATCTCGACATTAGCTTTTCAAAATTTCAAACTGTTCATGATTCTGATTTCTGGTTCTCCCGAAATCGTGAAAACATTGAGATGCGTCTATTTTCGGACATGTTGTCTTCTACGAATTTTTCAGAATTTAATACTCATAATTTTATAAAAAATTTATATAATTAGAAAGCTAACCTCAATATTGTTCTAACACAAGAAACTAGGCCTCGTTTGGAGTCCGCAGCTATGCACAATGGCTTCTGGAAGATGAATGAACCCTAGATGACAATTCTCCCAAATCTCTCTCTTTCTAAAATAATGGGATAATTAGGGTTATTATATTTTATATATATATATAGATGTACATGTGGCTAAATGTATATTTATAGGCTGACACGTGTCAGAATCTGATTGGATGATTTTATTTATATTATTTATTTTTGATTTGCCTTTATCAAAACATTATTTAAGTCATTTTAAATCCAAATAACTCAAAATAAACATTAAAAATAATCATAAAAATCTGGAAAAATTACAGAAAATATATATTGAACCCAAAAACTCTAAAAAATTATTTGGAATAATTTTATATTCATAAGTTTTCTACTATAATTAGGAGAAGCTCTAAAAATTTATTTTAAATATTTAAATAAAAATAAATATTAAATATATTCCAAAAATTCTGAACTAATTCCAGAAAATATATAATAATATTATAAACAATAAAAAATTTATGTGGGTCCATTCTATATACCTGGGCTTGTACAATAAATTCTAGAAGTCCTAAAAAATAGTTATTAGTCTAAATAACTCCCAATAAATACTAAAAATATTCAGAAAATTATAGAAAATATATTTTACTATTTAGAACCTAAAATAAAAATTTGGGATATTTTTAATTAAGTTTGAACCTAAAATAAATTTTTGAATGTCCTAGGAAATTAGGGTTACTAATTTTTAATTAACTAAAAATTATGGAAAAATTCCAATAGCCCAAAATTAACCTAATAATAACATTTAAGCACGAATTTCAGGATATAGAGGTTACAAGTCAACCCACCTTAAAAAATTTCGTCCTTGAAATTTAAAATCCTTAATTTTTTTTTTTTTTTGACCATCAAAATTTAAATTCATCAAACCGTATAATCATGAAGTAAATCCATATTATTATTTCACGGTCTTCAAAATTCTATAAATATTATATTCCTAAAAATCCTCAAATTTAAAATTGAATTCCATTCGTATCATAATCTCCTCAAAAAAAAATTTAAGTAAATTGCTTAATACAAAATTTACTATCCAATCCTTTAATTGAAATCCAATCAATGTATATTTTAAAAAACTTATCCCAAATTTTGAATTCAAACACTAATCCATTTGTGTTCTTATTCCTCGATTTTTTTTTCACATAATACTCAACGATGTAATACTTATGAAACCTCCAACACAATATTCAAAATATAAGTTCATACTTGCAGTCCAATAAATATATTGATAACCTTCTTAAATTTCTCAAAATTCAATGATAAATTCAATTATTTCATAATCTTCATAAAAATCAATAATTTAACAAAATCGTCAATTCTGACATATTAAATTCCCAACTCTTTATTTAATTTAATATTTCTCCTCAAAATTTAAGGTACCTTGTCTCTCATTGTCAAGTCATAACCTCTTCATTAACTCTTTGCTACGGTCAACACAAATAATTACGGTCTAAGAAAATTCTACCTACAGTACCAATACTAACTATAATGGCACCTATTATAGAACTATTGCTACAAGGTACTACGCTATGGGTTAACTCTAGATTGATGCCTACTTCTCACATGTCCAACTAAGAAATACTTACAAACTCATAACTCATACTCAGTCAACACTAATACAAGACACAGACATAATTGCAAGTCACCTATTATCACACTAACAAGGAATCCTAATGGGAAGAAATTCTAGGAGGAACTGGACTGAGGAACTGAAGGTATTCCTACTGCTAGTAAAGAAAAGAAGCGATGGAAAAAAATCCTGTAATAATAGGAGTGGATAAGTATTGAGATGATACTTTAAGAAAAAATTTAAGATACAACCTGATAATCATACACGTCTGTCTGAAATCATGACACTTAGAATCCTCGCCACACCAATAAGCATAGCTGCGATGAACGTTAGATTTCATAACTTAGGTATGCAACTCTATAATCATGTCATCTAAAATCCTCGTTGTGCCGACTAGTATAGCTGCGAGAAATTCTAAATTTCATAACTAAGATATATACATCTGAAGTCAGGTACCTACGTTTCCGACACGCCAGCTAATATGGCTGCGATAAATTATAGGCTCCATAACCAAAGCAGACGTTTTACCTTTCTCACTGTCCTCATCAACATATGTCATCAGATAATACCAAAATTTTAGTCCATAAAATTTATCTCGATTAAAAATCAAACTCAACAACGACACCAAGAATTAAATTTAGTAACTGATCAACAAGAATTAAATTCAATAAAAATAAGTGAGAACGGACGGAACAAGGTAACAAGATTTGAATTGGAAATTATAATAAGATTCTCAAGGGTCGTCCCAGAAATCTCTCAAAAATTAGTGATTGAGTATCCTCTCTCATCCTAGTATCTTATGTCCTATATCCTATCACAGGCACACAGTAGTACAACAAAGATGTCGCACTACCACGATATCGCACAACTTGCGAAGTCTGACCTGCATGGGCCACCACAAAAAATGTGTCACGACCCGCACCCGAATTTTGGGGCACGAGAGCGTGGGTACGTCCAGCCTACGCCGCAGCATCGGCGGTAGAACATTGTCTAGGTCATAATACTATCTAAATAATCTCACACGAGCATCCAACTCCATAAGGAGTCACAGATATCACATTATAATATGAATAATATACTCAATCACATAACTACAGCATGATAAGATATCGAAGAATAAATAAATCAAAATACAACTCAAGTCTAAAATAGAAATAATCTAACTCAACAATAATATCCAAGTCTCAACTAAATATGCCGAAGACAAATCCGGTACCAAAATATGCTAAAAGAAACTAACTAAATAACTAGTGATCTCGTCCAGACCTTCCGGGAATCACACCTGTGCTACAGAGTCCAAGGCTGCAGCTACTCTCCCTGTGGTCCATAAAATGTCGGACACCAGTCCTCTAAGGCGCAGTCTGGAAAAATATTTTCAGTCAGGATGGAGCAAAGTACATCTCAAATAACAGTTCCAGTTAATTGATAAGGACTATAAAACAATAAATAGATGATGCTATATACTGAGGGAAGACAATGAATAAATGTAATGTTAAAATAAAAAGACAGGCAATATAGGCAAATGTGGTACAGTCCGTGCATATATGAAATAAAGAGAAGAACTACAATATCATATACGGGTGATGTAGTATATGAACAAAAATAGAGAACTGTATCTATTCTAAGTATTTAAAATCGTAGTTTCGAAATGTGATCGGCTTGGGAAATTGTTCGGTGACTACATGGCCTGGCTAATCATACGTGAGGTATACGATTAACACTATTAATGTCTACACTTGTATGATAGGGATTTGATCACATCTCTCACTAGCATTTTTCCCGCTCCAACTAGTACTGTGGATCCAATCATGACACGTCACGATACACGATCAATATCCAATATATCATGTACAATGTCTAATATCAATGTCTAATGTCAATGTCGTATAAAATATCGATACGATAACCAATGTAACATCTCATGACTAAAGATCCAATCTATATACTAGTCCGTGTAGCACAGTGTCAAAAATCAGATGTAACATTTCTAAATACTTGAATTATAAAAATTATCAAATAATAAAAATTATCAGAGAATGTACTCGTCTGTGGTCCTTAGCTGGTATGAATCAGAGTCCAAGTCACAGTCCAAATAGCCTATGTATTACAAATTTACCATGTCAAAAGATAATTTATTTTAATTTATTTAATTCTGGAATAATTACTCTACCTATTTTAATCTTATTATTCTGATTTTTAGGTTAATTCCTAAATTTTGTCCAAAGGAACTGAATTTTATCAACTCGAGACTCATGGCACGCAAATCGAGGCAATCTGTTGACCGAAAAGTCAACCGACACAAACTAGAATTTCATACATGATTTCCTATAGATTTAAGCATAATAAAACATGCTAGAATTTACGGCTCATCCGAATTCAAATTCGTTTGGAAAATATGGCATATACAAATTTCGTATCGTGTACCGATGGTTAAATTCTAACCTAGAAGTTCTACAGAATTAACAGTATATAAATATTTTGAATTAAATTTTGGGAAAAACATATGTCAATTATCTCGACATTATCTTTCCGAAACTTCAAATGGTTCATGATTCTGATTCCTGATTCTCCCGAAATTGCGAAAACATTGAGACACATCTATTTTCGGACATGCTATCTTCTACGAATTTTCCAGAATTTAATACTCATAATTTCATAAAAAAATTTGTATAATCAAAAATCTAACCTCAATATTGTTCTAACGCAAGAAACTAGGCCCCGTTTGCAGTCCGGAGCTATGCGCAATGGCTTCTGGAAGATGAAGGAACCCTAGATGACAATTCTCCCAAATCTCTCTCTTTCTAAAATAATGGGATAATTAGGGTTATTATATTTTATATATATATAGATGTACATGCGGCTGAATGTATATTTATAGGCTGATACATGTCAGAATCTGATTGGATGATTTTATTTATATTATTTATTTTTGATTTGCCTTTATCAAAATATTATTTAAGTCATTTTAAATCTAAATAACTCAAAATAAACATTAAAAATAATCATAAAAATCTGGAAAAATTACAAAAAATATATTTTGAACCCAAAAACTCTAGAAAATTATTTGGGACAATTTTATATTCATAGGTTTCCTACTATAATTAGGAGAAGCTCTAAAAATTAGTTTTAAATATTTAAATAAAAATAAATATTAAATACATTCCAAAAATTCTGAAATAATTCCCGAAAATATATAATAATATTATAAATACTAAAAAATTTATGTGGGTCCATTCTATATACATGGTCTTGCACAATAAATTCTAGAAGTCCTAAAAAAATATTTATTAGCCTAAATAACTCCCAATAAATACTAAAAATATTCAGAAAAATCGCAGAAAATTACCAAAAAATTCTAGAAAATATATTTTACTATTTAGAACCTAAAATAAAAGTTTGGGATATTTTTAATTAAGTTTGAACCTAAAATAAATTCTTGAAAGTCCTAGGAAATTAGGGTTACTAGTTTTTAATTAACTAAAAATTATGAAAAAATCCCAATAGCTCAAAATTAACCTAATAACAACATTTAAGCACGAATTTCAGGATACAGAGGTTACATTCTGTCAATCCAGATGAGCCTTTGTTGGCAGTACCGAGAGGCGAAATACCTCCGCCTGCAGGGCCTCTGGTTCATCATACGGTGTTAATAACATCGCCCAAGTCGCGAGTCGGGAATTAAGAACACTTGGCTTGTTCATCAATACCCGAAGAGGATTGATCCTGGAGATGATATGAATAGTCTGGCCTGTGACATAGTGTCGTATTTTCTGAATGGCGAACATTAGGGCCAAACATTCTTTTTCTACTGGATTGTACCGGTGTTCAGATTCGACCATCATCCTGCTTAAATAGTAGATAGCCTGTTCATGACCCACATCGTTCTTTTGTGCGAGAAGAGCTCCCAGAGAATGATCCATTGCTCGAACATACAGCAAGAATGGTCTTCCTATGACGGGAGGTACCAGAACTGGAGGATTAGTGAGGTAGCGTTTGATATCATTAAACGCTTGCTGATAGGCTTCATCCCATACGAAGGATACACCTTTCTTCATGAGACGAGAAAAAGGCTGACATCTCCCAGAGAGGTTGGATATGAATCTCCAGATATAAGCCAGACGACCTTGAAATCCCCTGAGTTCCCTCGGATTACGGGGTGGTCGCATTTCTAAGATGGCCTTGACTTTATCAGGATCCACTTGAATGCCTTTAGCGGTAATGACAAATCCCAGAAATTTGCCACTAGATACACCCAGAAAGGACTTTGTAGGATTTATTTTGAGTTAATGTTGGCGCATCAACTTAAACACTGTCTTCAGGTCTTGGATGTGATTATCCTTGTGGCGAATTTTGACAGCTATATCGTCTACGTAATATTCTATTATTTTGCGTAAATGCTCGTAGAATATGTTACTCATAGCTCGTTGGTATGTAGCTCTGGCATTTTTTAATCCGAAGGGCATGACCGTATAACAATATACCCCCAATGGTGTTCGGAAGGCAGTATGCTTCTCGTCTTCAGGATGCATCTTGATTTGGTTGTATCCTAAAAATCCGTTCATGAAAGACATACATTCAAAATCGCATGTATTATCGATCATGACGTCTGTAATAGGAAGAGAAAACTCATCCTTGGGGCAAGCCGCTTTCAGATCTCGATAATCTATGCAGACACGTACTTTTCCATTTTTTTTCATGACCGGGACAACATTGGCGACCCAGTCGGGATGTTGTTCTTCCCGGATGAAGCCGCAGGCTATCAACTTCTTGATTTCAGCTTCAATGGCGTCCATCATATCTAGGGCGTTGATATTGCTTCATAGGTTTCGAATTGGGTAATATATTAAGCTTATGAGTAGCCACCTTTGGATCAAGACCTAGCATATCCTCATAATTCTACGCAAAGACGTCGATATATTCTCTTATCAGCTGGATTATTTCTTTCCTTTCTTCTTCGGAAAGATTGTTACTGATAAATATCGGCTTTGGCAAAAGTTCATCCCCAACATCAATCTAGATAACTTTATCTTCAGTGGAAGATTCTCTCTGCTCGAACTGGAGTTCCCACTGTGTATCCATTTGATGAGCCCAAGAGTCATTCTCAAACGGTTCAGATTCTTGTTCGTTTGCTTCAAAGGAATCTGTCAATACTGTATTTACTGATAATGCTCGTTCAAGAGCATCATATGAGCCGGAAGGAGACAAGCCATTTTGAGAAGAGGAAAAGATATCCTCACTTGACTCAGAAGTTGCAAGGGAGATGGTATACCCTAACCCGAAACGAGTTCGTTGACAGTAGGGATCACCGTGCAACGGTATTCGTCTGCCTTTCCCATAGTTGAGGCCTGGTTCTAGCTTCAAGTCATAACCCATACTTTGTATGATCTTCAAAGCTTGCGGGCTGTATCTGTGAACCTGCATTTTACCAGCATTATCATCGGGAGAATCTTCTTGTACAGTGGGTTCATTGTGCATGCGACCGAAGACTATTGAACGCTGACTGTTGCAAGTAGGCGGGACAATAAAGATAGAATCTTTATGTGGTCCATATATCGTGATGACATTAGATGATGACACTACTTTCCACACATACGGATGATAGGAATCTATAGCTTTCAAGAATCTTTGTGCTATAGGTTCTATATCATTATGGGGAGAGAATTTCCGATCAGGAATTTGAGCGTCAATATACTGGAAAAGAGGATCTTTATTATCATCAGAAACCACGTTCCTGGTTGTATTTATATCAATCGGCTGCTTGTTGCGCCGAAGGTTGATGACCGAGGGTGGAGGCTTCTGGTTCAAAGTGATCACTAGAGGATCACCTCCTTTTCCTGACCTGATTTTGTTCAGGTGGATAGCCATGGGCTCCATGGCTTTCGGACGAGTAGTTTGTCCTTTCACCTTGGTTGACAGAGATTGCTTGGCAGAGGGTTCTTCTGGCTCCCGGTGGGATTCCTTTTCTGTCTCGCCTGACACCTCCTCCAAGTAGTCTTGAGTGTACAACATGTCATCGGAGTAGTAGGATTCTACTCCTTTAAACGGGTTCAGGTCAATAAACTCTGTTTGTACTGTTCCTTGGACATCTACATATTTAAAGCATTGATGTAGAGTCGAAGGAACGATATTATGGTCGTGGATCCAACGTCTGCCCAGCAGAATGTTGTAGGACACCTCTGAATCAATGACATAATATGTAGCCACTGATCTGAGTTCGTCAATCTGGATCCTCAGACGAATCTTTCCCAACGGCTTACTTTTTCTGGCGTTGAAACACATGATTGTAGTGGTGGTGTAAGCCAATTCGCTGGTAGGAATCCTCAGCGGTCTGAGCAGACTATGAGGAATGATGCTGATCGATGATCCCGGATCTATGTGAATCCGGTCAACCTCCATGGAACCAACGTATCCGGTGTAATAGAGGGGTCTGTCATGCCTGTTATGTTTTAACAGCATGTCATCTTGAGTAAAAGTGATATTTGGGACCACCTCCATCACACTATGGCATTGAGGACATGCCACAGGTTCTTCATCAGGGGACTTGAGCTGGGTCAAGTATGTATCCGCCTGCATTAATTTTTCACTCGGGGCTTGACGAGTATCTTTAGAAAGCCTGAGTAATTTAAAAATGGACAATCTGGCTGGTGTATGAGCACCTTTGCTTTGAATATTCTTCAAAGGTTTATCGAAGCACACTTTTTTTTGCTTCCCCTTGTCCGCCGAAGTTGGTCTCGAAGGACCGGCCTTTGGTATGGCAGGTTCCGGTTCTGAAAGCTTGGCAGCTGGAGCGTCTGTCGATGCATCTTCCTGACTTGCTCCATAGCCCTTGAGGTAAACTTTCCCTGAACGGGTTCCAGTAGCCAAAATCTCATCTTCTGATGCCGAGTGTATCGAAACCATGTGACATGGTTTACGTTTCGAGTTCTTCTTAGACTTAGCCTTAGCAGCTTGAGTCTCTTCCTCGATTTCTGGCACCAGATCTGGATGGACCCACATAATCTCGCCCCGCTGGGTAGTTAGGGGTGCCAGGTCATGATTTTGACCCCTAGCTGGAGGGAGATTAACGATGTTCATCGTTGTCCAGAAAATAGGTATAACACCATCCGGGACTTCTTGAGGAGGCAGATTGCCAAATTGCAGAGAGATCATGTTGGCTGTGACCGTCTTCTCACAGTTGCGCAGAGTGATGGCCTTAGCATCGATCAGCTCCTGGATCTTCCTCTTCAGTACATAACATGCCTTTGTAGGGTGGTGTATGTATCTATGGAAGATTCAGTACTTGGGGTTATTAGTACTACCGACTTTATTAGGCCGCTTCACCTTAGGGAGGGTAATCTTGCCGCTTTTGACGAGACACTCGAATATGCTCAAAATATCTTCGTCGTCGAAAGAGTACACTTTAATGGGCCTGGAAGTCCCAGGTTTCGTCTGTGTGGTTGCCGCAGTCTTTTGCCTAGACGTATTGATCGCCAGAGCTTCTTTTCTTTTGGAACCACGGGGATGGTCGCTGTTGGAGGCTGACCTTTTGCCTCTATCGGAGGCAGAGATCATGATGCCATTATCACGTGCCTTCCGACTGTTGTCCTCAGCTGCTACCGCTGAGATGATGAACGAGGGCCAATCATGGAACTGATATGGACCTGTGAACACCAAGATCACCGAAAGAAGGTTCTTCCTACAAATGTCCACCAATGCCGAGTCTGGAACTCCGGAAGGCATTTGCAAAGTGGCTTGACAAAAACGTTCGATGAAAATACGAATGTTCTCTTTTTTCTTCTAAAACTTCGATGAGAGAGGACATAGACATGTCCATCCCTCCTTCGTAGAATCGTGCGAAGAATAAAGTCTTAAAATCTTCAAAGGAAGTAATGCAGTTGTCCGCAAGACTACGGTACCACTAATAAGCTACTCCCGAGAGACAGCCCTTGAACACTCGAGTGAGGAGGGTGTCATTCCCTTGTAATAACACCATCATCATACTGAAGTAGTTCATGTACTGACTTGGTGATATTTTTCCCTCAAATAAAGCCATAGTCTGTGGTTTGTATTTAGGAGGGAAAGGGACCTCATCCCAAATAGCTGGGTACGGTTGGTTGATTCCCAATTTCTTGAGCGGATCTTTGTGCTTCAAGGCATCAAATTGAGCTTTCAATTCCCATACTGCCTGTATTGGATCTTCAGCCGGTAGTGGAATCACAGAGTGATGAGGGATCGATTGTACTATAACTCCAATAGTAGGCAGTACATTCTCCGAGTTAGGAAGTGTGGGAGCTGCTGACTCTTGATCTAGAGCAGGCTCCTGATTTGCTTTGGATGGTGGTAAGTCCACTCCCACACATATCTGAGTTGGAGGAACCGATGCTTGAGCCATAGCAGCTGTGTGTTGAGTCAGCATCATCTGATGTATATTCTCTATCATGGACTGTATCTCCTTCAGAGATGTCTCCAGTACAGCAATGCGTTGCTCAGTGCTTCCTGACGTGGAAGCTTCCTCGCGCTCATCTCCAATGGCAAAGACTCCCATTTTCCTGGGTGTCATTGAAGAGTTAGTATAGGTCTCTGTAGAAGTTGACTCTATACTTTCAGCATCTGATTCGGGAAACTGGCGACCCCCAGTATCGGAATCAGAAGAGTATGAAGCTGGTTGTCGTGACCTCGAACGGATATTTCGGAACAACCCAGCTTCAGTGTTCTTAAGGAGTTTGTCGAATCTCCTTTGGCTTGGAGTTCTAGAGGGATAACGTCTTGAGTTCGACCTTCCTCTAGGAACATGTGAAGCCATGTTCACTAATACATGTGCGGGCTCTTCTTCCTGGAAAGACAAAGAGTAGTTCAATCGGTCAAAAATCGATCGTTTTGCTTCAGAACAGCAATAATTAACTACAATCCTATGACTATTACAATAGTGCTCCGTAGGAGGCGTAATAGACATGCTGGAAGATCCCCTATCCTTGCATTTCTGGATCAAATACTCACGCAAGTCAAGAGGTTTTACAGAAGAAGAAGAAAAAGAAGAAGAAGAAGATGGCTTGTTCCTCTTATTTACATCAGTTGGCATGCAGATATTGGGAACCATAACTTTTCCCCTACCACCCGTATACAACAGGTTAGCCATCTGAGTAGCAGATAATTCTCGAGGAGCGTATTTCTCTGCCAATCGGGTTTTTTTTACGCTGAGGGGTTTAATATGGCACAATTTGGAACTCTGCTTAGGTTGGCATAAAATTGAGGAAGCCCTCAATCGGCCATCCGCTTCTCACGTAATCTGGAGAGCGGGCAGATTCTTCCCTTGCTGGCGTAAAGGCCGAGAAGTTGAGTAGTTCACCACTTATTTTCCCTTGCGTAGATTGCAGGGACCATCTGCTCTTCCACGGAGGGCAGATGCATTCTTACGCGCAGATCGCGTTTGGAATTTCTGATTTAGCGCTGAGGCATTATCAGAAATCTTGTCTGCCACGTCACAGACGGGAGACTAAATTTTACGCGCAGAGCGCGGAGTAGACTTCTGGACTAGTACTGAGGCATCACCAGAAGTTTTGTCTGCCACATCACAGACGGAAGACTGAATTTTACGTGCAGAGCATGGAATAGACTTCTAGACTAGCACTGAGGCATCACCAGAAGTTTTGTCTGCCACATCACAGATGGGAGACTGAATTTTACGTGCAGAGCGCGGAGTAGACTTCTGGACTAGCACTGAGAAATCAGCAAAAGTTTTGTCTGCCACGTCACAAACGGGAGACTGAGCTTTACGGGCGGAGGGCTAAGGTTGCACAGCTACAACCTGGCTGGTCGGAGAAACCAGAGAGTCGGCAGGAATGGTAGGGGATATCCTGGGCATTCAGACCTTACGCAGCTTCCTGTTGTCTTGGATAGAGAGAGAGTGAGAGCTACCCCCTGCTCGAAGCATATCTTCGTAGGCAGACTGGTCGAATAGGACGATCAAGGTGTTCTTCATGGATCCTACTGATACTGCATCGTATTGAGCAATTGCTTTCCCGTCAGATGAGAAAGAGGTCCCCAGTAGAGTCGCCATCTTGTGTTTGATAATAAACGGAAGAAATAAAACTAGGTTTATACAAAATCCTTTCTTAGGTTTACAAACAAGAAGTACTATTAATCCTATACGAGGATGTTAAGTACAAATTTTAATCTGGATAAATATTGCTATAGGAGTATGATCTGCAGTCGATCACTTTGTCCCTTGGACCACATGATGATGAAAAAGTGTTGTAGAAGAAGGAGATGCTTCAAAGATTGTGAGAGGGAGAGGATGCTCGATGTCAAAATCGTTGATCACTACTCTCTGTCTGAGCTCTTTTCTCCACACTTTCGACCCCTTTTAACTCTTTCCGACCTTGGAATTTTTAACCCCTCGACCCTGGACCTCTGTTAATAGAGATCTCTATTTATAGGGTTTTAGTGACAGTAACCATCCAGTTGGCGTAGAAGCCGGATAGTGGAGAGTATGGCACTTTTTATGCGACGGTTATAATAACTGTCACCCACGTATAGATGATCTTCTGAATCTGCATGTGACGCGTGTCCCATCATGAGCTAATGCGTATAACTGCTACGAAGATCACGGCATGAGAGCCACGTAGGTAGCTGTCCCTCGCGTAGAAAAGGTTGGCGTAGAAACCAATAACTGTCACCATGGCATAGAAAGCCAAATAGTTGTCAGGTTGGCGTAGAAGCCAAGTGGTTGTCGTGTCGGCATAGAAGCCAAGTAGGCGTAGAAGCCTTGTAGGCGTAAAAGCATTGTAGGTGTAGAAGCTTGATGCTGCGTGGATAGGTGGCTAGCGTAAAAGATAGCTGATCCTCCTTCCTTGACTGAGATCTTGAGCGTATTTTGGACCGAATAGCCTTATCACACACCAATGCAAATATAGCTCGAGTTGGCATATTTCAAGGAGATAGCGTATAGCGTGCTCTTTATAGCTGAAAATAGCCCGGTGGCGTATTCCAAGGAGATAGCTGTAAGCCCCCTGATTTTTCAAGAATTTTTCTGGAATTTTTTGGTATTTTTCTGTCATTAAAACCTAGGTATTTTCTAATTTGATAATTTTTAATTGCTACTAATTAAAATTAAAATATTATGGAAATAATATTTTATGGTATAAAATGGAAAACCGAGCACGGGGTAATTTTTGGTGAATTTATTGGACTCCGAAAATCCGTTTAAAGCCCTTAAAACTATTTATAAAATAAACCAACTTAAACCCCTGAAATAAACCGGGTTTATTTCAATTAAAACCAACCAACTTGAACCAACCCGCTGCTGACCTAAACCAAACCGATTTCTTAGTGGGTTGGGTCGGGTCGGATCTGAATCGAACCCGACCCGAAACCCGTTAACCCAACTCAGAAACCCTAATCCTAATCCAGCCTCGACTCCGCGGCGGCGCAGCCTATAAAGTCGCCTCGACTTCCATGCCGCCGCCTTCTCGACTTCCATGCCGCACACCCCTCTCTCTCTTCTCAGCCCAGCCGCCATCTCCGGTCATCTCCTCCGACGATCTCCCCGACCCGCTGCCCTAGCACCCGTCTCCACCTATCGCTCCACCTCCCTCTCTCCGCCCGCAGCGTCCTCGCCGTCGACCATCCGATCGACGCCGCCACCCTAACTGCCCAGCGCCGCCTCCCCCCCTTGCCGTAACCCTAGCCGCCCCAGGCCTCTCCTCCTTCCTCCCCTCTTCTTCACCTCAGACCCGAGAACCGCCCATCCCCTCACCGGACGACCTCCGCTGGCTCACCCTTCCCCGAGCCCAGCCACCCCCATCAACCTTCTCCCTCCTCCCCGAGCCACGACGGAACCCTGACCCGGACACGGCAAACCCTAGTTGTGGACACAACAGACCCTAGAAGCACAGTGGACACAGGACACCGACTCGACACTCGGACACGCAGGAAACTCAGTTTTTCAGACCAGTTCAGGTATTCACATCTTTCTCCTCGTAGCTCTGATTTTGTTTCCGTAAATTGTATTGCGAAGCCGGTATGACCCTCTCGGTGCCCGGACAAACTGTTCGGGGCATCGCATCCGGTGGTGATCGCACACCGCGATCCAAAAACAGGAAAAACCAGACCCTGTTTCACCCCGAAACTGAGTACGCCCCGCCAAATGGGACGACTTGGTCGCACGCGGTCTTTACCGAAACGTACGCGACGTTGATACGGACGTGTAGGATTTCGCAGAAGTCAATTCGGGTGTGCGTGCACACCGGAATCAGCGCGTATCCGCCGACACCGTCCCGTATCCGTTAATTCTGGAATATGCTGTAACTTCGTGTACATACGTCGGATCGAGACGAAACTTGCGCCATCGGACTCGTAGCGATACGCTGGTCCTGTGACCCAAGTTTGGTTCGATTCTGAGAACGTTGACGAAATCGTGTGTCGTGGGCCCCATAGGCCCCGCTCGACGGGCGATTTTGTGATCGGCTCATCAGAATTCAATTCTGAAAGTTCTGTTGGGTTCGTATCAGCGTTTCCGACCTGTTGACACTGAGTTTGGTAAATTTAGAGACCTTTGACCCTGACACGCTTTTCGGTGCAAAGTGGCCCACATGTGGACCCCGCTTTGGCCCGGAAATGTCGTTTTGCCCTTGTGTCCAAATTGGACGTAAGGACAGGCATTTCTAGCTATTTGATATTTTCTGAATCTAATGGTGATGTTTATTTCAGCAACCGGAGTAGTACCTGCAGATCACACGGAGACCAGAGCTATAGTTGGAGCCCGGACCACAGGCAAGTGTACCTTGCCAAACTTTGCAGTCTTGTTGCATAATCTCTTTGATTCTTTTACATTGTTGTGCATGCTTTACCTAGGACCGTGTGACGTACTTAGCGTCCGATTATTAGTCGGGTGCCAACACCGCACGCGGTGTTGGTTATAGTCATCTAGAGATGGACATTCGTGATACTATATATTCTCGTACTTGTCTTACCAAGTACGCTTGACTCAGGATACTTGACACTATTCACGAGAAAGGATTTTCCCGAGATATTCGTGGGGATTCTGTATAGGATACAGGACTTGGACATTATATTCTTAGATATAGTATGACTTGTTGCATTAGTCTTGATCCTGCGTGTCATGGACATGAGACGTGAGATTTCATTGGGTGGGGAGAGTATTACCATATGAAAGGCTGATTATATTATATATTGACATTTGGATGTGTCTTAGTCTCTGACACAGAGCTATGGCACCAGTTCTGGCCCTTCGAGAAAATACTGCTATGGGTTTCTCCGACACTGATCCTGTAGTAGTCTCAGCCCGAGTATGGAATAATGTTCTCATTTGCATATCACTTAGCTGGTTATTTATTCACCCTATTGTTCATTTATTACTGCACTGCATTTATTTTGGCTTGTATTTTCTGTACCTTGCTGTCCCCTGAGGACCTGGATCCGGATTATGTCCCCAAATATTGCAGACGAGATCTACCCCGAGGTTTACGGGACCGGAGCATTGGCATTAGCAGGAGCAGGTGCCTACATTGGAGCAGAACTAGGATCTAAGGACGAGATCGTACCAGAGGACTTCTCTTGAGTATTGGCTTGAGATACTCATTATTTTCAGTTTCTAGTTATTTACTTTCCAGTCTATTTCATTGATGTAGCAGACTTGTACTCGGATTGTTCTCCGAGACATTTTTTTTAGATTTGTCAGTTATTTATTTACTTTATTTCTGTCATTTGATCTGTGATTATCTGTTGTGGATGAGATTAGTATAGACTGTGACTGGTACCACTGGATCTACTTATTGTTATATCACAGCTTAAGTATGCCCTGATGGATCTATTAAATTGGGTTGTCTATCGGTGCGTACTGCTGGCCATTATCACGCATCCGGTCCCTCGGTATTTTGGGACTGGGGCGTGACATGGTTTTTGTGGTGGCCCATGCAGGTCTACGACTAAATTGTTCGATTTCAACTTAGGGACCGAGCAAGCCTGCAATAAGAATAGAATAAGTTTTAGGATCTCATCCACATGCTTGAAACGTTTTTGATATCTATATTGTATTCGAATTAAATTTCTTGCATCTTGCCTTGATTCCTGTGCGCCTCTTATAGTAATGGATTCAAGAGCAAACGACGAAACTCCAGCAAACACACCAATAGGTGCGGTAGCCACCTACGTAGAAGATGAAGTGGCACCATTGAGTGGAGATCCCTCTACTCACCAAGGCAGCCAAGCAGATCAGCATTCTCCTAGATTTCGGCGAAACAACATCCCACCGCCTCCGCAGTTCATTCCACCAATGCCTGTATTCCCACCAGGACAGCCTATGGACGGGCAGCAGATGTTCCAAATGATCTACGTAATGATGCAGGCCCAACAGCAAATTTATCAAGAAGCTCAACGTCGTGAAGCAGATTACTTAAGGAACAGCATAGTAAATGCATTGGATCAGGCCAACCTACCAACTCGCCGACAACCGACGGGCTCTATCACCGACTTCCGCCAGCTGAAGCCCCGCACCTTCTCAGGCAAGGAGGAACCTACTGAAGTTCATGAGTGGCTTACCAACATACGACATCAATTAGAAGCAGCAGAGCTACCACAGGAACGTTGGATGACTGCCGTCAGAATACAATTGACCGACAATGCACATCACTGGTGGCTATCTGAGGAGACACGGCTCGGACCAGACCGAGTCACTTGGGAGGAGTTCTCCGGACTCTTCCAAGAGATGTACATTCCAGCTACCGCTCGATCAGAACTCAGAGACAAGTTCAACCGCCTTATCCAAGGCAATATGACAGTGGAAGAGTACAACGCAGAATTTATTCGTCTGAGTCGCTTCGCCCCTACCTTGATTCCGACAGAAGAAGAGAAGGCCGAGAAGTTCTTCGATGGACTAAACTTCGAGCTACAGAAACTAATTGGATCCATTGCGCCCACATCCTACTCGACGTCCTTGCTGCAGCCCGACGCCTGGAGCGCGTCACCAGGAGAGAGACCAGTTCGAAGCGGACTTCCACATCAGCACCAGCCAGAGCACCACAAGAAGAATCTGCAAAGAGACCTCACCAACAGCAACAGCAGAACGCATCTACACCACAAGTAATAGTCCTCTCTACTTGTCACTACTGTGGCAAAGCAGACCATCTCTCCAGGGAATGTAGACGCAGGTTAGGACTATGCTTAGGTTGTGGATCCAGACAGCATGCAGTGAGAGACTGCCCTGAGCGTAAAGAAGGAGCACCAAGGGAAAACCAACAAGCTCTACCAGCACCAGAAGGATATCAACCAAGGCCACCCTTGGCACCTCGACCAGCACCCTTCCAGCAGGCCCAGCAACAACAGAGGGCACCCCTTCAAGGACGCGGACAAGCTTATGAGATGACTTTGGAGGATGCGCAAATTCATGGAGTAGCTAATGCGCGTAAGTTTTTATAGTTTCTGTTTCTTGTATTGTTTTAGTTTTTGCATGTTGGTTCGTGACCCTAGCCTTCACCTAGTAATTTTGAGATTGCTTAATAACCTAGAATGTTTTATAATTGATAACCTAATATGTTTTAAGTGATAATCTAGTTTTTATGAACTGTAGTCTTCTAAATCTCCTTCATACGGGAGATTGTATAACCTTTAATACAAAGGAAAAACTATTTTCCTTTGTATTATTCTTACACCCTCAACCTTGACTCTCCTTGATCATGATGTGCTTCGAACAATATTTGCAACCGTGTCATCTTTGTTGACCGGTTATTCTTTTGATTGCAAGGACGCAATCCTCTTAAGGGGGGTAGATTGTAAGCCCCTTGATTTTTCAAGAATTTTTCTGGAATTTTTCGGTATTTTTCTGTCATTAAAACCTAGGTATTTTCTAATTTGATGATTTTTAATTGCTACTAATTAATATTAAAATATTATGGAATAAAAACCGAGCACGGGGTAATTTTCGGTGAATTTATTGGACTCCGGAAACCCGTTTAAAGCCATTAAAACTATTTATAAAATAAACCAACTTAAACCCCTGAAATAAACCGGGTTTATTTTAATTAAAACCAACCAACTTGAACCAACCCGCTGCTGACCCAAACCAAACCGATTTCTTAGTGGGTCGGGTCGGGTCGGATCTGAATCGAACCCGACCCGAAACCCGTTAACCCAACTCAGAAACCCTAATCCTAATCCAGCCTCGACTCCGCGGCGGCGCAGCCTATAAAGTCGCCTCGACTTCCACGCCGCCGTCTTCTCGACTTCCACGCCGCACACCCCTCTCTCTCTTCTCAGCCCAGCCGCCGTCTCCGGTCATCTCCTCCGACGATCTCCCCGACCCGCTGCCCTAGCACCCGTCTTCACCTATCGCTCCACCTCCCTCTCTCCGCCCGCAGCGTCCTCGCCGTCGACCATCCGATCGACGCCGCCACCCTAACTGCCCAGCGCCGCCTCCCCCCCTTGCCGTAACCCTAGCCGCCCCAGGCCTCTCCTTCTTCCTCCCCTCTTCTTTATCTCAGACCCGAGAACCGCCCATCCCCTCACCGGACGACCTCCGCTGGCTCACCCTTCCTCGAGCCCAGCCACCCCCATCAACCTTCTCCCTCCTCCCCGAGCCATGACGGAACCCTGACCCGGATACGGCAAACCCTAGCTGTGGACACAGCAGACCCTAGAAGCACAGTGGACACAGGACACCGACTCGACACTCGGACACGCAGGAAACTCGGTTTTTCAGACCAGTTCAGGTATTCACATCTTTCTCCTCGTAGCTCTGATTTTGTTTCCGTAAATTGTATTGCGAAGCCGGTATGACCCTCTCGGTGTCCGGACAAACTGTTCGGGGCATCGCGTCCGGTGGTGATCGCACACCGTGATCCAAAAACAGGAAAAACCAGACCCTGTTTCACCCCGGAACTGAGTACGCCCCGCCAAATGGGACGACTTGGTCGCACGCGGTCTTTACCGAAACGTATGCGACGTTGATACGGACGTGTAGGATTTCGCAGAAGTCAATTCGGGTGTGCGTGCACACCGAAATCAACGCGTATCCGCCGACACCGCCCCGTATCCGTCGATTCTGGAACACGCTGTAACTTCGTGTACACACGTCGGATTGAGACGAAACTTTGCCAACCGACTCGTAGCGATACGCTGGTCCTGTGACCCAAGTTTGGTTCGATTCTGAGAACGTTGACGAAATCGCGTGTCGTGGGCCCCATAGGCCCCGCTCGACGGGCGATTTTGTGATCGGCTCATCGGAATTCAATTCTGAAAGTTCCGTTGGGTTTGTATCAGCGTTTTCGACCTGTTGACACTGAGTTTGGTGAATTTGGAGACCTTTGACCCTGACACGCTTTTCGGTGCAAAGTGGCCCACATGTGGACCCCGCTTTGGCTCGAAAATGTCGTTTTGCCCTTGTGTCCAAATTGGACGTAAGGACAGGCGTTTCTAGCTATTTGATACTTTCTGAATCTAATGGTGATGTTTATTTCAGCAACCGGAGTAGTACCTGCAGATCACACGGAGACCAGAGCTACAGTTGGAGCCCGGACCACAGGCAAGTGTACCTTGCCAAACTTTGCATTCTTTTTGCATAATCTCTTTGATTCTTTTACATTGTTGTGCATGCTTAACCTAGGACCGTGTGACGTACTTAGCGTCCGATTATTAGTCGGGTGCCAACACCGCACGCGGTGTTGGGTACGGTCATCTAGAGATGGACATTCGTGATACTATATATTCTCGTACTTATCTTACCAAGTACGCTTGACTCAGGACACTTGACACTATTCACGAGAAAGGATTTTCCTGAGATATTTGTGGGGATTCTGTATAGGATAAAGGACTTGGATATTATATATCACGACCCGCACCCGGTTTAGGGGCACGAGTGCGTGGGTACGTCCAGCCTACGCCGCAGCATCGGCGGTAGAACGCTGTCAAGGTCTTGATACTATCTAGCTAATGTCACACAACATCCAATCTCCATAAGGAGGCACGGATGACACAAATAAACGAGCACATACTCAATCATAGGATTACAGCACGATAAGATAACGAACAGAAATTTAGTTAAATACAACACAAGTCAAAGTAATAATCTAACTCAACAAATAACCAAGTCTCATCAAAAATGCCGGAGACAAATCCGGTACCAAATAATCTGCTAAAAGAACTAATCAGAAAACTAGAAGAATTAGTGATTCCGGCTAGACCTCCCGGAATCACAACTAACTACCAAGCCTGCAGCTACTCTCCATATGGTCCATAAAGAGTCGGACAGCGGTCCTCTAAGGCATAGTCTGGAAAAATGTTTCCAGTCAGGAAGGAGCAAAGCACAATCTCAAATAACAGTTCTATTTAATTGATAAGGACTATAAAGTAATAAACATGTCATGCTAGCTACTAAGAAGACAGTGAAATAAATGCAATGGCAATTAAAGAGAGACAGGTAATGTAAAGAGACAGGCAAATAGGCAATATGATACATTCAGTGCATGTATAAAAATGAAAAGAACAAGGAACAGTATCATATACGGGTGATGTAGTATATGATTTAAATAGGAAACTGTAATCTATTCTAAGTGTTTGAAATAGTAGTTTCAAAATGTGATCGGCTTGGAAACATGTACGATAGCTACAGGGCCTGGCTAATCATGGGTGAAGAGCATGATTAACACTTACAATTTCTATACTACAATAAGAGGTTATGATCATATTTCTTACTAACTACTTCCCCGCCCCCAACTAGTACTGTGGATCCAACCATGACACGTCACGATACACGAGCAAGTCAAGTCTATCATGTACGATGTCTAATATACATGTCGTGTACAATGTCAATACGATAATCAAGGTAACATCTCATGACTGCAGATCCAAGCTATACTAGTCCGTGTAACACAGTGTCAAGGATTCAGTTGTAACATTTCAGGATTATTGAAATTATAGAAATTATCAAGAAATTGGAAATTATCGGAGAATGTACTTGCCTTGGGTCCTTAGCTGGTATTTATGGATGTCCTGTTCCAGAGTATCCCCTGGGTTAACCAACAGTCCTATAAACATATCACAATAACACTTGTATCAGTGCTATACTAACACACAAAAGAAATACACTGGCCTTAGGGCTACGCTAGGTACGATAAGGGTCATCTACTAGATAGGCCAACTATATATATTAATATCCCTTAATTATAATAATAGATATAAGTATAAATATATACACTTTAAATAAAACTAATATCTGTATGTACATACAAACATATCTCAAATTAAATACATATACAAAATATACATGTATATATTATAAAAATGTGCTAAGGGTTTATACAAAAATATATATACACATATATATATATGTCACTTGAACAATAAAGATATATATATATATTTATACCAAAATAGTACGTATACTATTATATTTTATATACTAAAATACGTATATATCCTGTATGTGCAAAAGTACATATTTAGAATATACATATATATATTGTCAACATCATTCTTAATCATGCTACTATTAATTCACCAAATTAATTTAATACATACACTTACATACATTAATTAAATATATACATATACATATATATAAATTATATATACATTAACATACACATTAATTATATACATTAACTTATATATACTAAGAAATATTTATACTAAAATTCATACATGTATATGTTTATAAATATACCAAAGTGTTTATATATATACACTTATGTACTTACATATCAATATAACATAATTATATAACTACTTATATATATATACACAATAATACATATTAAAATATCACTTAATACGTATACATTAATATCTACATACATACTTACATACATTTACTTATATACATTGCATTCACATTAATTTAATAAACGCTATACTTATATATGTATTTATATACTAATACATGGATGCGTATTAAACATTAATTAATTAAAAGCTATATATACACATATACTAATTTAAAATATACTATATACACATACCTACACCTTATTTAAATATATACCATCACATATACATTACATTAAAATCCACATATTACATTATACTAAGGTATATACTATACTAGTACATATATTAAACATTAATTAAATGACTATATACATATACATACATTATGTATATACTCACGTGTATACGTATGTATATATATATATATATATGAAGAAAGGAAGAGGGAGAAGAAGAAAACTTACTGGGGTGGTCGGGCTCGCTGGCCGGCCGCCGGACCGGAGGGGAGCTCGACTGACTGATGGTGGTGGTGATAGGTGGAGATGGTGGTGGTGATAGAGGAAGGAGCGGCCGGGGTGTTCAGGAAGTCGAGGGTCGGGCTCGCTCGCTGAGCAGGTCGGAGAGGGGAGCAGGCCGGGCACACAGCGGGTCGGAGAGGGCAGCAAGGCGGAGGAGGTTGACCGCCGGGCCGGGCTGAGCAGCAGGGAGGCAGTCGGGCTCGGTCCGGAGTTCAGAGGGGGCGCCGGAGTTGGCTAGCTGGCCGGCCGGATGTAGATGGAGATGGTGGTGGGGGTAGTAGCAGCGGGATGATGGTTGGGGCGGCAGTTCGCTGGACCGCGGGGGTGAACACCGGGGTGCAGGGAGTCCGCCGGAAAGCTGAATGTGGGGGATATCCAGCGTGGAGCAGCGGGGATGGGCCGGATGAACAGTAAATGGGGGGGTGAACAGTGTTCCCCCCTTCTTCCTTTTGAATTTGAAAATCAAAATAAAAAGAAGAGGAAGAAGAAGGAAGAAGAAGAAGAAGAAGAAGAAGAAGAAGAAGAAGAGGAGAAAAAGAAAATGAAAGGAAGAAGAATTCCTACGGTTTGGAGTTGAGGATGGAGGCTTGTGAGGTGGGGGAAAACCTAGGTTGTATAGGGATTAGGGTTTGATGTAGACATTAAATAGAAAAAGGGTGAGAGGGTGTGATGGAGGGTGGTGATTGAACCCTTAGAATGAGTGGCTCAGATTTATCATGAGAGAAAAATAATTCATGGGGGATGAGGGTGAGAGATTTAATTAAAATATTAGGTTCCCTCATTGTTTAAACAATTGGGTGAGGCCACAAAATACAAATTTGTAATTTAGCCCCCTTAAATTTAGGAAATTGCACAAACACATAAAATGACAAAAATTTGACGGGCGATTCGGTGTCCGGTGTTTTGTAGGGTCAGGGGGCGCTGTATGATCGGTATGGGCTCAATTAACAGGGCACTGGAATTAAATTGGGATTTTAGAATTGGTTTAACTAGTATCCTCAATTTAAATAGAAATAAATGCAAGTTGTGTTCAACAATTAATTAGGAGTACATGGGGCCAAAATCAGGTCAGGTCATCAATACCAATAATGAAGAAGACTCAGAACAGAATATTACCCTAATTTGGGCCACACGAAAAATAGGTCAAGATTGTCCCCAATTTAAATTGGAACGCACAACGATATAAAAATAGGGATTTAAAATAACGTCCGCGACGATTTTTGTGCGGCCAGAAATAATGCACAGGGAGCATAATTATGAGTTGCAAAAATCGCAGAATGGAAGGCGGGCATGTCTAGGGCAAGATTGTAAATTTTGTTGGAAGGCAAAAGATAGGGTAGCGCTCCAAATATCGAAGCAAAGGCAATGCGCAATAATTAATTAAAATACTGTAATTAATTACAATCTTCAATATATAAATTCTAAATAAAAAAACTAAAATCCAGAATTCTATAATTCAGACAGGTGTTCATTTACTAGGCTTCTAGGTCAAGTCTACTAGCTTAAAAATAATTTAACACTGTATACAATATTATATTTAATTACACATCACACATATTTATTTAAATTAAATACTATCATGCAATTAATTAATTGTAACTATAATAATATCAAATATTGTAAAAAGTCAAAAATACCCCTGTTTTCGGAATATGGTAGTGACAAGTCTACCCACCTTAAAAGAATTTCGTCCTCGAAAATTAAAATCCTCAAAGTGGCGTTTAATCATACACATTATTATTTCCCTCAAATTTTAAATTCATCATCCATGAAAATCAGGTTATAATCTACAATGTCCTTTCACGATTTTTCAAAAAATTATAAAAATTATTGCATCCCTGAAAAATCCTCGAAATAACATCAAAGTCTATTTTTATCAAAAATTTCCTGAAAGTTTTTAGTTAATAGTTCAATACTCGGAATTTAATATCCACTCCTCAAAATTTGATTTTTATCAATGCACAAATATATAATGTAATCTCGTTCAAAAAGTTTGAATTAAACATTTATCCATCAAAAAATTTTATTTCTCGATTTTTCCTCTTTCCTCAAAATACTTAACAACGCGATACTTAAGGGTTCTCCAAATGCAACATCCAAATATAATATTTTAAAATTCATAACTTGCAATCAAATAAATATATTGATAATCCCCCAAAATTTCCAAATTTTATAACCCGTTTAATCATGTCATAATCTTCCTGGAATTAATAAATCATAAATTCTGCCATGTTAAATTCTTGGCCCTTTATTTAAATCGGTGTTTATCCTCGAATTTTAACCATCTTGTTAATCATCTTGTCTATCCTGTCAAGTCATAACTCCTTTATGAATCTTCGTCAAGGTCAAACCTCGATAATCATGGTCCAAGAAAAATCCTTCCTACAATCATACAACATGCAACCTAAGGAGAATATGTACGACCATGGTGTCTTTTGTCATGGTATTGCAGTCTCTGTATCAGGGTGTGCTACTAACTACATTATAACAAGAAAATCATGCATGCAAGCTACGGTACTAAGGAATCAATCAATCAATCAAGTAGATAGGAACAGAAGGAAGGAAAGAACAGAACCTGCTAACACATTACCTGCAGTATCGGTCTCCTCGACCGTCATCGCAATCGCCTGCCCTGCTGGGGTGGTTCCCTTTGCGGGTGCTGAGCAATATACGGTTCCACAGGTAGCCTAACTGGATCTCTATAATCTGAAGCTGCGCGCTGGCCGGAAAGATAAGAGGCTAGAAGACAAACCCTTACTCGATGTCCTGCAGTGCCGCAGTGCAAACAAAGTCCTAGCCTCGTTTTACAGCTCTCCCAAAGGTGACCTGGCTTCTTACAGAAATGACAAGTCTGCTGTGTCTCTCTCGGAGGCTGTTGCTGATTCTGCTGAACACGGACTGGTGCCTGGTACTGTTGTTGATACTGATACGCCCATGGACGTTGTTGGATAGGAACTGGTGCTAGGTACTATGGTGGATGCTGAAATGTCCATGGTTGTTGCTGACTATGAAATGGTACTTGGTACTGCTGTTGGTGCTGAATACGGGGATGCTTGGCTGGTTCTGCGCTACCATTCGTATCTCCAAGAGTATTGTGACTCCTCTTAGGCCTGAGATCCAGATCCTCTTCTGCAATCTGGGCATCCATCAAGATAGCCTCATAGGTAACGGTACGACGACCAGAAGTGCGCGACCTAATCTCTCTCGTCAGCCCCTTTTTAAATTTTCGGGCTCGATCTCCTGGGTCCCGAATCATAGATGATGCAAAACGACTCAATCTACAGAATTCTGCAGCGTACTCGTCGACCGACATGTTTTCTTGAACTAAGTCATGAAACTGACTTTCCAAGGTTCCCAATGCCACGTCGGGAAAGAACTTCTCCTTGAAGAGTTCCTTGAAGGTCTCCCAAGTAAGTCCTTGCGCAGTAATTCTCGGCTCCGTACGATACCACGTGAGTGCGATATCGAACATCTGACTGCCAGCGGCTTCTATCTGCAAGTTCTCCGGAATCTGGGTCAATTGCAGGCTCCTTTCTATATCCTCTAGCCAGTCGTCAGCGTAGAGTATCCCTTCGGTGCCTTTGAACTCTCGAGGCATCATCCTTTTGAAATCCACTATAGTGCCTGATCTCTGCTGTTGCTGGCCAGGAAACTGCTGGTACTGTGCTACTCTCTCCAAAGCTTGGAGAGTCACTTGATGGGCATTCTCCATGTTTTCTTTCATCAGCTCGGTTTGTGCCTGGTACGCTTCTGCTTGCACCCTCTGAGCCTCAGCTTGAACTCGATGAGCATCTGCCGTCATTCTCTGGGCATCTACCATGCCTTGGATCAAGGTAACCATCTGCGTTCCGTCAATGGGCAAACCTTCGGGAATCGGAGTCG
The DNA here is from genome assembly GCA_036927795.1 of Iris macrosiphon. Taxonomy (NCBI): domain Eukaryota; kingdom Viridiplantae; phylum Streptophyta; class Magnoliopsida; order Asparagales; family Iridaceae; genus Iris; species Iris macrosiphon. Next base: position 157,160,893 of record JAYESA010000013.1, on the reverse strand, counting down.
GAGGAGGAGGAAGGTTGTCCGTCACAGCTGCGGCAATCCTCTAAGCAGGTGGGGGAGGAGGATTCCCGAAAAGTGCGGATACTCCTACGTGCATCGGATATGTAGGAGGAACTACGGCTGTCTGTCCATCAGGTGGAGAGGTGGCAGACCCCTCTAAAGCTGATGTTCCCGCTCTCATAGACCGTGTCTGCGGCGACATCCTGAAGACAGATCCCAAAGAATCAATTAAGGTAAAATGCGATATCATCAAGGAAGGACAGTACAGTTCTAAAGAAGCAACATTCAAGATAAATAGATTGGAAATAAATCCTAGTTGTGATTGCACAAGTCAAAGATACATCCAAGGTCTGATGCTTCTATCCCTCTAAGGTACCACAGTTCTACTTGAAACATATTCACTGCTAGCTTCCTTACCTACTGCAATCGCTAATACTAGTTATTCCTATCACTTAAGTGCATATCAAATGCAACACACTACACTAAGTACTGCTCTCTCCAATATAATCTTAGACGAACACCTAAGTCAGTTGGCAGTGAAATCTCAATCATGCTCAAGCCAACATATCCTTACATATACACCTTATCTATTATATACTAATATATCTCTCTTACTATAAGATTTTATCCTCCAAACAAAGTCCTCGAAACTAACTCCTCGAAAAATTTACAGTAGAAATGCATACACTTTCCTCAAGGTTAATTATCTAAATACTGAAATAAAAGTTTTATCAATTCCAAAAATTCTTATAGCTTGTCTAGGTTTATTGAATTGAATCTGAATTCCTCAAAATAAATTTTAATAACATAATATCTCGACTTCTCAAAATTCAAAAATGCAATTTGTTTTTAATCTTCAATTATAATTTAAATCCACCTTCTGTAGTCCAATAGCTCTAATGTTAATCATTTTCACTGTCCTCATCGACATATCATCAAATAATACCATAAATCAGTCTGCAAATTCACCTTGATATGAAATCAAACCCTACTATAAAACCAAAATCCTAATTTAATAACTATTCAACAATAATCAAATCAATATCAACAAGCAAGAATGGACGGAACGAGGGAATGATTTTAAATTAGAATTTAACAAGATTCTCAGGGGTCATCCCAGGAATCTCTCAAGGAATTGTGATTGAGTATTCGCTCTCGTCCTAGTATCCTATGTCCTAGATCCTATCGCAGGTACGCAGTAGTGTAACAAAGATGCCACACTACCACGATATCACACAACTCGCGAAGTCTGACTTGCATGGGCCACCACTAAAAATGTGTCACGACCCGCACCCGGTTTAGGGGCACGAGTGCGTGGGTACGTCCAGCCTACGCCGCAGCATCGGCGGTAGAACGCTGTCAAGGTCTTGATACTATCTAGCTAATGTCACACAACATCCAATCTCCATAAGGAGGCACGGATGACACAAATAAACGAGCACATACTCAATCACAGGATTACAGCACGATAAGATAACGAACAGAAATTTAGTTAAATACAACACAAGTCAAAGTAATAATCTAACTCAACAAATAACCAAGTCTCATCAAAAATGCCGGAGACAAATCCGGTACCAAATAATCTGCTAAAAGAACTAATCAGAAAACTAGAAGAATTAGTGATTCCGGCTAGACCTCCAGAAATCACAACTAACTACCAAGCCTGCAGCTACTCTCCATATGGTCCATAAAGAGTCGGACAGCGGTCCTCTAAGGCATAGTCTGGAAAAATGTTTCCAGTAAGGAAGGAGCAAAGCACAATCTCAAATAACAGTTCCATTTGATTGATAAGGACTATAAAGTAATAAACATGTCATGCTAGCTACTGAGAAGACAGTAAAATAAATGCAATGGCTATTAAAGAGAGACAGGCAATGTAAAGAGACAGGCAAATAGGCAATATGATACATTCAGTGCATGTATGAAAATAAAAAGAACAAGGAACAGTATCATATACGGGTGATGTAGTATATGATGTAAATAGGAAACTGTAATCTATTCTAAGTGTTTGAAATAGTAGTTTCAAAATGTGATCGGCTTGGGAACATGTACGATAGCTATAGGGCCTGGCTAATCATGGGTGAAGAGCATGATTAACACTTACAATTTCTATACTACAATAAGAGGTTATGATCACATTTCTTACTAACTACTTCCCCGCCCCCAACTAGTACTGTGGATCCAACCATGACACGTCACGATACACGAGCAAGTCAAGTCTATCATGTACGATATCTAATATACATGTCGTGTACAATGTCAATACGATAATCAAGGTAACATCTCATGACTGCAGATCCAAGCTATACTAGTCCGTATAACACAGTGTCAAGGATTCAGTTGTAACATTTCAGGATTATTGAAATTATAGAAATTATCAAGAAATTGGAAATTATCGGAGAATGTACTTGCCTTGGGTCCTTAGCTGGTATTTATGGATGTCCTGTTCCAGAGTATCCCCTGGGTGAACCAACAGTCCTATAAACATATCACAATAACACTTGTATCAGGGCTATACTAACACACAAAAGAAATACACTGGCCTTAGGGCTACGCTAGGTACGATAAGGGTCATCTACTAGATAGGCCAACTATATATATTAATATCCCTTAATTATAATAATAGATATAAGTATAAATATATACACTTTAAATAAAACTAATACCTGTATGTACATACAAACATATCTCAAATTAAATACATATACAAAATATACATGTATATATTATAAAAATGTGCTAAGGGTTTATACAAAAATATATATACACATATATATATATGTCACTTGAACAATAAAGATATATATATATATATTTATACCAAAATAGTACGTATACTATTATATTTTATATACTAAAATACGTATATATCCTGTATGTGCAAAAGTACATATTTAGAATATACATATATATATATTGTCAACATCATTCTTAATCATGCTACTATTAATTCACCAAATTAATTTAATACATACACTTACATATATTAATTAAATATATACATATACATATATATAAATTATATATACATTAACATACACATTAATTATATACATTAACTTATATATACTAAGAAATATTTATACTAAAATTCATACATGTATATGTTTATACATATACCAAAGTGTTTATATATATACACTTATGTACTTACATATCAATATAACATAATTATATAACTACTTATATATATATACACAATAATACATATTAAAATATCACTTAATACGTATACATTAATATCTACATACATACTTACATACATTTACTTATATACATTTACTTATATACATTGCATTCACATTAATTTAATAAACGCTATACTTATATATGTATTTATATACTAATACATGGATGCGTATTAAACATTAATTAATTAAAAGCTATATATACACATATACTAATTTAAAATATACTATATACACATACCTACACCTTATTTAAATATATACCATCACATATACATTACATTAAAATCCACATATTACATTATACTAAGGTATATACTATACTAGTACATATATTAAACATTAATTAAATGACTATATACATATACATACATTATGTATATACTCACGTGTATACGTATGTATATATATATATATGAAGAAAGGAAGAGGGAGAAGAAGAAAACTTACTGGGGTGGTCGGGCTCGCTGGCCGGCCGCCGAACCGGAGGGGAGCTCGACTGACTGATGGTGGTGATAGGTGGAGATGGTGGTGGTGATAGAGGGAGGAGCGGCCGGGGTATTCAGGAAGTCGGGGGTCGGTCTCGCTCGCCTGAGCAGGTCGGAGAGGGGAGCAGGCCGGGCACACAGCTAGTCGGAGAGGGCAGCAAGGCGGAGGGGGTTGACCGCCGGGCCGGGCTGAGCAGCAGGGAGGCAGTCGGGCTCGGTCCGGAGTTCAGAGGGGGTGCCGGAGTTGGCTAGCTGGCCGGCCGGATGTAGATGGAGATGGTGGTGGGGGTAGTAGCAGCGGGATGATGGTTGGGGCGGCAGTTCGCTGGACCGCGGGGGTGAACGCCGGGGTGCAGGGAGTCCGTCGGAAAGCTGAATGTGGGGGATGTCCGGCGTGGAGCAGCGGGGATGGGCCGGATGAACAGTAAATGGGGGGGGTGAACAGTGTTCCCCCCTTCTTCCTTTTGAATTTGAAAATCAAAATAAAAAGAAGAGAAAGAAGAAGGAAGAAGAAGAAGAAGAAGAAGAGGAGAAAAAGAAAATGAAAGGAAGAAGAATTCCTACGGTTTGGAGTTGAGGATGGAGGCTTGTGAGGTGGGGGAAAACCTAGGTTGTATAGGGATTAGGGTTTGATGTAGACATTAAATAGAAAAAGGGTGAGAGGGTGTGATGGAGGGTGGTGATTGAACCCTTAGAATGAGTGGCTCAGATTTATCATGAGAGAAAAATAATTCATGGGTGATAAGGGTGAGAGATTTAATTAAAATATTAGGTTCCCTCATTGTTTAAACAATTGGGTGAGGCCACAAAATGCAAATTTGTAATTTAGCCCCCTTAAATTTGGGAAATTGCACAAACACATAAAATGACGAAAATTTGACGGGCGATTCGGTGTCCGGTGTTTTGTAGGGTCAGGGGGCGCTGTATGATCGGTATGGGCTCAATTAACAGGGCACTGGAATTAAATTGGGATTTTAGAATTGGTTTAACTAGTATCCTCAATTTAAATAAAAATAAATGCAAGTTGTGTTCAACAATTAATTAGGAGTACATGGGGCCAAAATCAGGTCAGGTCATCAATACCAATAATGAAGAAGACTCAGAACAGAATATTGCCCTAATTTGGGCCGCATGAAAAATAGGTCAAGATTGTCCCCAATTTAAATTGGAACGCACAACGATATAAAAATAGGAATTTAAAATAACGTCCACGACAATTTTTGTGCGGCCAGAAATAATGCACAGGGAGCATAATTATGAGTTGCAAAAATAGCAGAATGGAAGGCGGGCATGTCTAGGGCAAGATTGTGAATTTTGTTGAAGACAAAAGATAGGGTAGCGCTCCAAATATCGAAGCAAAGGCAATGCGCAATAATTAATTAAAATACTGTAATTAATTATAATCTTCAATAAATAAATTCTAAATAAAAAAAATAAAATCCAGAATTCTATAATTCAGACAGGTGTTCATTTACTAGGCTTCTAGGTCAAGTCTACTAGCTTAAAAATAATTTAACACTGTATACAATATTATATTTAATTACGCATCACACATATTTATTTAAATTAAATACTATCATGCAATTAATTAATTGTAACTATAATAATATCAAATATTGTAAAAAGTCAAAAATACCCCTGTTTTTAGAATGTGGTAGTGACATTATATTCTTAGATATAGTATGACTTGTTGCATTAGTCTTGATCCTGCGTGTCATGGACATGAGACGTGAGATTTCATTAGGTGGGGAGAGTATTACCATATGAAAGGCTGATTATATTATATATTGACATCTGGATGTGTCTTAGTCTCTGACACAGAGCTATGGCACCAGTTCTGGCCCTTCGAGAAAATACTGCTATGGGTTTCTCCGACACTGATCCTGTAGTAGTCTCAGCCCGAGTATGGAATAATGTTCTCATTTGCATATCACTTAGCTGGTTATTTATTCACCCTATTGTTCATTTATTGCTGTACTACATTTATTTTGGCTTGTATTTTCTGTACCTTGTTGTCCCCTGAGGACCTGGATCCGGATTATGTCCCCAGATATTGCAGACGAGATCTACCCCGAGGTTTACGGGACCGGAGCATTGGCATTAGCAGGAGCAGGTGCCTACATTGGAGCAGAACCAGGATCTGAGGACGAGATCGTACCATAGGACTTCTCTTGAGTATTGGCTTGAGATACTCATTATTTTCAGTTTCTAGTTATTTACTTTCCAGTCTATTTCATTGATGTAGCAGACTTGTACTCGGATTGTTCTCCGAGACATTTTTTTTAGATTTGTCAGTTATTTATTTACTTTATTTCTGTCATTTGATCTGTGATTATCTGTTGTGGATGAGATTAGTATAGACTGTGACTGGTACCACTGGATCTACTTATTGTTATATCACAGCTTAAGTATGCCCTGATGGATCCATTAAATTGGGTTGTCCATCGGTACGTACTGCTGGCCATTATCACGCGTCCGGTCCTTTGGTATTTTGGGACTGGGGCGTGACAATAGCGTACAACGTGTTCCTTATAGCTAAAAATAGCCTGATGGCGTAATGTGCAGGGGTGATGATGTAGACGTATTAGCCGTAATTATGGCTTGCCCAGTCTTTGGAGATATAATCAAATCTCGTGCATTTAATGCAGAGATCTGCCATATTCTGAGCATTAAATGCAGAGACGTGTCTCAAGCTCTGTACAATTCTAGGCATTAAATGCAGCGACTTGCCTCGAGCTTTGTACGAAGAGCAGCTTTTGACGTGGTCGTTCGTTTTGTCTTCTGCTGAGCGTAAAAGCTCACATCTGCCTGTGTAAAACTAGGCAGCGTATTTCTTTGCATGCGTAAAAGAACTTTGTATCAAGGAAACGTCACTAAACGACGGTTTGGATCTCTATACCGTACCATCATTACAGTCGTTGTCTGGATAGTCGTGCAGTACTCTTTGTCAGAAGTCAGGTTCACTGCATGATCTGATAGGTTCATTCGAAAAATATGAAGCATTTCTCGTACACTTCTATGCTGCATTAAAAGCAGATGAGTTTTATGCCATAAAGGCGGTATAATACCCTTTTTACGCTGAGGCAGCCTAGAAATACTGTATTACGCGAATTGTCCTTGAGCTTATATTTTACGTTGTACTTAGCGAGAAAGCTCTGTTGTACGCCGATGGCTCTGAAGTTATATTTTATGCCACACAGCACTGAAACAATGCGTATAACTCCGCAGCATATTTTTCATGCTTTTATACGTATGTGTGTTATAGTTTTCATATATTGGAGTGCCATATTCATACGGCTGGCATGCTTACGTATCCTGGTCCTACGTATTTTGGGACTGGGGCGTAATATAGTTTTGTGGTGGCCCATACAGGTCAAGAGCATATTGTCTCGGTTACGTTACTGTACCGAGCAAGCCTGCACCTTGGATTAGAGTATAGAATCTCATCCATAATTGACTATAATTTACCTTTCTTCTAAACTGTTCTATTTGAATAGCTGCATCCTGCTTGATTCATGTGCTTTCCTAATAGTTCCTAGAGTATAGCCTTCTCCTAGAATATAGAAGTTCCTGTTGTTAGATAATAAGTAGGGTAACCTTTCTATTAAGAGTACAACTAGGATAATGATACATCACTGAGTTAGAATACTTAATGAAACCCTAGCACCCCTTACCTATAGATTGATGTACCATTATCCCCTGATGTATTTATGTATAACTTGAGAGTAGTATAGACACTACTAGAATGAGTTAGAAGTTTGATCATATTATTAACCCTAGTATTGAGGGACTAGTAGAAATCCAAGGTCGAATATTAGGACCAACCCTAACTATTATAGTGAGATAGTATAATAGAACTATACATTTAGATTCTTATCTTGAGATTAGCATACAGTACCTTAGAAAGCCAAGAGCAATGCTTGGAATATTTTTCTCGATCAAACCTCGAACACAGAGATTAGCATACCATCTTTCCCTTAGAAAACTGTGATGTTATCTAGAGTCCATCTATTTAATTTCACATTCGTTCCTCCGAGATCTAGAGCTCGCTATTTGTGCAACGACTAATTGTGTTCTTCTGTCGTGCTACCTAACGCTTCCATTTTTAATGTTAACCCTTTTGTTCTATGAGCACTATGACTAAGACTTAAGATGACCATGACCTAAATAATGTAAGAGGATACCCTAATAAGTACCAAGACCTCTTCTCGTAAACTTTAACAGGAATTCCTATATTTTCCTTAAGGCATTAGTGTATTAATTTATTATTTTAAGTTAGGTAGTATGCCTCGCCACATAGTATCACACAGTCCTCTTAACCCATTGATGAAGTATAACTGAATGACACCAACTTTAGACTTGCATAAGAAGATAGTGTTTAGACTATAGAAATTAGAGGCCCATATCCCCATTTGGTCGACTGACGACTTAGACAAGGAGTTAGTATGATAACTGGAGAGACTGGAGAGTCTTATCTTTTTGTGACCTTGAATTATTCTGTACCTTCTGTCATCGTAATCTAGCGTACTTATATTTTCTGTACCACCTTGACTTATGATGCTATTTTATAGCCTAGTTTTACAAGCTTATTCTTTTATCGAGCTTGATCATGATATTGTATTATTGGGGACGTCTACTAATACATTATCTAATCAGTATATTAAGGTCTAGCTAACCTTATTACATTTGGTTTGCATGCTCATATTAGTACAGTTATATAATCGATATGATTTGCTCAGACATGTCTAAGGGCAAGTACATTCGTTTAGTAGTCAACTATATATCTCAATCCACATAAAGTAGTCATACGAAGAGCGAACCAAGCGCACTAAGGTTAGCTAGACCTTAATACACTGATCCTGATTTAGATAATATATTACTGTGGGCCCCCCAATAATACATATGTCATGAACAAGCTCGATGAAAGAATAAGCTTGCAAAACTAGGCTGTGACAGCAGCATAAGTCGAGGTAGTAAAAAAAATTATAAGTACGCTAGATTATGATGAGAGAAGTTATAAAACAATTCAAGTTCACAAAGAAGATAAGACTCTACAATCTCTACAGTTGACATACTAACTCCTTGTCTAAGTCGCTAGTCGACTAAATAGGGGTATGGGCTTCTAAGTTCTACTGTCTGAATAAACACTATCGTTTTATGCTATTATACAGTTAATGTCATTCAGTTACACTTTAATAAAAGGTCAAAGAACTATGTAATACTAGGTTGTGAGGCATACTACCCAACTTAAAACAATCAACTAATATTATAACTGTATTTAGGGTTTCTACAAGATAATATTATCCTTGTAAATAAAGTATAAACTCTTATTGGGGTATATGCAAAAAATGTCTTGGTACTTATTAGGGTATATTATTGTATTATATAGGTAATGGTCATCTTAAGTCTTAATCATAATTCTTATAGAACGAAAGTGTCATTACTAAGAATGGAAAAAGTTACTGGCTCTCAAGTGAGAGAGGATATAACTTGTATCGAGGTGTGGTTACAAATTATGTGATTTAAACTAAGAATAATTAGATCACAATCTAAAAGAATAACGCAAACCATCAAGCTCTAGCTACCAAGCACCTAATTTCAAAGTTCAAGATTTACAACTATAATCCTAGCAACTATATATCCTTAACAAAAGAGAATTCATTTGGCCTACAATCAGAAGTGTCAGGTGGCACATATTGAAAGAAAAAAAAACATAATTAGTCGTCGCACAAATAGCGAACGTAAAGGTTCCGGGGGAACAAGATATAAATTTAGAATGAGAGACTCTTGATAATATCATGGTTCTCTAAGAAAGGTGGTATGCTAATCTCCGTGTTCGAGGTATGATCAAGGGAAATATTATTTTCATTCCTCTTGGCTTTCTAAGGTATTGTCCTGCTAGTATCAAGATAAGGAGCTAAATATATAGTTTCCTAATACTATCTCGCTATGAAAGTTAGGCTTAGTCCTAATATTTAACCTTGAATTTCTATTGGTTCCTCGATACTAGGGTCAAACAATACGGTCAAATTTCTAACTAACCCTAGTAGTGTCTATACTACTCTCAAGTCCTTCATAAATATCTCAATGGGTAAGGGTAAATCAATCTATAAGTAAGGGAGGATAGGGTTCATTAGGTATTCTAAACTTAGTGATGTGTCCGTTTTCTAGTTGTATTCTTAGTAGAAAAGTTACCCTAATTATCATCATAACAACAGGAATTCCTATATTCTAGCAGAGGCTATACTCAAGGAACTATTAGGGAAGCACATGAATTAAGCAGGATACAATTATTTAAATAGAATTGATTGGAAGTAAAGTGAGTTCAAGAATTGAGAACAAAATTAAGGAGAAAAAGTCAAGTATATGGATGACACCTAAAACTCTAATCCTAGGTGCAGGCTTGCTCAGTACAGTAATGTAACCGAGACAATATGCTCTCGACCTGCATGGGCCACCACTAAAAATATGTCACGTCCAGTCCCAAAATACGTAGGACTAGGACACGTAAGCATGCCAGCCGCATGTATATGGCAACTCTAATATATAGAAACCATAACACATGCGTACGCTGTATCATGAACAATAATTCATGAGTGGTATATATTTATCACAAGTCACAGGGCATAACTAAATCTCATCCACAGAAATCAAATAGAAATAAATAACCAATATATATTAAACTAGATCTCAATATAAAGTATCTAAAGATTATAGTCGGATGGAAACAAATCCACTACCAACCAGAAAATAAAAACAACCACAATATAAGTACATCATCTAACAATCACGAGGCTCAAAGAGAAAACCTCCTCGAAATATAAGTAGCCAGTCCGGGTCTGTGCTCTTGCGAATACTCATGAACATCAACTCCTGGAAAGGGACCAGGTCCTCAGAGGGACATAACAAGACATATGTTGACGTAATTCACCAATCGTCGTGACTGGCTAGTATATGCCACATATGCCCCCATATGAGGGCACTCTGCAATATAATAACGTCCAGCTCCGAAGAGCCTGGAATCTGCATAGTATAACGTCCATATCGTTCCATAGAACGTAGAATCTGAATAGTGTATCATCCATATCGCTCCGTAGAACGTGGAATCTGAATAGTATATCGTCCATATCGCTCCGTCGAGCGTGGAATCTGAATAAAGGAAGTGGTGTCCCATACGCCTACTAGTCATCCTCCCCGCCCAATGAAAATGTATAAGTCACGAACACGACGTGGATATCTCGTACTATAATGCAAGTCTCTAAAGAAATAAACAACTAAGCTAAATACCGTCACACATGCTGCTCACACCGATGGCCAGTCGAGTATGAAGCACGCGTCCCTACATGAACTCACTCTGTGACATGCAATGATACGTGTCAAGGCCTGGGGAGTCATACTGATAACTCTAAAACTTTAGGTAGGTCCACTAGACACTAGGTCAGACACAAATTCTAACGTCAACGCCTTCGTTGACTGCACTCGAGTTTTCTCGGACGAGCACAGTTATATAAAAATAATAAAACATGCAACTAAGAATAACTTAATTTAAGCAGTACAACAAGGCAAGGTATACTTGTCTAGCAAGAAAGCTGCATAGTGCCAATAGCCTGCTCCTGAAGTCGCGCAGAACGATCCAATATCCTATATACATATAATATAATTCAATACAACATCATCCATTACACTAGCACATACACAACCTTAAATATACTGAACTCAGAGGGTACGCTAGCTATGACACTGGTCAACTAGGGTCAAGTGTGCGTCTAGTTGCACGGGTGTCGCATTTGTAATTGCTGTACAAAACAGACAGTCAAAATGATATGGACTCGCCAGTACGTCAGTGTACATAATGGCAGTCTTCTAACACTTCACATGGTCCCAGGTCAATACAACTACGGGGTATCCGTATTTACACTCGGGTCACCTAGTTTATATATAAATCTACATATTATTATCTAGCATATATCATTAATATTTATAATATATATGTACACCAATTAAATACATATACAATATATATACATGTGTATGTACACTAATTAAATTTATACTATATATTTATATTAAACATATACTAGGGAATACATATATTATACGTATATATACCAATTATACATACTAACATATACTAAATACCTATACTAATACATACACTAAGTACATACATATACCTATTTGAATACATATACACATGCGTACATAAAATTACGGAGGAGGGGACAGGTACGAACCTTGGCGGCATGTACGGGATCGACGATGATGATGAGGACGACAATGACGATGGCTACGATGATGGCGATAATTATGACTACGGCGACGATGATGATGGTGATGATCATGGTAAAGATGATGGTGAAGGTGATGATGAAGAAGATGGTGATGGTAATGGTAATAAAGGTGAGATGATGAAGAGATGAGGATGATGATGAGATAATGAAGAGATTATGGTGAGATAATGAGGATAATTAGGTTTATGGTGTTGATGATGATGGTATGATGTGGATGATGATGGTATTGATAATGAATGATGCCGGTGTCCGGCCAGGGGGAGGTCCGGCGAGTCGAAGGGAAGACAGGGAGCAGATAGGAGGAAGCTCGAGAGGAAGGAGAAGAGGTGGTGGCGGTGCTAGTGGTTACTCCGGTCGTCAATGGCAAAGGCCGGTCGGGTCAGGCTGAGGAGGACAGTGGTGGTGGATGGTGGTTGACAGGGCAGAGTCTCAGGCAAGTCGAAGGAGGGGAGATGGTGGTGATGGGTGGTGTTAATGGCATTGAATGGCGTCAGAGACGATGGTGGTGGAGGCGAGTCGTGTCAAAGGTGGAAGAGGATGGCGGGTGGTCGTGCAGTGGGGCTCCGACGGTGCTCAGACTGCTTGGTTCAGCAGGTCGGGGATCCGGCCGGGAAGGGGAGGAGGAAGAAGAGGGAAGATGGAGATGGTGATGGAGAGAGCAGGGAGGAGGATCCGGCGGGGGTCAGGCGAGGTGCTCCGGCGAGGTTGGTCGGCTCGGCGATAAAAAACTGGCCGACGGAGGGGGAGACAGTCGGGTCTGCACAGGGAAGGAGGGAGGAGATAAATAGTAGTCGGCTAGGAATAGGGTTGGGGTGATTTAGAAAAATAAAGAAAAGGGGAGAAAAGTTGTTTATATACATGTGGAATTTGGGTTTGGGTTTGACCTAGGTAGGTGGGCTTGGTCAACATCCTCTTGGGGTTGGGCCTTGGCCTCACATGGGGATGTTTGGAGGGAATATTTCTTCGTTCTTTGTGGTTGGTCTTAACAATTGCTTGTGATTGATCCTAAGGAAGAGTGAACTTAGTTAACTAGACTTATGCACTATAATTGGCTATGTGCATAACATTATGTTGACCCCTCTAGATGTGAGTGTTATAATGAAGCAGTACCTGCTAAGTGGACTCAGATCTGTGGAATATATCTTACTTTGTCCGTTGAATAGAGTGAGGGGCGTAGTTCTGCTCGGGAGACGATCTGTAATCCCGGTCCTTATTTGGTTTAAGGATTGTGGATTTGCTCCAGAGTAGTTCATACTGTTTTTCTTACTCGAGTTCGTCGGCAGAATCATTAATTCATGGATTTTATAATTTAGACTTCCTATTGATCGATAGTCGGTGTACCTGATTTGAGGAGATTATATTTGGACCAAGTGTCCCCATATAATAAGACTCATATGACCAACTGCAAGTTTGGTGATTGGACTCGAATATTGTATCCGTGCTGATACTACTATTGCCTGATAATTATTTATAATTTAATGTGCGTCGAGGTGCGACACATCTTGTCACGTGTTAAGAGATTATATTTGGGTTGTGTATCGAGAATGCCTCCAAATTTTTGAACGCATGATATTATAAATATATACGTTGTTTCCCCAGTACGGGCATAATAAGTGAGTCAACTACCAAAGCTTGGCTAGGATATTGATTGTATGAATATTGCATACATGCTCGGGTGAATCCAGATTTGACTTCCATGGATTCGTATGTAGCGTGCCCGTACTTTGTACGACATCTGAAAAGAAATTCTCATGTGACCATGCCTTGAGATTTTAACAACAACATAGGGCTAATTAGGTAACTAAAAGTGGTAGTAACATTGGGAGAAAGCGGTATTCCAAAATTATGCCAACGAACCTTCCCACAGAGATTCATTCTAAGTGCGTTGTGGGCTTGCCACCATAGATATTGTACATCATCTGCCTTAATGGATTGTAGTATCAAACTATTATAATATCGGGCCATTATATCACTATAGGGATACTGGAACCGCTACTACCATATTCTTAATGCGGTGGCCCTACGGGAGACTGGTGCATCCTGGAAGTGCCTGTTTTATTTATTTGGTTCGGTTAGCTCATGTTCGGCAATGGCATGATCTGAGGATACTTATTATACATTATCTCTGAGATAAATCAGACTCCACATAGCAAGCCGTAGGATTGATTGGCCGATCTAAAAGTGTATGTGCTGGTAGACTAGGGACCTGAACTATTGCGGTACAACGGTACAACCTTATCCTTGTTTGGTTTTAAGGTTGCACCAATGTGTCACAATAGGTCATGTACCAAAGATGCATATTATATCTATATCTTAGCTTGTATTATGGCATATGTGTCCTGGATTATATTGATATGTTATATCTTCGTCGTGTTCATAATTGGTTAGTCGTACCCTGTCTTGGAGTAGTGCGGCACCTTTTATCTTTCTTTGGTTGTAGGGGTATCCTACTGCTCCGATGAGAGGTCATACAGTTGTCATTGTGGCACGGACTTTCCTATTTTATGTACTTTATTGGTTTTGCTTCGTTCATTTGTGCTTCTTTGTGGTACTTACTATCGGGGCCTGACCCCTCTGGTTTTGTTTGGCCAGGTTTAGTAGCAGAGCCCGAGGATCCTGTCATGTATCTGACAGATGGCGTACACCAGGAGTATGTCTGCCAAGGAACTTGAGTGGGTTTCTTCTTCCCCACAATGAGTATCATTTTGTATTATCTTTTTGGCGTTTAGCCGACGGCACTTGTTAGTCGGTTTATCTGGATATTAGTTCCTCTGCATGATTGTATATTATTCAGACCGCGGCTGACTTATAGTCATATACTCTTGACAATGTACTAGTGTACCATCCTGTATAACTAGTTTTATGATTATTCTGATAGAGCGTCAGGGAAACCTAACAGCTTTATCTTATATGCTAATTCTCACTATTTTTTGGTTGATAATTGAGACATAGAGATCTTTGACCCTAGGTGACTTGATTGTAGTATGCACCCCCTTGTCTCTAGAGAACCTTAGCATATTTTGGCTTACTTTGATATTTTGCAAGGTGTGGTTGGCTGAGTCACTCCCCCGCTCTCCAGTATTCTGGTTCTAGGGCGTGACATATACATATAGGTATCTACACCTCAAACCTTACCCTAAACTCAAAACTACCATCCCTTACCCCTTCCCAGACCCCAATGCTACTACCCGACCTCTTTCTGTCGCAGTCAATGCCACCAGACCGCCGCACCGCCGCCGCTGACCTGACTCGCGTGCCTCACCCGACAGTAGTAGCCGACCTAGGTACCCATATTCCCGACCTCTTTTATCCGTGTATACAAGACAAAAATTTATTTTGAAAAATCCTATGAAAAGCTCATCTAACCTAGTTCCTAACCATGTAATACTTGAGAACAAGTTCTATCTAAATCGATATGAGAAACTGGTTCAAAATTGCGAAAAACTCACTAATATAGCAAACTTTTAATTAACAATTTTGTTGTCGATAACCGCTTTAGAAGGCTGATTTCTTCTAGAATAATTGATGGTGCTGAAATCTAATTTGGCAGACATATAGACAACATATACGAAATCAAAATAATATATTATTTATACATATTCGATCATTAATTTTGTGCTAAATTATTAGTTAAAAATCAAGAAAAACAGTTTCAAAAATTTGGAAAACTTGCGATACAGAGTGCGTTCCGATAAATCGAACAACATCATCGGGTACCAGTTGCACCAAAAGACACGTATGGTATATCTGGATGTGTGATCTTTCGCGAAAGTTGATTTGGACATATGTGCACGCCAGAATCAACCTGTATCTACTGGAAGTCCCTCGTATCGGTATTTTGCAAATTTCCCCATTAGTCGATGCACACTCGTCGGAACGTGACAAAACATGCGCCACTGGATTCGTGGTATCACGTTGGTCCTGTGATAGTGACCGGATCACCGTTTCGTGGGCCCGACGATCTGACTTAATGGGAAATTTTGTGATCGGCTCACCGAAATTCAAAACTGGAGATACCGTTGAGTTCATATCCTCGATTAGGATTTTTTTTGACCTATAATTTATCACATTTAGAAAATTTTACCCCTGACACAAATTTTGGTACAAAGAGGGCCACATATGTACACCTCTTTGACTCGAAATGACCGTTTTAGCCCGTGTGTCCTAATCGAACGAAAGGGTATTATTTTATTACTATCTCAATGATTATGGAAACGTTGGTGATGTCTATTACAGTATCCAGAGATGTTCGTTCAGAGTTCATAGTTTCTGATTTCTTGTGCTTGTCATCTGGACGTCTACACTACATTGATTGCTTGCCAAGCAAGTATACCTTGCCATCGTACTATTTATTTACATTCCTTTACTGCATATTTATTTTCTGTTATTTATTTTTTTTTTATATAAAACTGTGCATCCGAGAAAACTTGGGTGCAACGACGATTGTCGTCATTTTCTATCTCTTACTTTTGCTATGCATGTCGACATAGTTTGACGAGACCACCCCAGGATTTAGAGGCATCATTATATTTCATTTGCCATGACACATTTGTTGCACGAGTTGTGGGTCTCATGTAGGATACGGACTTGTGTGATAAGCTGGCCACCTGTATGTCTGGGACGTATGATTGTTAGGAAATAACTGCTGATAGAAATGCATGCTAGAGACTTGGCAGTTATTAGAGGTATCATCATGTCGTAGATACGACATGGATAGAGCATGGGGTGGGGAGGACAATGAGTAGGCACATGGGCTCCTTTATACTTTCTTTTTTGTAATCCGTACGCTCCGTCGGAGATGCGTGGTGAGATAACCCTTATATTATTTACAGGCGGCCTCTGACGATCTAGGAGATGGTATGCTTTGATGGACACTAATTCTCCGAGAGAATTATGCTGATCCCACTTTTAGCCAGAGAGCCCATGCGTTGAAAAGTTGTTCTCAAAAGTGCATTTCACATGGATGGTTAAGTAAACCATTTGGATGTTTATTTTCAGTAGATTATTGGCATGCTTTTATGTATCTTGTTAAGTCCCTCTAAGGACCTGGTCCCTTTCCAGGTATAGACGATCAGGATTATTCGTAGGAGTACTAACCCGGATCAAACGCTTCATTTACCATTGAGGAGGTCTTACCTTACGAGCATATCTGATTACTTCATAGATGATGGATCTTTTAGCTACTATTCTCTTTAATTGACATATTATTTTATATTGGAGTTCCATCCTCCTCTATCATTTTTAGTTTTATATAGTGTTGGTAGTGGATTTGTCTCCACCCGGCTATCATATTGGATTGTTTTGGACTTGATTATTGAATCTAATTGGTTTAGCTTATTTATTTATTAACTTGCGTCTGTGGATGAGATTTAGTTGCCTATGACTTGTGACATATTTGTATACCACTTGTGAATTGATATTTATTTTACAGCGTATGTAGGTCTTATGGTTTCAATATATTGGAGTTGACATATACATACGGCTGGCGTGCTACGTATTCCTAGTCCTACGTATTTTGGGACTGGGGCATAACATATTTTTGTGGTGGCCCATGCAGGTCCAGAGTATATTGTCTCAGTTATGTTATTGTACCGAACAAGCCTGCAAATAAGATTAGAGTATAGGATCTCATCCACTTATTTAATCATCTTTCTTGATTCCAATTTTGTACTCTCCTTGACTGCTTGAATTGTATCTACCTTAAACTTGTTCTAACATTGTCCTTATCTTCGTGCTCAGCAAGATAAATCTTCATAATGGACATGTTGCTACCCTAGCTATTACTGTCGGCGCCTCAGCGACTCAAGAGGAATCTGGAGATCTGCCTTCATCGATAATGTCCCCGACTACACCACTCCAGCCGGGACAATCATTGCAGGCAGGAAAGATACCACCATCGGTTCCATAAGACCCTCAGACTTCAGCGCCTCAAGTGGGGCATCAAGCATAGCAGAATACAAATCTCCAAGGTGGGAGTATGCCACCACCACCACCCCAGTTTTTGCCTGAGTTCCCATCACAGATACCCTTTGTGCCACCCCCGCGGTTCCCGCAGCCTGATGGAAATGTTACCTCGAACTAGCTCATGCAGGCTATGATGTAGGCTCAATGGCAGCAGAAAGAGCTGCTAAGACAAGATCTTATAGCTGCAATGAATCGGCCTCCTCCGCCACCACCAGCCCTAGTGCCACGACCTTATGAGGGCAGCGTCAAGGGTTCCACTCAGATGAACCCAAAGTACTTTAGAGGTACAGAGACTCCGTTAGAAGTCTCCGAGTGGCTCATTAGCACTGAGAAGTTACTGAAGTTATCACAGTTACTAGAGGACCTATGGATGACAGTAGTAGAACTCCTACTTGAGGACAACGCTTATCACTGGTGGAAGGTCGAGCAAAGAAAATATGGCACCGACCAAACGTGGAAGGAGTTCTACGAACTCTGCAATGGGAGGTTCTTCCCGGCTAATGTTCGTGATATCCTCTCTGAGCAGTTCCTTCACCTCAAGCAAAAAAACATGACAGTAGACGAGTACGACGCAGAGTTTAGCCGACTGAGTCATTTCTACGAGATATTGATTTCCACTGAGCTAAAGAGAGTCAAGAGATTCCACCGTGGGCTATCCCCTGATATTTGGCACTTCACTAGTGCACAGTCGAGGATATCCCATGCGGCAGTTCTGGAGGAAGCGAGAAGTCAGGAGATCCTTCTGAAGAAGACACAACAGGTACAGAGATTCCCCGCACCCGCAGCTGCCCCAGCCAGAGTGCCACAGGACAGAACCATTAGGCATCCCTTGGTACACCAACAACAGCAGAGAGCCGGACTGTACCAGAATCAGGAGAAGCACATCTGTAATTAATGTGGGAAGTGCAAACATATTATGAGGGATTATCGGCTTTGCTTAGGGCAGTGTATGAGATGTGGTTCTGGGCAGCATATGGCCAGAGACTGTCTAGTGCAGCAGGCCTTGGCTCTTCCTCAACCAACGTAAAGGCCAGCATTACCAGTACCGAGGCCAGGCCAGCAGATGACGAGACCAGGAGCACCATGGGCGGGAGCACCTCAACCTCCAACAGGTGGAGGATTTCAGCGACGACCACCGCTACCTACTAGGAGGACCAGTTGGCGAGGGCCTGGCCACAGGGACCTCCTCAGAGGATTGGACAAGCTTTTGCTATGGAAATGGAATACACAGAGCAGAAGATTTATGTTATAGCAGGTATTACCCTTGTTGCTACCATTTTTGTTGTGATACTAATTGATACGGGATCCACACACTCGTTCATATCTTCTAGATTTTTTTGCCAAGCATAATATTGTCACTACACTCTTATCTAGTTGTGTTAGAATTTTTACCGGGGGAGGAGTTGTATCTGGTAGCCATGTTTGTAGATCTTGTTCTGTAGTGATTCACGGTAGGGAGATGAAGGCTCGACTCTTAGTCTTTTCGATGCCAAACTTTGAAGTTGTCCTCGGGATGGACTGGTTAAGCAAGTACTATGCTTTCTTCGACTACTACAGAGGAAGCATTCTCTTTAGAGTACCAGGCCAGCCAGAGCTCGAGTTTGCACGAGGATCCATGGAGATGCGTGATGGTGCTCAGATGGCATTAGACGATATCATTTATCACCCTATCATCTCAGAGTTTCAAGACATTTTTTTAAAAGATTTCCCAAGGCTACCGGATAGAGATTTAGAATTCTCGATTAAGTTAACCCCAGGAGCAGCACCTATAGCGTCGTATGTTTATAGATTGGAGAAGAATAAAATGGATGAGTTAAAGGAGCAGTTAGAGGAGTTGGAGAAGAAAGGATTCATTCAACCGAGTGCATCACCCTGTGAATCTCTAGTGATATTTGTACCCAAGAAGGATGGGTCAGTGTGCATGTATATTGACTACAGAGTCTTAAATGTTGTAACTGTGAAGAATAAGTACCCTCTGTCGCGCATTAATGAATTATTTGATCATCTTAGTGGAGACAAAGTGTTCTCGAAGATAGACTTGAGATCATGATACCACCAAGTGAAGGTGCGAAAGCAGGATATTCCGAAGACCAAATTCTGAACGAGATATGGACACTATGAGTTTATGGTCATGCCATTTGGATTGACCAATGCTCCATCTGTCTTTAAGGACTTGATGAATCATGTCTTCCATCAGTATTTAGACCAGTTCATAAATGTCTTCATAGATTACACCCTTGTCTGCTCGAAGAGCCACGAGGATCATGAGAAGCACTTACGGATTGTCTTAGAGACATTAATAAGAGAGCGGTTGTATACGAAGTTCAGCAAATGTGAGTTTTTCTTAGAAATGTCTCATTTCTTGGGCATATCATCACTGGGATGGTATTTATGTAGATCCAGAGAAAATCTCGGCAGTCGATACATGGCCCGTTCCTATATCAGCATCGGAGGTAAAAAGTTTTCTTGGAATCACGGGTTATTATTGACGGTTCATATGGACGGATGAGTGTCAAGCCACTTTTGAGGAGTTGAAGAAACATCTAACCACAGCACCAGTGTTGACTATTCTATCAAGATCAGGAGACTACGTGATCTACAGTGACGCATCAGAAAAAGGATTGGGATGCGTATTGATGCAACATCGCAAGGTGATTATGTATGCATCTAGACAGTTGAGACTGCACGAGAAAAACTATCCAACTCATGACTTGGAGCTTGTAGCCGTTATTTTTGCCTTGAAGCTATGGAGACATTACTTAAATAGAGAACGAGTGGAGATCTATACAGACCATAATAGTCTCAAGTATGTCTTCATGCAGAAGAAGCTGAATATGAGGCAAAGACGGTGGCTTGAGTTGATGAAGGACTTCGAGATAGAGCTGTATTATCACCCAGGCAAGGCTAACGTAGTAGCAGATTCATTAAGCCGAAAGCCTATGGTGTTATTCTTGATGATGCAGCGAGAGTTATTGGAGGACTTGCAAGAGCTTGGCATAGAGGTTATATTACCCGAATCAAATGGGACACTAGCCAACTTGCAAATGCATTCATCGCTATTAGAGAGGATTAGGGCAGCTTTACCTACGGATGCTAGATTCAGGAGATTAAGAGAAAGGACCGAGGCTGGAGAGCAGACAGGATTGTACATTCATGCTGACTAAATATTGTGATATGGTGATCGTCTATATGTTCCCAATGGAGAGCTTCAGTAGGAGCTGATGACAGAAGGTCATAGTTCGATATATTCCATTCATCCAGGAGGCACCAAGATGTACCATAATTTGTGACAGGATTTTTGCTGGCATGGAATTAAGAGGCAGATAAATCACTTTGTAGCTCGATGCTTGGTGTGTCAACTGGTGAAGGATGAACATCATAGGTCAGCAGGACTATCGCAACTACTTCCAATTCCTGAATGGAAGTGGGAGCACATTACTAAGAACTTCATCATAAATTTTTTGAAGAGTACAAGTGGGCGAGATGTAGTATGGGTGATAGTAGATTGGCTTACCAAGTCAGCTCATTTCTTGCCTTTTCGAGTTGACCAGTTTATAGAAACTTTGGCTGATTTATACATGAGGCAGATCATGAGATTACACAATATTTTGATTATCATTGTGTCAGACAGGGACTCGTATTTCAAATCGCACTTTTTGAGGAGCATGCAGGAGAGTCTTAGGACTCGTCTGAAGTTCAGTACGTTCTATCATCCGCAGAGAGACGGGCAGTCAAAACGTATTATTCAGACGCTGGAAGATAGGTTGAGAGCATACATGCTGGACTTTAGAGGATCATGGGAGGACGACCTATATCTTGTGGAGCTTTCCTACAATAATAGCTATCAAGCGAGCATCCAAATGGCTCTGTTTGAAGCATTATTCGGTAAAAATGTTGGTCTTCGGCATGTTAGAGCAACGTGGAAGAACATCAGATCTTGGGGTCAGAGTTGGTTGTCAGCACTGTAGAGAAGGTGAAGATGATACAGGGTCACTTGCGATCAGCGCAAGATAGGCAGAAGCAGTGGGCAGATATTCATCATTGTCCTTTGGAGTTTAAGGACGGCGATCATGCTTTCTTGAAGATATTGCCAACTAGAGGCACTATTCACTTTTGGGGGGATGCGGCAAGTTGAGTCTAAGGTACATTGGACCATTTGGCGTGCTGGAGTGAGTTGGAGAAGTTACGTATCAACTGGCACTACCACCTTCACTTGAAGTAGTACATAATGTATTCCATGTGTCACAACTAAGGCGATATATAGCAGATAGCAGTCATATTTTCGATCATTTTGAGATCACCATTGGAACAAGCCTGGCTTACCAAGAACAGCCCATGGAGATTCGTGATCGTCAAGAGAATGTGCTGAGGAATCAGTCTATTACTTTGGTTTGTGTGACATAGAAACATCACTCTCCAGGAGAATCCACTTGAGAGCTCGAGGACGACATGAGAAAACGCTTTCCATACCTGTTCGAGGAACAAGGTAAGATCGTAACCTATTTTCTTCTACCGCATTGCATTCCCTTTTTTCTTATCGTGCCTTAGTTTTAATTTAGAGGACAAATTTTTTATAAGTTTGGTAGAATGTAAAAATCCTAATTTTCTACCAATTATTATTTTAGATTAATTGAAGTATTAATTGGGATAAAATACAGTATATAGATACTTATAGGTTTTTTATATAGTTATACATATTTTTTTATATGTGCCATATTAATTAGAATAAATTACTAATTCTAATTAATATATAAAACTATTCGATAATAATAGTAGTAATTAAATTAATCAATAAAGTTTTAATAAAAATAATAAAAATAAGTTAAGAAATAGAAAAGAAGACAAAAAGAGAAAGCAAAGCAACAACAACACCACAACCTAAAACACAACACAGCACCAGCCACAGCACGCACACGCCCGACCCAACCCGCGGTTTCAAATCTGACTCCCCCTTTCTCTCGGATATATATATATATATATATATATATATATATATATATATATCTTAAACCCTAACCCTAAACTCAAAACTACCATCCCTCACGTCTTTCCAGACCCCCGGCGCCGCTACCCGACCTCTGCCTGCCGCCGTTCACGCCACCAGACTGTCGCACCATCGTCGCTGACCTAACTCGCGCACCTCACCCTACAGTAGTAGCCGACCCAAGTACCCCTATTCCCGACCTCTTTTATCCCTGTATACAAGACAATAATTTGTTCTATAAAATCCTATGAAAAGGTCATCTAACCTAGTTTCTAACCATGTAATACCTGAGAACAAGTTCTGTCCAAATAGACATGATAAACTTGTTCGAAATCGCAGAAAAACCATTAACGTAGCAAACTTTTAGTTAACAATTTTGTTGTCTATAGCCGCTTTGGAAGGCTGATTTCTTCCAGAACAATTGATGGTACTAAAATCTAATTTGATAGACCTATAAACAACCTATACGGCATCAAAACGATCAAGCTAGGAATAGGCAACTACTCCTCTAGTTACCAAATCCCTATGGTCACTCTTCCCTCGCTCTACTAGTGGTTAGTATAAATAGGATGATGAAAGCAACCGAAGGGTGCAAACTAGGAAAAAGAAAAGCAAGCCAATCCAATAATCAAGCATAAGTAGCAGTTCTATCAGGAAAGGGAGGCTAAGTGCTTCTCTGGAAAGATGCATTAGTGGCACGTCATCATGTCGTAGAGTCAAGGTCGGAGAATTTCGTCTTTCAAGTGGATAAGTGATCATCCCTTTCTTTTAAGTCAGCTAATAAAATCAACGAGTTTCAGCTGTAAGTGAAGTTCCAAATCGCAAGCACCTTACTCCCAAGCACTGGTTTGTGCATTTGTTTAGGTGGGTGATTTGTGCATGCGGATGATATCTCCTTCAGCTGAACCAGAGAATTTTATTCGTTCTCTGAGACCAAAAGTTTGAGATCCATGAGAGATATGGTGCCAGGCACTGTTAAGCCCTTGGGCCTCTTCTTTCCTAGCTTTGTTTATACATATTTGATAATTAATTCTATGCTAAATTATTAGTTAAAAATTATGAAAAATAGTTTCAAAATCTTGGAAAACTTACGATACGGAGTGCACCCCGACAAACCGGAATACTTTATCGCATACCAGTGGCACCGAAAGGTGCGTATGGTATATCCGAACGTGTGGGATTTTATGAAAGTTGATTTGGACATGTGTGAACGCCGAAATAAACCCGTATCAGCCAAAAGTCCCTCGTATCGACATTTTACAAATTTCTCTATTATTCAGTGCACGCTCATCGGAACGTGACAAACTTATGCCACCGGATTTTTGGTATCATGCTGGTCCTATGAACCAAGTTTCGCCCAATTTTGAGATAATGACCGGTCACCGTTTTGCGGCCCCATGATCCAACTTAATGTGCAATTTTGTGATCAGCTTAGCAGAATCCAAAATTGTAGGTACTATTGAGTTTATATCGCCAATTAGGATTTGTATGTCCTATAATTTATTCCATTTAGAGAATATTACTCCTGGCACATTTTTTGATGCAAAGCAGGCCACATATGGATACCGCTTTGCTGAAAATAATTGTTTTAGCCCATGTGAAAGGGTAGTATTTTTTGACTATCTTATTGATTCTGGTAACGTTGGTAATGTCTATTTCAGCATCCGTAGATGTTCGTTCAGATCTATTATTTCTGATTCCTTATGCTTGTCGTCTGGATGTCTACAATAATTTATTGCTTGCCAGGCAAGTATACATTACCACCGTACTATTTATTTACATTCCTTTACTGCATATTTATTTTTGGTTATTTATTTCTATTTATTTCTCTATATAAAACTGTGCGTCCGAGGAAACTTAGGTGCAACGATGATTAGCGTCATTTTCTGTCTGCTACTCTTACTATGCATGTTGACCAAGTCTTACGAGACCACCCCAGAATTCGGAGGCATCATTATGTTTTATTGGCCATGACATATTTGTTACACGAGTTATGAGTCTCATGTAGGACACGGACTTGCGTGATAGGATGGTCGCATGTACGTATGGGATATGCGACGGTTAGGAAGTAATTGCGGATAGAAATGCATGCTAGAGAGTTAGAAGTTATTAGAGGTATCATCGTTTTATGGATACGAAATGGACAGAGCATGGGGTGGGGAGGACAATGAGTGGGCACATGGGATCCTTTATACTTTCCTTTTTTGTAACCAGTACGCTCCGCCGGAGATGCATGGTAAGATGAGCCGTATATTATTTATAGGCGGTCTCTGTCAATCGAGGGGATGTTATGATTTGATAGTCGCTGATTCTTCGAGAGAATTATGTCGATCCCACTTTTAGCCAGACAACCCATGTGTTGGAAAGTTGTTCTCAAAATTGTATTTCACATAGACGCTTAGTTAAACCCTTTTGATGTTTATTTTTAGTACATTATTGACATACTTTTATGTATCTTGTTACGTTCCTCTGAGGACCTGATCCCTTTCTAGGTATAGACGATCAGGATTATCCGTAAGAGTATGAACCCGGGCTTGACGCTTTATTTACTGTTGAGAAGGTCTTACCTTCCGAGCATATCTGATTACTTCATAGATGATGGATCATTTAGTTGTTATTTTCTTTAATTAACATATTATTTATATTAGAGTTTTATCCTCCTCCATCATTTTTAGTTTGATATAGTGTTGGTAGTGGATTTGTCTCCAACCAACTATTATTTTGGATTAATTTGGACTTGATCATTGAATCTAATTGATTTAGCTTATTTATTTATTAGCTTGCGTCTGTGGATGAGATTTATTTGCATGTGACTTGTGACATATTTGCATACAACTTATGAATTGATATTCATTTTATAGCGCAATATGTGTTATGGTTTTCATATATTGGAGTTGCCATATACATACGGATGGCGTCCTACGTATTCCTAGTCCTATATTTTTTGGGGACTGGGACATGATACTCAGAGCCACATCGGGGAAGAACTTCTCCTTGAAATGCTCTTTGAAAGATTCCTAAGTTAATCCAGGCGTAGCTATCCTCGGCTCTGTGCGATACCATGTAAGGTCTATGTTAAATAACTAGCTATCGGCCGCCTCAACCTATAAGCTCTCTAGAATCTGTGTCAATCGCAAGATCCTCTCGATATTCTTTAGCCAATCGTCTATGTAGAGTATCCCTTCTGTGCCCTTGAAATCTCTAGGCAGCATCCTTTTAAAATCTATTATGGTACCTAGACTCGGCTGCTGCGGATCGGGCTGAGCGGAATATTATGTGGCTAGACCAGCGATACTCTCTCAACTGCATCCATGGCAACCTAGTGGGCGTTCTCAATGTCCTGCCACATCACATCTGACTGTCGGTATTGTGCCTCGACCTGGATCCTCTTGACCTCCATAATCTTCTTGAACTGCACAAACATCTGCGCGGCATCTATTGGTGCTGGAGGTGGTGGAAGTGCCTCTAAAGCGACTGGGACAGTCCTATGAAGAGGTGGAGGATGACCCCCAAAAGCAGTTGAGGCTTCCATCTGAACTGGTGAGGCAACCCTCTGAGCTTGAGAATGTGAAACAATATCAGCTGTGACCTAATCTTCGACGGTATCCTGAAGACAGATCGAAACAAATAAGTCAATATAGCATAAGATAAGATATTATCAAAGAAGGACAGCAATATGATGGATAACAAAGTATTCATAATGAATCAAGATTAGCAATTTTAAGTCATATAAGAATTTTTTAGTTATGATTGAGTATTCTCTCTCTCACCCTAGTATCATAATTCATATATCCTATCGCAGGCTCACAACAGTACAACTAAGCCATTGCACTACCACGATATTGCACTAATTGTGAAGCCTGACCTGCATGAGCCACCACAAAAATGTGTCACGACCTGCACCCGGTGTGAGGGCAAAAGTACGTGGATACGTCCAGCCTATGTCGCAGCATCGGCGGTAGAACATTGTGTATATCAACAATAATATCTAAACATCTCACACAATAGTATATGAAATATGTCAATGATATCTTAAATCCATACGGAGGGCAAGATGACTATATATATGATAATCAATACCCAATCACAATAAAACTAGAGGAAGATAATGGCACGATAACAAATAAAAGAAATAGAATCATAAAGCCTCAAACTAGAAATCACAACAATATCAAATTATAATAGTCTATCCATAAAACACTAATAGTTTCATATATATATAACAATCCAAATAAGTCTATCAATAATCCATAAGTCTAGGAGTAAAAATAATACATCTCAAAAGTCAAAAAATGCTAGAATAAATCTAATGCTAATGCTAAAAAGGGGTGACTAGAATAACTAGTGATACCGGCTAGGCCTCCCGGTAATCACTCCTGAACAAAACGGTCGAAAGCATCCTCTGCTACCTCATAAGGTCCATAATACGTCGGACACAAATCCTTCAAGTAATCGTCTGAAAAATATATCCAGTCAGGATAGAACGAGTATAACTCTAAGAGCAGTTCCAATACATGGTAGAAACTATAATGTTGTAAATAGCAATAAACTACATGATAAGATAAACCATACAATATCATAACAAAATAAGCAGTAGAAATTAAATAGGCAGATACCATATTGCAATGAGTAATAATGTAGAAAATTGAGTAGATAGATACAATATGGTAATAGACAATAATGTGGAACAAATACAGGAAAGACTGTACTAAACTGACTGTGTATTTTAAAGTGCTGCTTTTAATATATGATCAATCATTAATGTAATTGTACAATATCAACGATAATATGACTAAATTATACTGGTAAAGTATGATCAGCTATCAAAAAATGTCTACGATGGTACGGCTCAATCACGTACGTAATTAGCTATCAAATAATATCTACAATGTCTAAAATGGTTGATCACATATCTACTTAGCACTCCCCCGTCCCGACTAGTACAATGGATCCAAGTCACGACATGATAATCATGATGCATGGTCTATAATACAAGCACGATGATCACAGTCTATATAATCACTGAGACATACAAGGTAATCATGATAGAGTAACATCTCATGACGGAGATCTACTATATATCAATATGTGTAACCATCGTGTCAGGAATTAAGATATCACTAAATACATGCATTATAATAACTATCAAGTAAGAAAACTATCAGATAATGTACTAGCATGTGGTCCAAAGCAATGAATGTTAAATTATGTCCGTGTCGGCGCCTCAAAGACTTAAATATGAATTTTTATGTCAAAACAGTATTTTGGAATCATAAACATGCTAAACAATTATAATTCTAGGTCTCTAAGTCATCACTAGGTCAAGACTAGGTCAAACTAGTCAAACTAGGTCAATACATTTATTCTAGGTTCAAAAATAGCTTCTAAGTGGGTTGACAAGGCTAAACTAGCTAATAGTAGGTGATACTAGGCTATACCTAAGTTTTTAGGTCAATACCTTAGGTAATTAGTTATACGAGTCATTATGCACTAGGTATCATATATATTTATACTTATATTACCTACTAATTACCTTGGCCCATAGGTAAATACCTTGGTATCAACCAATTTCCTTAGTATCTATACTTAGCATCTTAATATCACTATACCAACTAGACACTCTCATACCAATTTTTATATCTCATATACCTACACTTACCTTACCTCATATACTACACTCACTTACCTACACTGGCACTTGGACAATGCCACAACACCATGCTAATGCACCCCCCAACATGTGCATTCAGTTGCACAGTTCTCACTTATCTAGTTACTACACTCACTTATCTTACTTGAATCTAACACTCCCTCACTCTAGTTACTACACTCACTTATCTTACTTGAATCTAACACTACCTCACTAATGCACACTGAATCTAACTAGTGTAGTAACTACTCTAGTTACTACACTCACTTATCTTACTACACTCACTTATCTAGTTACTACACTCACTTATCTTACTTGAATCTAACACTCCCTCACTCCTACACACTGAAGCTCTCACCATGCTCAAGCACAAAATACACCCACACACAGGCACATGCCCGAGCCTCTGATATTGCACCCTCACTCACTACAGTGTGCAGTAATACACACATTGGTTACTTCCCCTCTTATGCATAATTCAAAACCAAACACATCAGATACCAACAACTGAACTCCATAGCAGTTCAACTCCCCCCTCTATGTTTGATACTAATGTGTATCAGATACCCATTCACATACACACACTCCTATACATGACACTAACACACATATAATTATATATATATATATATATGATACACTAACACACAACCAATGCTATATGGACAAAATAACAAACACCTAGTATGTATCCTAGTATCACACTAGGATACTCAATGATACACCCTCCAAACTTCTCACCATAATGCTACCACCTACCTATATTAATAATACATATAATATATGATATATATACAAGTTATAATAACTGAAATAATTATCAATAACAGAGAATTAGCCTCTAAAATCCTAATTCAAGGAAAAATACCAATTCTACACCTCTATATCATGAAGTATCGCGATACGGGCTCTCCGTATCCAATTGTGGACACATGAGCACTCTTCCACTATCAATCTAACACTAATAGATGAAATTAAACCTAGTTACCTATTATCAAACACTTGGTGTTCCAATTTAATTTTTTTAATTTGGACACAAAACTCAATGTAACTTTCACTATAGGCATCAAAAGAATCTAGTTCTTTTTCCTATGTGGATTCCTTAGCCATAGAAGGGTTCATAAGGGTCTAATACACTAATTAGAATAAAAATTACTAGGGGAATAGATATTTTACCTATTGGGAGATGGATTCCCAATGTATCACACCACAAGGACACAAATACAATGAATGGACACTCCTTCTAGCTAGCTTCCTTCCAATGCTTCCTCATTGGTATTCTAAGCTCCTATGTCTCCATGGGATTGATTTGGAATGAAGAATGAGAGTATATTTGATATGGAATGGATTAGGTTTGATGTGGAGTTGGGAGAAAATGGAGATGAACTAATTTAGAAATAAATAAGTTAATAATTAGGAGAAGATAGACTATCCCCCTAGATATTAGGGCCGGCTACAATTTATAGGTGGTGTCCAAGCAAAATATCTCATTTGCCCCTCACTAATGTCATGAAGGTTTAACTAATCAAGGGGTTAACAAAAGGGAAGGCTCTAATCTTTAATGAATAGAATATTCTATTCATTATTTTTAATTAATAAGTCAACCAATGACTAACTAATCGGTTGTAATAATAGGTCAAGTCAAGTCTAGTTGGGTTCACTTAGGTTCACTAACATCTAGTCTAACTAATAGGCTAACACTAACCAACTAATCTCATAGTCTATTCTAATTAGCTAGCACTCAACCAATATATTTAATAATGAATATTATTATCACTATATATAGAATTATCAAGCAATTATTGAAATGATAAAAATATTCCTCTTCGAAAACTAGGTAGTTAAAAGCATGTTGTATGGACTAGGACAACTCTGATAGTTCTGAGCAAAGTCCTTCCTTACTTTGTGGCGAGTCGCCAGATGATGTTGTTGGCCATCTAGAATATGAAAAACTATGATATCCTTCCATGTTCCATTGTGAAAGAAGTTAGTCAATGTGATCCATGCGCAGAAAAGCACCTTATCAGCATTTTCGCCAAGAAAAAAAATATATGTGCATATGAAAGAAGAATGCGCACATTTATTGAGTTTTTTAAAACTCAAAAAGTGCACCGGATGACAACTTTCAGAAGAAAAGTACGCGAGTTGCCTAAGTCATGACAATTCAGAAAGTACGCCAAGGAGCTGAGTCTATTCTGAACAAGAGAAATATGCATATGCTCGTAAAACTCCCTATACTTTCTACTGTTTACATTAAATAAGGAGAAAAGAACAAAAAAAGAGTGGTAGCATGGGAATATCCTTGTCTCACCCATTTCCAGGGAGCGTCATCTCCCACGACTGGTTGAATGCTTGCGGTACCCTAACGAGGGTGTCATCCTTATCTTCTTAGGCTTGGTCCTAAAGATAGTTGTACTCATCTCCATGATAGGAAGAAATTTTGAAGGGTTATGCTAAAGACCATGTTCTAAAGAAGGCTCTGTTTCAATGGAGAGCTTTCTTTGCATTTATATATATACATATGCAAAGAGAGACGTCCCAGATTCATAGAGATCCTTGAAAATAATATTGCATGCATCGCCCTGAAAACTGAGTCCAATTAGTGACAGAGTCAAGCCGCTGCCCTCAAGATCGCATAAAAAATAATGAACGAGTCAAACTTATGTTTAAGGCAACTACGTCAGCAATATGTTAGGATTCCGCTAAAAGTGTGCTCACAAAGTTAGAACAAATCTCCATGCTTCTACGTTCAAAGTATTCTAAATTTATTTCTAAAAATTCAAAAACTTTGAAGGGGGTCTTATAGAAGCATAAAAAGTACTCCTCCAAAGAATGGTGGATTCGAAGGAAGAATGGCGCACTCTTTTACAAAATAGGCTAACAAAAAGAGTGGCGCACTCTATCAATGTTTCAGAGTATGGCGTACTTTCTTCAAAATAGAATAGAGGTCAAAGACAAGCGCATAACTCTTACGTTTCTTCCCCCATATTTAATGTATTGAATTTGACAGATTGTCACAGTAGTCGAGAAGATCAAAATCATTATAACAAGATATTTTCAGCACGCAGACCCAGGTTGTCGTTTAGTAATCTATTCAGCTAAACTCTTACAGAGTGTGCCATTGTGCCAAAATCATACAGAGTGCACCGTTATGCCAAACTCTTACAGATTGTGCCATTATGTCAAACTCTAACAAAGTGCATCGTTACGGCCACTATCTCCAAATTTCATCGAAGTGCGCCGGCCACTATGGCCATTATCCTCAAACTCCATCAGGACTCGCCAATGTTGCTGAATTTTTTCAATTGTGCACCGAAGACTATAATTAACAGTGAGCGGTTATGATTACGTATCTTTCATGCCTTATTTTTTGTGAGACGTGCACAAATAACTGTCCCCGCGACCTACACTTTCCTTGTATAGGGAAGATATATGTCAAGCAAGAAGCATGTTGTGCACCCACTTAGCAGAACGTGGG
The DNA here is from genome assembly GCA_036927795.1 of Iris macrosiphon. Taxonomy (NCBI): domain Eukaryota; kingdom Viridiplantae; phylum Streptophyta; class Magnoliopsida; order Asparagales; family Iridaceae; genus Iris; species Iris macrosiphon. Next base: position 157,128,853 of record JAYESA010000013.1, on the reverse strand, counting down.
CTGTGAAAATTCTCAAAAGTGCACGCCCAACGATAAATACGGTTTAAATTGCCTAAAGTGCGCGCATACTCCTATAACCGTTCCTATGTGCTATAAATACAGGGTCAGTGCATTATACTTATGGATAGAGTGAGAGAAGGACAGAAGCTCTACGTGACAGTGCTATCGAGGCTCTGTTACTCAAGCTCTCTAAGTGTTCAAGGGTTTTAGCATTTTTTCTTTGTGTCGAGTGGTCCAAGGAGTAAAGTGATCGACCTTAGATCAGATCTCCATAGCTATACTTTTCCAAAATCATTGTACTTTATATTCTTGTATAGGATTTATTATACTTTTCTTTTCTTTCAAGTTTGTAATACAAAAGTTCGTATAACTTTTTGTTTATGGCAAACAGCCTCCAAGCTGTATTGGTCAGTAGGTGGAGACATAACACTTATGGCTGGGTGATTTATGGTTCGAATATATAAAAAAATGGATTATTCCTTCCATTAATAAATAGTGGGAGTATTTTTTTGTGGGAGTAATATATATATATATATATATATATATATATATATATATATATATATATATATAACCAGGGATCGAACCGGTCAACACATGAATCAGTCAATCTATGAACAACTAGATTTTTCGGGCTTGTTTAATACCGACCCACTTTTTTTTTCAAAATCCCGGTCAACCATGCCGACCAGGCAGGTCAAACCACGAAACCGTCTGATCCAGTTGAATTTTGGACCGATTTGACACTAACTTTTGAATTTTGTTTTGTACTTTACATACAATGAAAGATAATATGTTTGCTTCTCTTGACTAATTTTACTATGATAAACATGCAGAACTTATAAGTAGTATATATGTAGTTATGTATTATGTAATGTAATCAATGTAAGATTGTAAGTATATATAACTTGTTCAATCCGAGTTAACCTGATGGTTGAAATGGTTTGACCCAACCTATTGTCTGAATCGAGTCGATCTCAAATCTAATTTTTAAAATATTGCACTTAAGCTTTACTTCTCCTATAAGTAGGGACGAAGCTATGTTAAG
>JAYESA010000013.1:156787805-157120305 GCA_036927795.1 Iris macrosiphon | reverse complement strand
CTTGCTGACTGTTGTAGTTTCACTTCCTGTCTTATTTATTTCTGTTTTCTCATATTCCTGTTTACAGTATTAACTCTGAGATATTGATGTTCTTTTATGCAGTTTCTCAACATGATATTCATTTTAATTGTCATAAATATTTAGTTTAATCTTATTATGCACTGTGTACTTTGCTCCTTTTCTGACTTGATCTGTTGATTTAGGCGATGATGAGGACCTTGCCCCTACTTATTATGGTCCCTATGAGGGTACAGATGATACTTATGAGGAGCCAGATCCCACCCAGGAAACCCCTACTGCTGAGTAGCTAGCAGTAGCTACCTTTTATTTCTGTTTCTTATCTTATTTAATCGGGTTTGTCCCCGATTTCATTTTGAATTTCTGTACTAAAATATTTGAATCTGTTGTCGTATTTATTTCAGTTGCAATCTTAAGTTTCTGTTCTCATTATTATCTTGCCTATGTTAATTGTGAATGAGCTAGTTTAGTAAATCTGGAATTGACCTAGACAGCGTACTACCGCCGACTCTGCGGCGTAGGCTGGACGTACCCACGCTCTCGTGCCCGAATTTCCGGGTGCGGGTCGTGACAAAGACTATGAGAAAACCAATGTTTCTTCATATAAGCAAACAGTTGAGGTTGAAATAATTTTCATCCAAGACAAGAAAAAATTCTACAATTGGAAAAATCCGATATTCCAATGATGGATGATCCATGAAAATTGAAAGATAAATATTTGGAAGCCAATATATTTTTCAGCATTCTGACATTAGAACCAATTGCTAATGATTGATTCATCAGCGTGTTGAGGTTCTACTTCACTCACTTGCATAAATAATGATCAAACTATTATAATCAAGTTATTCTAACTACTATTAGTAATTATTATTTGAACTATATTATCTTAGTAAACTACTCTAGTAGTTTCGGATAGATCTAACGATAGTAAATGTCTAGCACGACTGTCAACGATTTATGCCATCAACTGCCTCGCGGCAAAACAAGGCTATGTGATTTTGGTGCCGTCCCACTAGGTGTAAGACATCGCTTTGACAGATCCTAACTCTATCGTGGTTTACTAAGGTAACAACTTTACCAATAATAATAACTATAACAGATAAATAACAAAAAATTAATAATCTACATTATTAAAATTATATGCTTATGAGGAAGTAAAATTACCTCAGCCTTGAGCCAACAACATGGCTCTGATACCAAAGAGAGAACATCCAAAGGTTAAAAACAGGATAAGTGCTCTTGTAGAGCGGATGGGATAAAACTCTTTTATGCGAAATTTTAAAAAAAAATATTGATCGATAATTATTACAAATTTGAAAAAAATTACACACTTAGATCTTATCAAAACAAAAGCATACATCACACAAAGGCAGAGCCTCTATTTATAATACAATCTATCTGCATTGGCTGATCAGGTGACTGGCAGCTGCAAGTCACAAAGATTCCTTCTTATCTTTCGAACACGAACAGTTGTAAGTGCCCGTCAAAATCAACTTTACTTTAATTATTCTTTACACGGAGTGGAGCATATGCACCGAAAGTTGTGAGAGTAGGGTCCACCATTGTCGGCCATGATATTAAAGAGATTTCTCTTTGCATAAAGTAAAGTAAAAATCTGTCACATGTATTTTGGCAGATACAATTATTGTATCTCTTCATCATCAATATCTTCGTCAAATTGTTGAGTAGTAACTCGATGATGCATTCGTTTGAAGAAAGTCTCTGAATCTTCTTTGATATTATCTTCTGCCATTCTGTCTGACTTGGCGGAGCTAACAGAGAAATTATGTCTCAAAAATTGATTCAAATTGAGTCTGCATATATTGGAGACATTTCTTTTTCAATTCTTCCTCAGTAATTCGAGGATTTCTCCGTCTTAATGACTTCTTCAATTTTTTTAGAGGGCTATCTTCTATTACTTTTCTCTTTAATTTATCATCTACAAGGGCCTCATTTTCCTTGATAGATTTTTGTACTATGTGTACATTATCTTTCTCGTCAATGCGATTCCACCATTTGATCAGAAATTTTTTGGCCACAATTGAAAAGTTATTATTATTGTATTTATATTTAATTACACATTTGAAAATATATGAAATTTCAAAATGGATAAATAAATAATTGTACTCTCCCCCTCAAAAAATTTGTCATTAGCAATCTGAGGATATGATCGATGATGAGAAGGATATCAATCCTCATCAAATCGATACTTTGCAATAATCCTTTGTTGATTTAAAGCATAATAATAATAATATCAATAATCCTCAAATTCAGACGGTAAAATATGGCAAACCTAACCTGATAAAATATTACTATAAGAGACACTACTGCTGATGTACTATTTGAGAAAAATGACTCAATAGTGCAAAATTATTACAGTGGAGGAGAAATCTATGAATGGAACATAGACGGGTTAACTGATAAACAAATTCATGATCAGTTACATCGAATGATGATGTATTCTAATGTCGCTAAAGCTATTGGAAATAATGATAAAGATATCGCACAATTCATTTCTTGCGGGTTCAACTTCTTCTAATAAAGAAGAAGCAATTAATAAGATCAGAATTACCGATGATGCAATAGCACATCCCTTATATAAGAGCAAAGAGTAAATTAGACTCACCGACAATGTCGAAAATAGAATTTGCCACTGTTTAATGGTTTTTACAACCAATCAAGAAATTCATAACATTCTCAATAGAATGTACTATAAAAATATTAAATTTCGAAAATGGTTTGAAAAAACCTATTCCACAAAAAGAAGGTATGAATTAAAAGATGAATATTATAATCATCTAGAAAAAAAGAGAAGGATAATACCCTTCGCTGACTGGTTTATCCCGGATTATGTGGATACAGAATTAACATAAATCAATCTGTTATAAGAATATTATAAAATATGGAATACTGATGTAGGATCAAGCAGCGGTATTACTAGGTCAATGTATCCGCCTAATGACTAAATTAAACTCACTGTCAAGAATTCGACAGAAAAAATTGATGTTGTTTCTTTTGTCAAGACTATTGACAATATAGAAGCAATTATCAAAGAATTACAGAAAGCCTTACGGCAGAATAATTATACAAATATTTTTATCCAAGTTATGGGCCAACAATTGACCAGAATTGAACATACTTCGGATAATTTATTGCATAAATTTAGTGCAATAAAACATTTGGATCTTTCAGAAAATCTTCTTTAAAGGAGACTACTAATATCTCCATTATGCCTCCTACTGAGGTAAAATAATTTAAAGCTAATTTTTTTTTATCAAATTGGTACTTTTGACTTTCGACCATCTATTGCCTTAAAAACAATAAAAAGACCTATTTTTGTAAATAATACAGAACATTCGCTTAAATTAATAAGCGAATAAAATATTGGACATGTTCGTGATGTCTATAATTATGTCCATATTGGATTAATACATGTTGCATTTAAACCTTTAACTCTACCAGGGTTAAATGAATCAATAATGATATCTCTTACTTCAGCCATATTGTAGGCTTCAGTGGGAGTCTAGATAGAAGTATTGACTTTATTATCCGACTATTCCAATTAAATCAATGATTCTTGTTTTAATTGCAGAATTGGTATTATCAGTTAGTAAGGCCTTAATAATATCTTTTTTTCTCATCTAGAGTCAAAGTATTTATTGATAACCCATTCATTTATACTATTGATTTATAGAAGCTAATATCCTTATCTGTAACACATTCATTATACTTGCAATCAGTATCACGTTCATTTACTGATTCATCACTAGATTCATCATTAGATGAACTTTCTTCATAATCGGAATCGATCATTAACTTATATAGGATTTTTCTTAACCCTTAATACTCAATCGCTTCCAAATTTTTGTGTGTGTACATTTGTTAGAATAGTGGCCTAATTTATCACATTTATAATATTTAATAATATTACTATTTTTAGAATATTTTCTCTTCTTAGAATATCTCCTGTCCTTATTGACAGTAGTGTAGTGCCTTTTTGAAGGATATTTCTTTCTTTAATAAGGCCTTTTATAATCTTTGTATTCTTTTATATTCATTTTTTCCTTTGTATTAAGAGGTTTGAAAGTATCTATTGCAAACTGGTCGCAGAATTCTACCAGTTGTTTCCTCTTAGAGATTCTCTGAGTTTTCAATTGATGTCTTAACTTTAAGTCATTACATAAAGTTAAACCTTCTTCAATACACTTATTTATCAAATTATCATAAATGTAATTAGAATAAGGAATAATACCATTATTTTTGCTCCTTAAATCTTGTCTTATTCTTTCAGCAAAAAGATTAGAAAGTCCATCAATAAACTTAGACTTCCAGTGAGCATCATTTGCATCACCAATTAGCAATACTCTACTTAAGAAAGTATCTTTATACCATCTAATGTGAGTTAATATTGGATACCTTAAATTTTGAAAAAGAGTTCGCACTCTTTCTCCATGAACGAAAATTCCTCCTGTAAAGTGTTCCAGTATTGTGATAATTAAAGTATAAACAGCATCATGTTTCGTATGCTGAGTATTAGTTTCAAGATTAGTCTCTGTTTTTACAACATTTAAAAAAAATTATCGTTGAGTTTACAATTAGACCACCAGCTCCGAAGAATGTCGGAATTATATTCTTGACTTTAAATTTGAAAAGCAATGGTTATAATTTTCTTCCTGGATCAGAAATTATAGCAATAATCTATAGAATCTATTATAAGGTTATGAATATCATTGCTCCAAATGTAAAGCATATTACCAAACCTGGTAAAACTACTTTGGTAGTAACAAATTTGTTAACATCCAAAGTAGCCACAAATCGAATAATTCGATGGGATAAAATTAATTTTCCAAATGAATGGATCTTGAATCAAGTTGTGTTACCAAGGCCAATGTTGGACACCGATATTGATCAAATAATTCAGACTCGTGATGGAAAAGTCGAAGTGAGGTTCACTCCACATGATATTTCTAGACTTCCAATATCTAGTCGTAAAAGACTACCTTCCACGATAGGTTCAACTTCTTCTAATAAAGAAGAAGAAATTAATAAGATCATAATTACCGATGATGCAATAGCACATCCCTTATATAAGGCAAAGAGTAAATTAGACTCACCGACAATGTCAAAAATAAAATTTGCCACTATTTAATGGTTTTTACAACCAATTAAGAAATTCGAAAGATTCTCAATAGAATGTACTATGAAAACATTAAATTTTGGAAATGGTTTGAAAAAATCTATTCCACAAAAATAAGGTATGAATTAAAAGACGAATATTACAATCATCTAGAGAAAAAAGAGAAGGATAATACCCTTCGCTGACTGAATTATCCAGGATTATGTTGATACAAAATTAACACAAATCAATGTGTTAGAACAACATCATAAAATCTGGAATACTGATGTAGGATCAAGCAGCGATATTACTAGGTCAATGTATTCGCCTAATTAGTCAATTAAACTCACTGTCAAAAATTCGACAGAAAAAATTGATGATGTTTCTTTTGTCAAGACCATTAACAGTAAAGAAGCAATTATCAAAAAATTACAGAAACCCTTACTGCAAAATAATTATACAAATATTTTTATCCAAGTTATGGGTCAACAATTGACCAGAATTGAACATACTTTGGATAATTTATTGCATAAATTTAGTGCAATAAAATATTTGGATCTTTCAGAAAAATCTTCTTTAAATGAGACTACTAATATCTACATTAGGCCTACTACTGAGGTAAAAGAATTTAAAGTAAGCAAGGCTTCTGAGGTTACTAAAGAAGATATAAAGGAGTTAATAGCTCATATATATATATATATATATATATATATATATATATATATATATATATATATATGTGTGTGTGTGTGTGTGTGTTTGTGTGTGTGTGTGTGTGTGTGTCCCGTTCGTGGAGCCCCCCTTTCGTGGAGTCCTGTAGAAGCTCCGAGCGTCCTCGACCGTTAGATCGAACGGACGCGCGCGGATACCGCGCAGACGTCCCGATCCGATGGTGCAGGGGAACGGAACTTCGGCAGGACTCCTCCCGCAGGTTATATATATATATATATATATATATATATATATATATATATATATATATTTTGGGATCCGCTTTCGGAGCTCTGTCAAAGCCCTACCCCCCTCCCTTACGCGTCGGATAGGGGAGGTCTGCGTGGGACCCGCGCGGGATCCCGCTCGATCTATCGTTTGTAAAGGACAGAACTTCGACGAAATTTCAAAAACGAAACTCATATATATATATATAGAGAGAGAGAGAGAGAGAGAGAGAGAGAGAGAGAGAGAGAGAGAGAGGGGTGCCCTCGCACTTCAACACAGGAACATAAGAAATTCTCTCATGTTATAGGTTAGGTTTTTTCTTTTTCTTTTTTGTTCCTATTCCTACTTGTTTCTTGGGGGGTAAATGGAGTAAAGTTAGGTGCAACCAAAATTCATAAAGTCCGCTGCTAAGTCTGTTTGTTTAACCTATTAAGTAGAAGTTTCACGTAGCAAACTGGACAATCTTTCTATATTGTCCTAAATCATGCATTTGAACGCATAAATCACTAGTATGCATTGTTAAGTTTGATATCCGTGAGTCACACTCGTTAATGAAAAAAAATTATCGAAATATTACATAAGTTATTCGGGACTAATCCAGTATCAAGACTAGTTCAATTTTGTAGAACTTTTACTTAATATAGCAAAAAACTTAATATGGGTTGCCCGTCCCTCCTCCCCTCCCCACAAAACTCCCACAAACCCTCCAAATCCAAACATTTTAACTTTTACACTCTCTTTCTTCAAAATTCTTTCCCTACTTCCAAACCCAAACATTGGAAAGAAGTTTAGGGTTTGAAATATTTTCAATCCTTGTTAATGTCCAAAATTACGTTTATGATGAACTTTCGTCATATTTTTTAAATTTCGAATCCATTCTACAGTTTTCAAATTCAGATTTTCGTCAAAAATCGTGACTCATGACCGTAGAAATTACAGTCCAAACCCAAACATTGGGAAAAGTTTAGGGTTTGGAATATTTTCAATCCTTGTTAATGTCAAAATTTACGTTTATGATGAACTTTCGTTAGATTTTTAAAGTTTCGAATCCATTATATAGTTTCTAAATTCTGATTTTCGTCGATAGTCGCGACTCATGACTGTAGAAATTTTCTACAGTCCTGACAACATATACAGGACTATAAAAATTTTCTACACTTCTACTAGAACAAAAATTTATGAAAATTTGCTTGGGAACCTTCTGAAGATACTAAATATTTTGAACCAGTGTTGGGTGTAGATCCTTATTCACTTGTTCATTATCTTCAGTTAAAGCATCAACCTCTGCCAAATTTTCCTGTGGAACTTCCAAAAAAAAATCCTGTGAAACTTCTGAACAAGATACTATGTCGTTTGGACCAAGGTTGGACATATCCTAGTTCCCTTTGCGGAGCTTGCAATCTTTTCTTGGATGACCTTTCTTTTACAAGGCTATTTTTATGCATTTCAACTTGTATCTTGATTCTCCACTCCTATTACCATGCTCCATGGGATTGACCATTAACCATGATTAGACCACTAAAGAAATTATGCTAGCATTACTTGTTTGGCTATCATAAGTATATATGACATATATTAGTTATATATATTGTTATCTATATATATAATTATTTATATGTCTTTTGTATCTTTATACATATATGATTGATTATATACGTGAAATTATGCTTATATTTATCTAAGTAAAATGTATATATATATATATATATATATATATATATATATATATATATAACAAATAGAATTAATTACTTTCCCAAGTAAAATCCTAATAAGATATTTGTCAATAAATTAGGTGTATACATTACCGTGTTTAACTCTTGGTTGGTTGTTTTGGGTTATGGTAGATCTATTGAGGGATGTATCAACTTTAGCTTGTTGTTAGGCCTGAACTAGTTTTGGTAACCGTAGTCTCAGCAACATTGGACAAACCTTAGGCAAGTATACCTTGCTTACATGATTTACAATATTTACATACTTGTATTCGTCATCTTTTGTACATTCTGGATATATTATTGTATATTCACATGCTTATTACCACTATACTGCATGATTATTTCTATTAATACTTTTAGGCATGATACACTGGATTCATGTTGCATGACATGCAAGGTGACTCATATATGATCTCAAATATTTACTTATTGATGAATTTATCTGTGTACATGTTTGACTGGACTTATCACTTATTAGAGTCGGACTGGACGTGTCGTGGATACGACACAAGTAGTAACAATTGGTGGGGAGGACCATCACTAGACGAATGAGCTACTTGTAGTATTTTATTTATGTTGTTGTTGCAGCTGGTGACTCAGACCATTGCACATGTGCCCCTTAGAGAGAGCCTCATACATGCAAACGAAGTCCTCAAGTTCATTTCACATAGACTGGATAGTCTAGTTAGCAGCAGTAGTACCTAGATTACTTGTTTATGTCTTCATCACCTGCATACTTCCTTCACATATATTTACTGCGTATCACATATGGCATTCATATTCTGTATCGACCGGAGGGGAGGAGGACCGGTGGTGGTGGCCGGAGCTGTAGAGAGGAGGAGGAGGAGTGCTGAGGCGGAGTGCTGGAGGGGAGGAGGACCGTCGCAGGGGCGGAGGAGCGCCGGTGGGGAGGGAAGGAGGAGTGTCGGAGGGGAAGGGAAGCAGCTTTTGGGGGATTTCGATTTTGGAAGAAAATTTTGAATGCTTGAAAAGTGAATTCGATCGGCTGTATATGAAAAGATTTAGCGACGTCCAATAAGGACGTCGCTAAACATTGCCAACATTAAAAAAATTGGTGACGCTCAACAGACTAAGTCACTATACGTCACTAATTGACGACTTTCAACGACTTACAGTAACGTTAAACCCACAGTACCTAACTATAGTCGCTACGTGTCGCAATTAGTCGCATACGGTGACGTATTGAGACATCATTCTAGACGTCACTAATTTTCGTAATATTAGCAACGTTTTACTCTGGAATCGCTAAAGACGTCGCTAATTTGACTTATTTTGGTAGTGCTCGTTATGTTCCTCTAAGGACCTAGTTTTCTGTAAGTTGTTATTGAGATATGACATAGGATTACTAGGACATTCTCAGGATTCAGGTATCGCTAGATGATGCCATCTTTTTTCTACTGCAGTTATTTTCTATTTTTACACTACCAAAATAAGCCAAATTAGCGACGCATTTAACGACTCCGGAAGACGACGTCTCTAAGTTTATTGAAATTAGCGACATTTTTAATAAATGTCGTAATACGTCGTTGTTGGCGACATTTAGCAACTTTGGCCGACTAGCCTTAATATGATGAAAATTGACGTCGCTAAGGAGTCGGTGAACATCGCAATATTTTTTTTATATCAGCGACGTTTAGCGATGTCAAACCTTATATGTCACAGTATATTAAACTCTAGCGATATTTAACGACGATAATTAGTGACGTTGCTGAATTTCTTCATATAGGAAACTGGTTCGACTTTTTATTTCCCCCCATTAATTTCCTCCCTCTCCTAAATTTTTTGAACGATTTTCCTCCCATCCCCTTCAATTTCGGTGACCCCAGTGACACACCCACCCCAGCGACCCCATCTCCGACCTTGCTGTCACTCTCAAACGCCCCCTCGTCGGCTGTAGAACTATGTAGAAGTATGAAAATTATGCAATCCACATAGAGGTCATGCCCCTCAAAAATAAAAATAGGCTGAAGAGAAGCCGCATGCTGCATATGCAAACCTAGCCGCAGATGAGCCACATACGACATGTACAAACCTAGTCGTAGAGGAGTCACAAGCGGCCTAATCGACTATAGAGCATGGGGGCAGCATAAAACTCCCCTGACACAACATTCAATGTCTGTCAAACTCTCTGACACATCACTCATCACACTGAGATGCTTCGAGAATCGTGAAGACGGCGGCTCAGAAAATGACAAAAAGTTACATCAACAAATTAATGATCTTGTCAGACGCGACATGCCACGTGCTTATGCGGCTATGTACTCATGCAGCCTTGTCATCATGCGGCCAGAGTCTCCATCCGACCAAGGCCAAACGAGAGCACGTATTCGGCTACATATCCATGCGGCCTCGTCATCATACGGCCAGAGTGTCCATCCGATCAAGGCCAAACGAGAGCACGTATGCGGCTATAATATTGTATAGCCAGAGTGTCAATCTGACCAAGGCTAAGCGAGAGCACATATGTGGCCACAACGCTATGCGGCTAAGAGGTTATGCGGCTCTCGACTTACAGAATTTTTCTGTTACAACCGGAGAAGATTTTTTGCACGATCAGTGATGACTACATATCCAACTGACCAAGTCATACACACAGCGGGTTGAAAATAACCTCGAGATCTCATCAACAGCAGATCCCAACTGTCACACCTGATTCCATATTTGGTATTTCTTTAATTTAGAATTTAATTTTTTACTAATAATGTATTCATGTTGTATTTTTCATGTTGGTTCCTGTCATTTTATTTATTATCTTTTTTCTATTATAGAGAGAGACTAACCGAGACCAGTAGAATATCCATTGGCATTGCATAGACCCGATTTAGGACCCGCATGTAGAATGGACACTTGGTTCTGTTCTTTTGACTGAACCCATGACTAAACCATTTTTGCTCTCCTCTTAGTATATATATGAGCTTTTCTCTCTCTCCTCTCTTTCTTCTTCATTATTTTCATTTCCTTCTACCTTTCTCCCATCTCCCTTACCCCCGTGCACCTCCCCTAACCGAACCCTAGCACCAGACCTAGCTAGGAAGAGGTCATTGCACACTTAGGCAAGTACATCTTGCTCAATGGTGAAGTCATTAATTTTTAGATTTTTTATATATATATTGTTTTAACAAATATATTTTATAAAAAATGTTCTCCTTGAGTTTTTGATCATATTTTGTTCTTGGAGTTTTGGATTTTGATGTATAGATTTTGTAGATCTGAGTTTTAAATTTAGGATTTTTGTGGATTCCATGAGTTTTTCTTGGTTTTGATCTATTAAAACTTAGTGTGTTTCAAAAACTAGTTGTTCTTTATATTAGAGCATTTTATTTCGTGTAATTTGACTTTTGTTTTACTTGATTTGGAGTTAAAATAAAGTTTTTATGAAAAAATTTAATTTTTAGAGCTTTCGACCATGGCTGAACCTGCTATTGGAGAAGATGAAGTCTTCATGCGGCCAGCAACCTATGCGGCAGAGAGTGCTATGTGGCCCGAGAGGGTTATTTAGCCTGAACTTCTTGCCTCATACTGACAGCATGAGTCCATCTTGTTGGATGTATGACTGTTCATTATACAAAGTATTTTGTAGCTGATCCTTGAACTACTTATGTTTTCACTCGCTGAATGAATGAAAAAATTTCTAAATCCAAGAGGGGAGTTTATGTGACAGGAAGTTCATGCGGCCACGAGTTGTTTTCCTTGAACGCATAACTCTGAACTGCTTGGCACATCTTTTTATGATTCTTATCTTTTCTCCCTGATACACTTTTTGGCCTGTCACATCAATCACTTTATGTCACTTCATTGACACTTTATTTATTGATCCATCACTCAACACTTACCCCAAGGAGTAGACTTTAATCCTGAGCATGCGACAAGTGAGTCCATACAAAAATTGGGTGCATGCGGCCAATGAGTCCATACGGCGATTGGGTGCATGCAGCCAGTGAGCACATGCGGCAAGTGCGTGGATGCGGCCAGTAGGTGCATGCAACAAGTGAGTCCATGCGGCCAGTGGAAGCATACGGCCAGGAAGTCTTGTGTGCATTTTTTGTTCCTTTAATTATGTTCATTTAGTAATTCCTTTTAGTAATTATTGTTGTACGCTTCCTTATGTTAATACAAGTTTATGTTACCAGACAAGTTTTGCATGTAAGTTCACGAGATAAGTTTATATACAAGTTCACAATCCTCACGACACCGTAGAAATATTTGTGTATAAAAATCCATTGTATTTGACATCGGACAATCGAGTGTGAGTATTGTCCAATGTATCGCGTGTCACGAATACGATAACTCGTGAAAACCTTATACTCATGACTCATCATTCTAGGGAGTTCTTAAGTGTCCATGACTCAAGAACTTAAAATAATTTATTAATGATTAAACAAGATAAGAATTACCTAGATCATTAGGAGGGAAGAATATTTTGCTATCGGCTATCCCGATCTCTAAGGGTCCCATGCAGCATGGAACAACCCTGCTAGGCAAGGGCTCCATGACTGACCAAGTTTATGCGTGCTGCAGCACTTACAAGACAAGTTTATATTACAAGACAAGTTTATGTTTATAAAGCAATTTTATGATTACAAGTTTAAGTTTATGCTTATAAGTTTAATTTATGTTTATGACAAGTAATAAGTTATATTATTGTATGATTGAATGTGCATTTAAGTTTACTAGACAATCGTACCCTTGGCCATTCGGGTTATCTGTAGTGTCAGTGGTAGCAATATTCTTAAACATGCATTTAGTAATTAATGCCTGTGACAACCCTAGCTAGTAAATCGTAGCAAGCCGTATAGCTTTTTGGTCGTACGATGAATGATGTTACTTTCATTATAGCTCGCTCTTCTAGTTTTATTTTCTTCCGGCATGTGGTTAGGGTGCTAAGTTCTGCTCGGGTGAAGGTCTGCAACCCTGGTCCTTGTTTGGTTTAAGGGTTGTGGTCTCGATCCAGAGTAGTTCATATGCTCTCTTGTCACTCGTCGCCTTACTTTCATTTTTACACTTGTTATCAGTTCTTCCAGTATTATTCTTGAGACAAGTACATTGGTACCGTACAAGTCTCGATCAGCATTTATTTCTAATATGTCTCTTTCTGCTTATGTTGTGATGTGTTTAATCTATCACCTCGAGCTTATTTGTGGTACTTGTTGCTTGGGGTTCTGATCCCACTGGCTTTGCATGGCCAAGTTACCCCGAGGAGAACCAGGATCAACCGCACTTCCAGCAAGATGGATCGCACTCGTAGGACTACGACCAAAGCTCGTGAGTAGATTTTTTTTCTTCCACCCATCGTCTTGATTACTTTATTTTGTGGTGTTTAGCAAGGGATAAAGTTAGCTCCTTATATTTTTGAGACTACGGTCAATATGATGTATATATTATACCATGGCTGGTATACTTGATCATGTCTTATTATACTCTGCTAGTGCAATATTTTGTATTCACTAGGTTCATGATCATATGTGGTATGTAATTTGGGATACATTTTTACTTTTATATATGATATACTCTTGTACTTGTGTTGCTGGATTGGGATAATAGGATTTGTCAGTTTTAGGACTGACGTCATAACATGCTTGTAAACACCCGAATTTTTAAAAATTTAAATATAAATTTTTGTGATTTTTCTGTGATTTTTAATTAATTATAATAAATATCCTTCAGGGTTTAATATTTTTGTGTACTAAATTAAGTATTAAAATATTGTAAAAATTATATTTTTGAGTGTATACTTAATAATATGATGTGTAATTTTTCTAGAATTTATTGGGCTCAAAAACTATTTTTAAAAAGCTAAAAAGTATTATTTTTAGATAAACCAGACTTAAACCGAACCAAACCAAACCAAATTGAACAAAATTAAACCCAACCGAACCAACCCAACCACTATTGGATCCTACCCTACCCGACCCGAACTACTAACCCACTCTCCCTACAGTACCCGCAAGACCCCGCCCCCGTCTCCGAAACCTCCGGTGACCCCTCCGTCCAGCTTCCCGTAACCGCCGTCGGCCCTCTCCCTATATAAACCCCCCACCACCATCACAACCACCGCCATCATCGGTCACCATCTCCGACTTCACTCCGACCGACTACGACGATGACGACCCCGCCATCACAGCAGCCGCTGACGACTGAGCAGCCACTGACGATCGAGCAGACGCCGACGATCGAGCACCGTCGCCCCGCCACCGTTCACGCGCAGCACACCGCGGCCAACCCCTATTTTGAATGAGTTAACTTCCTCCTCGTTGTATCAATTTTCGATCGGCCTGTTGTGTTATGATCGCAGCATGACCCTCTCGAACCCTGTATAATTAGTTCGGGATATCGTGTCCTGTATCGATCATAAATCGTAATACAAAACATGAAAAATAACCCAATTTCTGGTTCTGGAAATTATCTTGAACCCCCATGTTCATGGCCGTTTTCTTCCAACCTAGTTGTATTTCTAAATTCTATTTGAACAGTAAATTAGACAACATAACTGAATTAAATCCCATTAATTAGTTTCTTTTATTTTGCTATAAGTTGTGTTTTATTCGCGGGTGAAGTTGACTAAAAACTTGGTTTTCAAAACCCAAAATTTTTCAAAACTGGGTGCGTCCCGCTAAACGAGAAGACTTTGTTATGTAAAAATTGTATTAAAAGGTATGTATCATCAATACGGACGTGTGGGATTTTACGAAAGTTGATTTGGATGTTCGTGCACACCGGAATCAACGCGTATCCGTCAAAAATATCCCGCATCGGGCGTTCTGACACTCGTTGTAGCTTCGTGTGTACTTGTCATTTCGCAACGAAACTTACGCCATCGGATTCACAGCGTTACATTGGTCATGTGACCCAAGTTTGGTTGAATTCTGAGAACGTTGATGAAACTCCATTTTCGTGGGCCCTGCGACTCCACTTCAAGGGCGATTTTGTGATCGGCTCATCTGAATCCAGTTCTGGACGTTCCATTGGATTCATATCATCATTCTGGACTCGTAGACACTAAGTTTGATAAATTTGGAGAACTTTGTCTCTGGCACATTTTTTGGTTCGAAATGGGCCACATGTGGACCCCACTTTAACCAAAAACTATCAATTTTGTCCCTGTATTCAAATTGGACTTATGGGTAGTCAATCCTAGATATTTTATATATTTTGAGAGTGATAGTAATGTTTGTTTCAGTATCCGGAGACGTTCATGGAGATTTTGCGGTTACCGGAGCAACTGAAGGAGTTCAAACCCCATGCAAGTGTACCTTGCCAACTTGCAGTAGTTCCTGTTATATTATTTGCTTGAATTCTTTCTATATTATATACTCTTGAGATGTACATATTCAACCTAGGATCGTGAGACGTTGCTTAATGTCCGAATAATATTCGGGTGTCGACGCCTTACGCGGAGTCGTATAATGTCACTTAGAGAGTTAATAACCCGATCCTATATTTTCGTTCTTGCTTTATCAAGTATGTCATACCATAAGACACTTGACACTATTCATGAGACATAATCTTTCATGAGTTATTCATGGTAATTCTGTATAGGCTTACAGGATTCGTGATATAGAGCTTGCA
This sequence comes from Iris macrosiphon, assembly GCA_036927795.1. Lineage (NCBI taxonomy): Eukaryota > Viridiplantae > Streptophyta > Magnoliopsida > Asparagales > Iridaceae > Iris > Iris macrosiphon. Next base: position 157,104,930 of record JAYESA010000013.1, on the reverse strand, counting down.
TATACATAGATATTATTATGACTCGTTCTACTAGCTAGAGGTCATGATCTTGAGTGTTATGGACATGAGATATCATGGACATGAGACATGTGATTATATTAGGTAGGGAAAGACACACAGGCTACAGGCTGATTACATATATATATATATATATATATATATATATATATATATATATATATATTTATTATTGTGGTGCTTTAGCCTCTATATCAGAGCTAGGCCCATTACGTGATATTACTGCTACTGGCTCCCCGACACAGAGCTTGTAGTAGTCTTAGCTTTAGTATATCCTCTCATTTGCATATCACATAGCTGGTTACATAGTTTGCCCTGTTGATATTTATTTTACATAATGTATTTATTTGGCTTGAGTTATTCTTGTACCTTGTTATGTCCCCTGAGGACCTGAATCCGTATTATGTCCCCAGGTATAGCAGAGGAGATCTACCCCATGGTATACGGGATAGGGGCAGACACTGGAGCAGTACCAGCACCAGAGGACGAGGTGGTGCCAGTGGATTTCTCCTGAGTATTTGTTATATAGTCAGTTATATCTATTTTTAGATACTCTATTTCCTACCTCTTGGATTACTATACTAAACTTATTTTTGGGTTGTTCCCCGAAATTAATTTTTATTGAGACTTGTTGGATTATATTTCTTTTGATTAGTCTGACATTTAAAATGTGATTATCTTCTGTAGATGAGATTAGAATTAGACTGTGACATGTATCATAGACCATTATATTTGTTTTACAGCTTAAGTATACTCTAACGGGTCCATTAAATTGGGTTTGCCCATTGGAGTGTGAGGCTGGCCAATGCCACATGGCTAGTCCCTCGGTATTTTGGGACTGGGGCGTGACATGGTTTTTGTGGTGGCCCATGCAGATCTACGACTATATTGCTTCAGTTTCAACTAAGGGACCGAGCAAGCCTGCAATTAGGATAAGTTATAGAATCTCATCCACTTGTTGATCTGTTCTTGACCTTCATATCGACTTCAAAATAATTTTTTGACTTGCATCCGGCCTTGATTCTTCTGTACGCCTCTCATAGTTTACTTTGGATGCAGAGTAATGGATCCACAAGCAAGAAATGAGACTCCTGCAGGTACACCACAAGGTGGTGTGGTCACCTACGACAATGGAGTAAAACCAGTAGGTGGAGGTACATCTCAACAAAGCAATCAAGCAGTCAGCATACCTCAAGATTTCGGCGAGGCGATATTCCACCACCGTCGTAGTTTACTCCACCTATGTCCGTTTTTCCACAAGGACAGACTATGGACGGACATCAGATATTTTAAATATTATATGCAATGATGCAAGCCTAACAGCAGGTTCATCAAGAGGCTCAGTGTCACGAGGCAAAGAACTTAAGGAACAACCTAGTAACCGTACTGGAGCAGGCGAACCCACTAGCTAGGCGACCATCGACGGGATCTATCATCGATTTTCATCAGCTGAAGCCCCATATATTTTTTGGCAAAGAGGAGCCCACTGAAGTTCATGAGTGGCTCACAACCAGACAACACCAATTAGAAGCAGCTGAGCTTTCGAGGGAGCGTTGGATGACTGCAATCAGAATACAGTTGACGGACAATGCACATCACTGGTGGCTATCTGAGGAGAGACGGCTTGGACCAGACCGAGTCACTAGAAAGGAGTTCTCTAGACTCTTCCAAGAGATGTACATTCCATCTATTGCTCGATCGAAACTTCGAGACAAGTTCAATCGCTTCACTCAAGGCAACATGACAGTAGAAGAGTATAATACAGAATTTATCTGTTTGAGCCGCTTCGCACATCTAATTTCGACAGAAGAAGAGAAGGCTGAGAAATTCTTCGACGGACTAAACTTTGAGCTACAGAGACAGATCGGCTCTGTCGTACCTACTTCTTATACGGAAGTCCTTGCTGCAGACCGACGCATGGAGCGCATCATCAGGAGAGAGTCAAGCCAGAAATGGCCGTTTACATCAGCACCAGCCAGAGCACCACAGGAAGAAGCTACAAAGAGATCTCACATGTACCAGCCACCAAGAGCATCTCTGCAGACACTAACTATATGTCAATATTATAGCAAGCGAGGTCATTATGAAAGCGAGTGCAGATGCAAGTTGGAATTATGATTGATTTGCGGATCCAACCAACATTCAGCCAATGATTGCCTAGAGCGTTGAGAAGGAGAACCAATGGTAAACCGACAAGATTTACCAGTACCGGGAGGATATCAGCCGAGGCCACCCTTGGTACCCCAGGCAGCACTCTTCCAGCAAGCCCATCAACAGCAGAGGATACCACCACAAGGATGCGGACAGGCTTTTGCGATGATAGTGGAGGAGGCACAGACTCGAGGAGTAGCGAATATGAGTAAGATTTAAGTTTTATCATAGCTATCTATTCCTAGTAATACTTTAGCATATGCATGTTAGTTCCATTCCCTAGCCTAAACCTAGTATTATGTTAGCATGAACTTGTTAGTCTAGATTAGAAATTGGTACCCAAATTTTCCTAAGCTGTAGTTAATCTTCGTTCTAACCAGGCTCCTTTACTCTTGAGTTACTTATCACTCATTGCCTAGGAAAATATTTGTATTCCTTTCCTACGTGTTCTGCTTGAATAAAACTCTCACCCTTCCTCTCGATTTTTCCTTGTTCATGATTCCTTATTCTTTGTGTCGTGCTTCAACAAACAAGTTTTGCAACCGCGTTATCTCTTCTGACTGGTTAAGTTTTATTTTCTTAATTATGAGGACGTAATTCTTTTAAGCTGGGTAGATTGTAAACACCCGAATTTTTAAAATTTTTAATATAAATTTTTGGGATTTTTTTATGATTTTTATTTAATTATAATAAATGTATTTAATATTTTTGTGTACTAAATTAAGTATTAAAATATTATAAAAATTATATTTTTAAATTATATTTTTAAGTGTACAATTAATAATATGATGTTAGTAATTTTTCTAGAATTATTGGGCTCAAAAACTATTTTTAAATAGCAAAAAAGCATTATTTTTAGATAAACCAGACCGAACCAGACTTGAACCGAACCAAACCAAACTGAACAAAATTAAACCCAACCGAACCAACCCAACCACTATTGGATCCTACCCTACTCGACCCGACCCGTCCCAACCCGCTAACCCACAGCACCCGCACGACCACGCCCCCGTCTCCGAAACCTCCGGCGACCCCTCCGTCCACCTCCCCGTAATCGCCGTCGGCGCCCTCTCCCAATATAAACTCCCCCACCACCATCACAACCACCGCCATCACCGGTCAGCCTCTCCGACTTTACTCCGGCCGACTACGACCCCGATGACTCCGGCCACCCCAACGAAGACGACCCCGCCATCACAGCAGCCGCCGACGATCGAGCATCGTCGCCCCGCCACCGTTCATGCGTAGCACACCACGGCCGACCCCTGTTTCGAGTGAATTAACTTCCTCCTCTTTTCTTCAATTTTTAATCAGCCTATTGCGTTATGATCATAGCATGACCCTCTTGAACCCTGTATAATTAGTTCGAGGTATCGTGTCTTGTGTCGATCGTAAATCGCGACGCAAAACAGGAAAAAATAACCCAATTTCTGGTTCTGGAAACTGTTCTGAACCCTTATGTTCATGGCCATTTTTCTTCTAACCTAGTTAGTATTTCTAAATTCCATTTGAATAGTAAATTAAACAACATAATCGAGATTAAATCCCATTAATTAGTTTATTTTAATTTGCTGTAAGTTGTGTTTTATTCGCGGGTGAAGTTGACCAAAAACTTGGTTTTTAAAATCCAAAATTTCTCGAAAATAGGTGCGTCCTGCTAAACGAGGCGACTTCGTCGTGTGCAAATTGCATCAAAATATGCGTATCGTCAATACGGACGTATGGAATTTTACGGAAGTTGATTTGGATGTACGTGCACACCGAAATCAACGCATATCCGTCGAAAATGCCTCGTATCAGGCCGTTCTGACACTCTCTGTAACTTTGTGTGTACTTTTTATTTCACAACAAAAATTGTGCCATCGGATTCACAGCGTTACGCTGGTTCTGTGACCCAAGTTTGGTTCGATTCTAAGAACGTTGACGAAACCCCATTTTCGTCGGCCCTACGACTCCACTTGACGGGCGATTTTGTGATCGGCTCATCGAAATCCATTTTTGGATGTTTCGTTGGATTCGTATCGTCGTTCTGGACTCGTAGACACTAAGTTTGACGAATTTGGAGAACTTTGTCTCTGGCACATTTTTTGGTGTAAAGTAGGCCACATGTGGATCCCACTTTAACCAGAAACTGTCAATTTTTTCTCTGTGTCCAAATTAGACTTATACGTAGTCAATTCTAGCTATTTTATGTATTCTGAGAGTTATGGTAATGTTTGTTTCAGCATCCGGAGGCGTTCCTGGAGATTTTGCTGTTACCGGAGCAACTGAAGGAGTTCAAACCCCAGGCAAGTGTACCTTGCCAACTTGCAGTAGTTCATATTATATTATTTGCTTGAGTTCTTTCTATATATATATATATATATACTCTTGAGATATACATATTCAACCTAGGACCATGGGACGTTGCTTAACGTCCGAATAATATTCGGATGTCGATGCCGTACGCGGAGTCATATAACGTCACTTAAAGAGTTGATAACCCGATCATATATTTTCGTGCTTGCTTTATCAAGTATGTCATACCATAGGACACTTGACACTATTCATGAGATAGAATCTTTTCTGAGTTATTTATGGTAATTCTGTATAGGCTTACAGGATTCGTGACATAGATCTTGCATATACATAGATATTATTATGACTCGATGTACTAGCTAGAGGTCATGATCTTGCGTGTTATGGACATGAGACGTCGTGGACATGAGACGTGTTATTATCTTGGGTGGAGAGAGACACACAGGCTATAGGCTGATTACATATATATATTTATTATTGTGGTGTTGTAGCCTCTATATCAGAGTTAGGCCCATTACGTGATATTACTGCTACCGACTCCCCGACACAGAGCTTGTGGTAGTCTCAGCCTGAGTACTAGTGATGCTCTTATTTGCATATCACATAGCTGGTTACATAGTTTGCCCTGTTGATATTTATTTTATATATTATATTTTATTTGGCTTGAGTTATTCTTGTACCTTGCTATGTTCCCTGAGGACCTGGATCCGGATTATGTCCCCAGGTATAGCAGAGGAGATCTACCCCAAGGTATACGGGATAGGGGCAGACACTGGAGCAGTACTAGCACCAGAGGAGGAGGTGGTGCCAGAGGATTTCTCCTGAGTATTTGTTATATACTCAGTTATATTTGTTTTTTGATACTCTATTTCCTGCCTCTTGGATTACTGTACTAAATTTATTTTTGGGTTGTTCCCCGAAATTACTTTTTATTGAGACTTGTTGGATTATATTTCTTTTGATTAGTCTGACATTTGAAATATGATTACCTTCTGTGGATGATATTAGAATTAGACTGTGACATGTATCGTAGACTATTATATTTGTTTTACAGCTTAAGTACACTCTAACGGGTCCATTAAATTGGGTCTGCCTATTGGAGTGTGCTGTTGTCCTTTGCCATGTGGCTAGTCCCTCGGTATTTTGGGACTGGGATATGACAATGCTAGAGTTCACTCATCTTTCTTCTAGACAACCTTACCAAATTGCGTCTTACTTCGGTATTCTGTAAGTTACTGTTGGCCATGTCAGTTCATGTATTTACCCAGTATTCTGGGAGCGGGGTGTGACAAAATTTTCTTGGTGGCCTATGCAGGTCTGTTTTTTCAAACTTGTGGGGGGGGGAGACATCTTGTTAGAATCTTAATCCTCTATAATTTTTGATTAAACTCCATGTGCAACATGCACCTCTTGCTTTCCTTGAACTTCAAACTTGCTTGACATGATTGTTCTTTTCCCGTCCCTTATTGATATCCTTATGTTCTTATCCTTCAGGGACACCCCATATGCTCCTCGTTTAAGGGTTCCGTTGTACTGATAACTCCAGCAGATACATTAGTAGGCCAGCTTTCACCACTGAACCAAGGAAAAATATCAGTAGCTCTTCATCAGCCTGCTCCACAAGTCACACATGCCCGACCGGCACAATCAACTCCACCAGTCTTGCTGGAACAGCCAGTTCATACCGCTATGTCATTCATACCAGCTCAGCTAGTTCAGCCAACCCAGAAAATACCACCAGTTCTTCTAGTACTAACAGGGTAGGCAGGCTTGCAGGACAAATTAGAGATGATCCATGCTATGATGATGGTACAATAATAACAGTATCAACAACAACTCTAGCTTCAGCAACAAGTGGTCCAACTCTGCCAGCAGTTTCAGCAAGGACAAGAACCGACCAACACTACTCTTTTCCAGGGAGTTAGAGTAGCACTCGAGAATAGTGGGAGTTATACTCACAACTCACCGACCAATGTTAGTCGCATACGCCCAACCAAGTTCCTCGGCACGAAAGATGCAGTTTCAGCAGATTCTTAGCTCCAGGATTTTGAGGCCATCCTGGATGCAACCAAGACCCCAGATGATGAGAAGGTAACAGTCGTAAAGTTACAACTATCAGATCTTACCCTTTATTGGTGGGCAGCACAAGAAATAGCACTTTTGAAGCCTATTGACTGGCAGACATTCAAGGAGCGCTTCCAGGAGAAGTATTTTTACATAACCTCCAAGTTCTAACTCCACCAGCAGTTTATCAACATCCGCCAGAACACAAGATCGATTGACCAGTATGTGGTCGAGTTTTGTCAACTTAGTTGATTTGCTCCTCATATAGTAGCTTCCAAGGAAGACTGAGCGAAGATATTTGAGCCAGGGTTACATCCAGAGCTTCAGCAATTTATGGTGGATCATAATTATACCACCTACAATGCAGTACTCAGGGCAGTAAGGTCCCAAGAACTTGTCGGCCAGAGATTAGTAGCACGGACCGGAGGCCAGAAGAGGTCACACTCATCTATAAGAGGCGTCAGTATTCAGTCATCACCCCCAGCACCAGCAATCAGAACACCTCGCCCGCCAGCACTACCAACCTCCACAGAAACCTCAGTACAATCTACTAGACAGTCTGTATCAGTAGGATGCAGCCACTGCGATAAGCCAGGGAACACCAAAGATCAGTGCAGGAGGGCCAATGGCTAATGTCTCAGATGTGGGGCATCTGACCATATGATTGGTTCATGCCCGATCCTGTACCCAGAGACTTCTTCAGTCCAAAAGTTACCAGCTCCACCTCGGACAGCGATTAAAGGCCAACGAGGACCAATGTTAGCAGTTTGACCCCTAGTCTAGCATACCTTCTCAACACAAAATCAGCAGTTCCGACAGCAATGTCCGACTCAGTATGCGCAAGTCCAACAAGCCCAACTAACAAGACAGAACCAGCAGCAAGTTAGAGCCACGGCCCCTGGACGATGTCCTGACAAAATATTTGGCAAACTAGAGCATTTGTTAGCTTAAGATGCTGCAATTATGGGTGAGATTTTTTAGCTCTCTTTAGCTTGTCTTATTCTTGGGTTCCTGCCGAACGATCTTATTTTCTGACCCGTTCAAAATATGATAGTTGCTTCGATCCTTTCGGTGAGCAAAAGTAAGTTTTTTGCCCCGCTCTTCTGCTATTATATCTTGTGGTTCGTGATGTCTATCATGTGTCCCGACTGCGAAGGTTGTCCTGGATAAGAGTCAGTCCTCGATATAGTCGTTGGTACTAACTTACCTCCAGGCTTGGCTATTGTCCATTTGTGTTAGTCAGCATAGGCAAGCGAGGACGAGTTTATATTCGACTGACTCAGGAGTATATGTATCCATATGCCTCCATTTTTCCTGTGTATTGCATTTGTTCATTTATTCATTAGTTACTTCTGAAGATATCTTTTCTACTTTTAGTTATTTGCTTAGTACAATCCTTTGATTAGTGACTTGTGATTTTCTGAGCATTCTCGTGTGTTCCAGTTCAACTAGCCTTGGTAAAATTTTAAGGAATTTTTTTTTCTAAAGATGGTAGAGATGTCACGCCCGATTTCAGATTTGGTATTTCTTGAATTTTTAGAATCTGTTTTCCTGACAATATATTCCTGCTATATTTCTCATGTCGGTTTCTGTCATTTTATTTATTATCTTTTTTCGGTTGTGGAGAGAGACTACCCGAGACTAATAGAATACCCATTGGCATTGTCATAGACCCGGTTTAGGACCCGCATATAGAATGGATACCTGGTTTGGTTCATTTGACCGAACCCATGACTAAACTATTTTTTCTCTTCTCTTAGTATATATATGTGTTTTTCTCTCTCTCCTCTCTTTCTTCTTCTTTATTTTTATTTCCTTCTTCCTTGCTTCCTTCTTCCTCACCCCCGTGAACCTCCCCTAGCCGAACCCTAGCACTAGACCTAACTAGGAAGAGGTCGTTGGACTCTTAGGCAAGTACATCTTGCTCAATGGTGAAGTCATAAATTTTAGAATTTTTTTATATATATGTTATTTTAAAAAAAATATTTGATGGAAAATATTCTTCTTGAGTTGTTGATCATATTTAGTTCTTGTAGTTTTAGATTTTGAAGTATAGATTTTTTTAGACCTGAGATTTAAGTTTAGAATTTTTATGGGTTATATGAGTTTTCCTTGGTTTTGATCTATTTCAACTTAGTATTTTCGAAAACTAGATATTCCTTATGTTAGATCATTTTATTTCGTGCAATTTGGCTTTTGTTTCACTTGATTTGGAGTTAAAATAAAGTTTTTATGAAGAAAATAATTTTTTATTTTTGGAGCTTTCGGCCATAGCTGAACCTGCTGTTGGAGAAGATGAAGTCTTAATGCAGCCAGCGACCTATGCGGTAGTGATATGCGGCCTGAGAGTTTTATGCGGCCTGAACTCCTTGTCGCATACTGACAGCATGCTTCCATCTTGTTAGATGCATGATTGTTCATTACAAAAAGTGTTATGGAGCTGATCCTTGAACTGCTTATGTTTTCATTCGCTGAACGAATAAAAAATTTGCTACATCCAAGAGGGGAGTTTATGTGGCAGGAAGTTCATGCAGCTACGAGCTATTTTCCTTGAACGTATGACTTTGAACTATTTGGCACATCTGTTTATGATTCTTGTCTTTTCTCCTTGACACACTTTTTGGCCTGTCATATCAATCACTTTATGTCACTTCACTGACACTTCATTTATTGACCCATCACTCAGCACTTGCCCCAAGGAGAAGACATTAACCCTGAGCATTCGACAAGTGAGTTTATGCGGCAATTGGGTGCATGCGGCCAGTGAGCGCATGCGGCAAGTGAGTGCATGTGGCCAGTGGGTGCATGCGACAAGTGAGTCCATGCAGCCAGTGGGCGCGTGCGAACAAGAATTCTTGTGTGCATTTTGTGTTCCCTTTAATTATGTTCATTTAATGATTCCTTTTAGTGATTATTTTTGTGTGCTTTCTTATGTTGACACAAGTTTATGTTACCAGACTAGTTTTGCATGTAAGTTCACGAGACAAGTTTATGTACAAGTTCACAATCCTCACAACACCGTAAAAATTTTGTGTATGAGAATCCTTTGCATTTGGCATCAGGCAATCTATTGTGAGAATTGTCCAATATATCGCATGTCACGAATACGATAACTCGTAAAAAGCTCGTACTCGTGACTCGTCATTCTAGGGAGTTCTTAAGTGTCTAAGACTCGAGAACTTGAAATAATTTAGTAATGATTAAACAAGATAAGAATTATCTAGACCATTGAAAGGAAAGAATATTGTGCTACCGGCTACCCCAATCTCTAAGGGCCGCATGCAGCATGGAACAACCTTGCTAGGCAAGGGCTCCATGACTGACCAAGTTTACGTGTGCTGCGACACTTACAAGACAAGTTTATGTTACAAGAAAAGTTTATGTTTATAAAGAAAGTTTATGATTACAAGTTCAAGTTTATGCTTATAAGTTCAATTTTTATTTATGACAAGTAACAAGTTATGTTATTGTATGATTGAATGTGCATTTAAGTTTACTAGACAAGCGTACCCTTGGCCATCCGGGTTAACTGTAGTGTCGGTGGTAGCAATATTATTAAACATGCATTTAGTAATTAATGTCTGTGATAACCCAAGCTAGTTAATCGTAGTAAGCCGTAGAGCTTTTTGGTCGTACGATAAATGATATTACTTTTATTATAGCTTGCTCTTCTAGTTTTATTTTCTCCCGGTGCGTGGTTAGGGTGCTAAGTTCTACTCGGATGAAGGTCTGCAACCCCGGTCCTTGTTTGGTTTAAGGGTTATGGTCCCGATCCAGAGTAGTTGTTTTTCTCTGTTGCCTCATCGGCTTACTTTTATTTTTGCATTTGTTATCAGTTCTTCCAGTATTATTCTTGAGACCAGTATTTTGGTACCGTACAAGTCTCGATCAATATTATTTCTTATATGTCTCTTTTTGCTTATGTTGTGATGTGTTTGGTCTATCACCTTGAGCTTTTTTGTGGTACTTGTTGCTTAGGGTTTTGACCCCACTAGCTTTGTATGGCCAGGTTGTCCCGAAGAGAACCAAGATCCATCGTACTTCTAGCAAGTTGGCTCGCACTCATAGGACTGCGGCCGAAGCTCCCGAGTGGGTTTCCTTCTTCCACCCCTCGTCTTGATTATTTTATTTTGTGGTATTTAACAAGGGACAGAGTTAGCTCCTTATATTTTTGAGACTATAGTTAACATAATGTATATATTACACCATGGCTGGTATATTTGATCATGTCTTATTATACTCTGCTAGTGCAGTATTTTGTATTCACTAGCTTCATGATCATATGTGGCATATAATTTGGGACACCTTTTTACTTTCATATATGATATACTCTTGTACTTGTATTGCTGGATTGAGATAATAGGATTTTTTAGCCTCAGTACTGATGTCATAGCATGCTAGAGTTCACACATCTGTTTTCTAGACAACCTTAACACATTACGGCTTACTTCGGTATTCTGCAAGGTGCGGTTGGCTATGTCAGTCCCCGTATTTATCCAGTATTCTGAGAGCGGTGCATGACACCAACCAAAGTAGCGTGGCAACCTGCCCATGGCATGCGCCTACAGTTGCAACTGCACTCAGTTGAAGGATCCCCTTGCGGCCACCAAACAGAAGCATATGTGGCACCTATAGCCGATCAGCATGATGGCTATAAATAGGAGCAACTTGGACGTTCCAAAGGGCTGCTGGCTTTTCTGCTTCAGAGACCATACCCCTCCCGGTAGAGCTATGTACGTGCATAAAAGCTCAAGAGAGAGAAAATAGAATAGAGCATCCTCATTTCCTCGTCAGACCGTCAACGGAGTAAAGGAGCCGCCACTGCGCTCGATCTCCATCGTCATACTACCCAGATTAAATATTGTACTTAGATTTGTTTAGGACTTCTTTGTACTTTTTATTTGTTATTAAATAAAATTTTACCCAAACTCTCTTCAATGGCAAACAATATGGCGACTCTGCTGGGGACGAACTTCTCCTCTGATGAGAAGGTCGTGACGTAGTCTGATGCGTTAAAACTGGGTTCTACCCAGAGGATGCTGGTTGTACGCTTCGACTAGCAAGCCTATAAGGAAATTCTCTCTGAGGGCGGCGCTTCTTCAAGGCTGGCAAAGCCTAAGAAGACCCGTAGGACATGGGTTGCAAAGGCCGCTGTGCCTCACCCAACTGCGGAGCGTAAGCTCCATGTCACTCTTCCTGTTACCGAACACGCACATCATGCGTCCACCCAGTCACCTAGTTTGCTTTGGATTGAGAGAAATGTCCTTTAGGAGAGGAGGTTGTATTACAATGAAGTGACACTAGTGAATACCATCTCTTGAATTTACTTACGCTGCGGGTTTCTTAGTGGTTAAACCGGGTAAAGATATGGTGAAAGGTCTTAAAGCCGTTTGATGGTCGCCAAAGACACCAGGCTGACCCTGTCTATGCGGCAGTCGGGGCTGTGAAAAAAGGTGCTTAGTACCTAAACTCTGGCAAAAGAAAATACTATGATTACAGAATTTTGAGTGCTAAGGCATTTTCCATGCGGCCACAGAAGAAGTCGTATAAGTCGATAGCCGCAGGCAAATGCCCGCATGCGGCACCAGTCGGCAGCCGTAGGAAAATGGCTAGATGCGACCAGCACAATAGCAGAAGTTTCATCTTCGATCGAATCTCATGCAGCACTAACTATATGCGCCTTGCTGAGAAAGAGAAATATATGAACTTGGACTCTTCATACTACGCACCTACGACGAAGAAGTCTAGGGCAATGCAAACTAGCCAAGTTTAGGCAATTGCTCATTCAACCGACCGTCAACAGGCACCGCTAACTGTAATGCATATCCTTGACAGAAAGTTATACAGAACTGACCCATGCGTCCAGCCCGTAGCGACAATCGGACATGATCGATCTAAAGAGTCTTTCACTAGCAAACCGGGGCAAGTTCTTGTATAAACCCTATGTCAGGAAGCAAAATTAACACCTATGCACGCATGTGCAAAAGTGAATCAGCCCTCGCTTGACTTGCGCAACATGATCAACCACAAGCGCAAAGAGAGAGAATAAACTATGGCATATGAGGTATCCTCTCTAGGGCATCACTGTGCCATCATCATCATCAACTGATGTTATGCCAAAGTAGCAGTACCTGCAAACAGGAAGTAAGCATTCCAATGACTGCAACCAAGAGCACTCTTCCGGCAGCATCCCGGATAGCAGGTGCAAACACCAGAGGAGGAGGAGCTACCCTTCGCCTCATGTTATTCAGCTTGGAGATCTCTTGCTGCGTGGGGAGGTCAAAAGTCTAGCACCTCCAATCCTAAACTCTCAACTAGCGTGTCAAGGAACTTGAGACAAGCAGCGATGTCCACAGAAGGAGTATTCCTGGGTACGCGATCAAAAAAGAAGATGTCAACCACTGGGGGTAGTTCTTCTTCAGGACCTCACATAGCTCCGTAAGCTGGGGGTTATAATCCCCCATATCTCTATGATAATTCAACGTTCCGAGAAGACAGTGATTCACAAGGAACAGATGCCAAGATCCCTGAGGGTTGCTGTATTCGCCAAAGAGATACAGCTTCCTACGCTGGGGGTATTGTGCCCTCAGTCATGCCCAAGTTCCAAATATAAGGAACTGAGCCATGTGGAATTGGCCAGCGGATACACTCCGATGGGCATCCCAATCTAATGTACCCGTAGGAGTACACCTAAGTTATAAAGTACAATGATATAACCCAACAAATAAAATATAAGCAATGTAACTAAATCTCATCCACAGACATAAGAATGTGAAACACATAGAGAAAACAAGTCCACTAATGTGCAGAAAGAAAATAAGCTTGTAAATATATCACAATACAATACGGATAAAGTCACATGGGGACAAACCCGCTAACATAAATACTGAATGAAAGGAAGCAGTAAGATAACTATGGTCGATATCTGCAAACTAGATAATGATACCGGACCCAAGGTGAAGTCACTACCTGTGATCAAGAGAAGTCCTCAGGAAGGATCTCGTCCTCTGCAACAGGTCCTGCTCCTGGATATACAATCGGTCCGTACTACTCCGGGTAGTCCTCCTCGCCTATGCCTGGAAGGGAACCAAGTCCTTAGAGGAACGTAACAAGGTACAAAAATAGCATATCATAGTAAAACAGAAAGGAAACATGTGATACGCTGGTGTAATCTAGAATAACCACCTAAGTGAGGCACAATTTGAAGACAACGTTCGACACGTGGGCTTTCCAAATATAAATCTGTAGCTTCGAGGCACATAGACACACGGTACGTACCCGTAGCTCCGAGCACAGAGTCACACAGTAAATACTATGACTCTGGATACAAGATCTCTATGTAAGTAAGGATATATATATATATATATATATATATATATATATATATATATATATATATATATATATATATATATATATATATATATATATATAGTGCATGTGAAGTAGCCAAAGCATCTATAACTGTCTTTCCCTCCCAATACGGTCAACGAGACACATCCGAAGCTCGCTGAGCCTGAACCTCTATCTCGACAGTCTCATCATACTAAAGTAACTAGCAACAATCAAGATCCTATAGTCATTTCGGTCATGCTGACATTATCATGATACAGGAAATCTGGCATGATGACAGTGTTTGAATGTGTCCTAGGGTTCCGATGTAACCAAGTAGGTACATCAAGATATCAAAAAATATCTAATAATCGATACTAGACGTTACCGACGAACGTTTGCACCCAGATATGAACCGGACGCTAAGTAACAATTTTGATCCAAAGCGTACACAATGTATAGATAAAATAAATAGTAAAACTGGAACTGAGATACAGAATGGCAATATACACTTGCCTGGATCCGGATGCTGAAGGCGGGGCTCCAATACAACGTCCAAGTCCGAGGATCCCAAAGTACCTAGATATGATATATAAATTAATTAATAATCTAGTTTGAAACTAACTTAAAGAAGAGATGACATCATGGACTAACATAGGTTTCTGCCACAGTTACCGAACTCATGATTAAGGTACTAACTAGAGAGTTGACCAAGGTTAACTAGGGAAACGTTATGATAAATACAAAATTATCAAATAGCATAACGTCCTCAAATAATATCCTCAAACACTAGTATTCATCAAGTATGATTTTGTCATCTTTAAATAATGTTCATCCCCGGCCATACCATTATCACTACTAAATAAAATTGTAATGGTACAACACCATCGAGTCTATACATGCAAAAATACTCAAGTCTGAATGTATATTCTAATCATGTCATGATCCCAAACACTAAACCAATAACGCATATCATGTTTACATTCCTCAATAATATATAAAATTAATTATGGGCTATTAACCAACCCGACTTTCCTAACTCACTACAATGCTCTTTAATATAAGACCTAGTATTCAAGAGTAGGGAAGAAGAAATGAATAATGAAGAAGGAGAAGACGTTACCAAGGGTGGTTGCGGGTGGCAGTATCGTCGGTAGTGGTGATGCTCTGGCTGCTGCTGTAGTAACTGAGGATGGAGCAGCTCAGTGGTGGTGATGTTGTGGTGATGAGGGTGGTCGAGGGGGTGGTGGTGCTCCGGCTGTGCTCGGTGGTAAAGGTGGCAGTGCTCGTGGTGGTGCTATTGGTGGTGCTATTGGCAGTGCTCATGGTGGAGGTGGTTGTGTAGGTGGCTGTGCTCGTGGTGGATGTGGTAGTGTAGGTGGTTGTTGGTGGTGGTGATTATAGCAGCAGTGGTGAGGGGAATGGTGTTGGCAGTGGTGAAGGTGGCAGTGCTCATGGTGGAGGTGGTGGTATAGGTAGTTGTGCTCGTGGTGGAGGTGGTAGTGTAGGTGGCTGTGGTCATGGTGGAGGTGGTGGTCTAGGTGGCTGTGCTCGTGGTGGAGGTGGTGGTATAGGTGGCTGTTGGTGGTGGTGTTGGTAGCAGCGGTGGTGAAGGGAATAGTATTGGAGGTGGTGCTCAGGCTGCGGTGAGGAAGAAGAAGAAGATGAAGAAAAAATAGAGAAGAAGAAGAAGAAGAAGAAGAAGAATGGAGAGGAGAAGAGGAAGAATGAGTAAGGTTTTGGCTGTGAGTGTGAGGAAGGGGAGGAGAGAGAGTGTGGTGAGAAAAAATATGGTTCCTTGGGATTAGGTCCGGCCATATGGGGAAGGGTGTGTGTGTGTGTGTGTGTGTGTATTAATATAGAGGAAATGGGTGGTTGTGATAGGGCAAATTTGAATCAAGGGCTAGGATTCTACATGAGGGAATAGTACAATACAAGGGGAGAGAGAGTGTAGTATGATCATTCACATGAGGATGGAGGGTTTCTCTATTTGATTTACTCCAATATGAGTGTGACACCTAGCAACCACTTTGCATTTGAGTCTCTTAACATTTGGATGTTTACAAATAAAGGAAAAAGAGTGAGAATTTGATGTGGGAACTTTGTGTTTGGTATTTTGTACGATAGGGAGGGTGTTGGGTGTTTTGTATGAGCCTCATGAATGGGTGTGAGGATTAAGTTGGGGTTAGGTTAAGTCGATTTCCCCAATTTAATTAAATATTGTGTCATAGGTGCTCTTAAATAAAATAGGAGTACATGGGATCTCAATTGGGAGTGACACAAATATCATGGACAGTGTAGGCTTGGTGTTAGTCTTATGCCATTTAATTGGTTAGGCGAAACGAGTAGAGTTTGTGTCCCCAAATTGATGTCAACGACATAGGTACAAGGCATAGGATTAAAGAATTAATTTTTGTGATTGGAAAGTTGTGCAATTAAAATAGAGCACAAGGGAGTATGTTTGTGAGTGACAAAATGTTCAGTGCCTAGTCGGCTTGTCAGATCAAGAGTGTAAAGATTTATTGGAAAGTAAAGGCTATTGTTGTGCTCCAATTATTGTAGCAACGGTAAGGTACACCGAGAGTTTAAAATTAAAGAACCAATCTATAAAACCCTAATTTTTAATCCTTTATCAACCTGAAGCTAAACCAAAATTCTCACCATACCAAATATACATAAAAAATTTGAGGGGGTTTACATCCTTCCCAACTTTGAAGAATTTTGTCCCCGAAATTAAAAGAAAAGCACGAATAAGAGTTGCGAGAATTAAGAAGTTAACAGGTAAATGAAATATAGTACGTAAATTCATACCTCGATCCTCAAATAAATGAGGGACCACTGTCGAACAGAATCCTTGTGCTCCCAGGTAGACTCGTCCGGCAAATGATGCTTCCATGCAACCCTGACCAGTCGAATAGTCTGTCCCCTCAAAACCTTCGCACTGAGATCGAGTATCCCTACTGGCTGCTCCACATATGATAAACTGGGCCCGATTATAATCTCAGAATGATCGAGTATGTGGCTAGGGTCTTCCATATACCTTCTTAACTGTGATACGTGAAATACGTTGTGCATGCCTTCTAATAATGGAGGCAATATAAGACGATAAACCACTTCGCCGACATGCTCCAAGATATCAAAAGGTCCGATGTACCTTGGACTCAACTTGCCTCTGTCCCCCAAATCTGATGGTACCATGAGTAGGCGATATCTTCAAAAATATATGGGTACCTTCCTTGAATTCCAAAGGTCTACGGTGCGCATCTACCCAGTGCTTCTTCTTGTCCTGTACTGCGCGCAGGTGGCCCTGAATCTGCTTCACTTTCTCCACTGTTTGTGTAACCAATTCTGGACCAAGTATCTGACGCTTTCCCATGTTACTCCAACATACCAGTGACCTACAATTCCTACCGTACAGTGCCTCATAAGGTGCCATATGTATGCTTGCTTGGTAGCTGTTGTTATAGAAGAATTCCACCAAGTGTAGATGGTCCTCCCAAGATCCTTCAAAGTCGATCATACACGCTCTCAACATATCCTCTGAATCGTACGCTCTAATTGACCATCAGTCTATGGATGATATGCAGTACTAAACTTGAGGCGAATTCCTAGACTCTCCTGCATACTCTGCCAGAAATGTAACGTGGATCTGGAATCACGATCTGATACAATGCTGACAGGCACTCCATGCAGTCGTACTATCTGCCTCATGTACATGTCAGCCAATATCTCCGTGAATTTCCCAACTCTGAAGGGCAAAAAATGTGCCAACTTGGTGAATCGGTTCATGACAACCCAGACTGCATCCTTCCCGCTAGGGGTCCTCGAAAATCCCGTGATGACGTCTATGGTAATGTGCTCCCACTTCCACTCAGGAATAGAAAGCGTCTGTAATAGTCCTGCAGTCCTCTGGTGTTCGGCCTTGACTTGCTGACAGACCAAATATCTCGCCACGAATCTCGCAATCTTCCTCTTTATCCCATGCCACCAGTAGTGTATTCTCAAATCTCGGTACATCTTCGTACCCCCGAGATAAATAGAATAAATCAAACTATGGGCCTCGGTCATCAACTCCTGGCATAGCTCACCACTCGAAACATATAGGCGATCTCCATACCTCAATGTTCCATCTTCGTGAATCTGGAGTCCCGTCTGTATGCCGGCCTATGTCCTCTCTCGCAGTCGCCAAAATCTCACATCGGTAGGCAAGGCTGCCTTGATCCTCTCAACCAATGTAGACTGAACCTCTAGACTGGCTAACTGTCCATCCACGCCTGGTAATACAACCTCTATCCCGAGCTCCTAAATATCCTCTAATAATTGTCACTGAGTCATCAAAAAGTATGCCATGGGCTTCCTGCTTAAGGCATCTGCTACAACATTCGCCTTGCCAAGGTGGTACTGTAACTCAATATCATAGTCTATCATCAACTCCAGCCAACGCCTCGATCTCATGTTGAGCTCCTTCTGTGTGTAGACATACTTTAGACTTTTTTTATCTGTATAAATCTTAACCCACTCTCCATAAAGGTAGTGTCGTCATAGCTTTAGTGCAAATATTACCGCAGCTAGGTCTAGATCATGTGCCGGGTAATGCTTCTCATGAACCCTCAGTTGTCTCGGTGCGTAAGCTATTACCTTACCGTGTTGCATCAGTATACATCCGAGTCCGCTCCCAGATGCATCGCTATATACCACAAATCCTCCAGGTTCATAAGAAATATCAAGATCGGTGCTGTTTTCGGATACTTCTTCAGCTCATCGAAAGCCGTCTGACACTCCTCAGTCCAGATAAACTCCTCGCCTTTATGCGTAAACCGTGTCATAGGCGCAGCGATCCTCGAAAAGTTTTTTATGAACCTTCGATAATATCCGGCAAGTCCGAGAAAACTCCTAACCTCCGTAACTGATGTAGGGGTAGGCCACGTCTCCACTGTGATAATCTTCTCCGGGTCAACTAATAGTCCATCTCCAGTAATTATATGACCAAGGAATGGTACCATATCCAAGCAGAACTCATACTTGTTGAGCTTAGCATACAGCCTCTCCTGCCTCAACGTCTCTAACACGATCCTGAGATGCTCCTTCTGGCTCTTGGAATATACCAAGATGTCATCGATAAATACCACCATGAACTTATCTAAGTACTGGTCGAAAATCTTGTCCATCAGGCACATAAATACTGTTGGTGCGTTGGTTAAACCAAACAGTATGATTAGAAACTCATAGTGCCTGTACTTCGTCCGAAAAGCTGTCTTCGGAATGTCATACTTTCTCACCTTGATCTGATGATAGCCGGATCTGAGATCGATCTTCGAGAATACACATGCTTTACTCAGCTGATCAAATAAATTATCGATATGCGACAGAGGGTACTTGTTCTCTATCGTTACAGCATTTAGCACCCTGTAATCGATACACAAATGTACCGTCCCATCCTTCTTCGGCACAAATAAGATGGGTGCTCCCCATGTAGAAATACTAGTCCGAATGAAACCCTTGTCTAAGAGATCATCTACCTAGACCTTCAACTCAACCAACTCTTTCGGTGCTAGTATATAGACGGAGGAAGTAACTGGCTCGGCTCCGGGAGTCAACCTTATAGTAAACTCCATATCTCTGTCAGGTGGCAGGCCTGGAAGATCCTTAAAAAATATATCCTCAAACTTTGATATAATATGGGGTACACTATTTTACCTTATGTAATGTGTGCCGCTAAGGTAGGTTGGACACCATGATCTCGGGCTCTACGAAGAAACTCAAATTTAGGGTGATCTGGTGGTCTAAATATAATGCATCCATGTCGCCAATCTAGTGTCGCATGGTTTTGGCTCAACCAATCCATGCCTAGGACAATGCCATAGTCTGGCATGAAGAAGACTAGAAATTGGGCATGCATCTCTCGTCTACAAACAACTACTGAACAACATCTACAAGTGTCGCTAACTGGTACTATTTGACCTCCCATAAGAATCTTCTTAATCTTCGAAAGGGGTAAAGTTTCTATTCTACGGGTGACCACGAAACTAGAAGCTATGAAAAAGTATGTGATACCAGAATCAAATAATACTACTGCTGGTAATGAAGCTACTAAAATAGTATCTGCGATCACCTCTCCAGTTGTCCCGGTGCTGGTGCCCTCGGCTGCTGTCGAGCCTGCTGGAAACGAACTGCCTGTGGGGCCAAGGGTGGCCTCCTCTGATTTCCTTTTGGTGCTGGTGGTCGTATCGCCCCAACTCCTGCGTAAGGCGGCCTCGGTCCTGGAAAGACAGGCCAAGGAGGCTGCTGGTAGGGCCTCGGTACTGGTAAGGTTGGTCGATGAACCATCGGTACTGGTAAGGCTGGTCGATGAACCATTGGTACTGGAATCCTTTACTCTGGGCAATCCCGAACTGCATGCTGGTCAGATCCACATCTCATGCATACTACCAACCTCGGTCGACAATCCCTTAACACGTGTCCCCTATTGCCGCAGTAATGGCAAGTGGTAATCATTGGCCCCTGCAAGGGTGTTGCTCTCTGCTACTGTGGTATCAGGAGACGTTTCACAATTTCTTCCTATGGTGCTCGAATTAATGATGATGATGCATAGGAGTGCTTCAGACTAGCCTCCATCTTGTTGATACGATCCTGGCATCGGGTTGCTAACAGAACCTTGAAGTAGGAGGTGGGGGCTATAGATCCAATGAACCTCTGTGTCTCAAAACTCAAGCCTTCGTAGAACTTCTCGGCCTTCTTCTCCTCAGTAGAAATCAAGTACGAGGCAAAATGGCTCAAACGGAGGAACTCAGCATTGTACTCCTCAATGGTCTAACTGCCCTGCCTGAGGTTTTGGAACATGTCCCAAAGTTTTGCACTGGTTGTGGAAGGAATAAACATCTCCTTTAATATCCTAGAGAACTCCTCACAAGTAACCCAATCGAGCCCTAAACGCTCCTCCTCTGAAAGCCACTAGTGATGAGCATTGCCGGTAAGCTACATCCTGACAACTGTCATCCATCTATGCCTCGGGAGATCGATGGCCTCCAACTGGTGTTGAATATTGGTAAGCCATGCGTGTACCTCCTTCGGCTCCTCCGTGCCAGCAAATAAAAGTGGTATCATACAACGAAAGTCTATGATAGACCCTATCGTCGACTGGCAAGCTGGTGGTGATGCATGTCCCAAAGCCGTCATAATACTCTCTCTCAAAGTCTCAGCCTGGCTCTGTTGAGCCTGCTGTTGGACCTACTACTGGGCCTGCATCATAGCATAGACCATCTGGAAAATATGTGGCCCGTCCATGGGTTGCCCTTTTGGGAAGGGCATGTATGGCATCTGTGGGAGAATTGGAGGTGGCGGGGGCAACTGTTGCTTCTCCTGTCCTGCAGTCCACTGGCCCTTATGATCTGCCTGGTACGGAGACTGGTGCTCGTATAGAGGCACCTCTGGCTGCCCAGATGACTGTTCCTGGGGAGCTGGGGTCAACAGAAGAATATGTCCCATTGCTGGTTCTCCAGATGACCCGGCGTCACGGGGGACATTGTCCGGCTGTGCGACAGTCCGCTACGGAGATTCATAAATCTTAAAAGAAGTCATGTTTAAGATTAGCGTTTAGCAATTAAATAGGATGCAAATTGGCAAAATAAAATAAAAATAGAGGTGTTATGTGAAGTACTCAAATACGTTGATGAGATCCTAATATCTATTCCTAATTGCAGGCTCGCTTGGCACAGTCAGGTAACTAAAATAATTTAAATTGGACCTGCATGGGCCACCACAAAAACTATGTCACGCCCCAGTTCCAAATATAAGGAACTAAGCCATGTGGCATTGTCCAACGGGTACACACCGATAGGATCCTAATCTAATGGACATGTATGAGTGCACCTAAGCTGTAACGTACAATGATATAACCCAACAAATAAAATATAAGCAATGTAACTAAATCCTACCACAGATATAAGAATATGGAACACAGAGAGAAAATAAGTCTACTAATATGCAGAAAGGAAATAAGTTTGGAAATGTATCATAATACAATACGGATAGAGTCACACGGGGACAAATCCGCTAAAACAAATATTGAATGAATGGAAGCAATAAGATAACAAGGGCCGATATCTGTAAACTAGATAATGATACCAGAACCAAGGTAAAGTCACTACCAGTGATCAAGAGAAGTCCTCGGAAAGGATCTCATCCTCTGTAACAAGTCCTGCTCCTGGATATACACCCGGTCCGTACTCCTCCGGGTAGTCCTACTCACCTATGCCTGGAAGGGAACCAAGTCCTTCGAGGGACGTAACAAGGTACAAAAATAGCATATTATAGTAAAACAGAAAGGAAATATATGATACGCTGGTGTAATCTAGAATAACCACCTAAGTGAGGCACAATTTGAAGTCAACGTTCGACACATGGGCTTTCTAAATATAAATATGTAGCTCCGAGACACAGAGACACACGGTGTGTACCTGTAGCTCCGAGCACAGAGTCACACAGTAAATACTATGACTCCGGATACAGGATCTCTACGTAAGTAAGGATATATACATATATATAGTGCATGCGAAGTAGCCCAAGAGTCTAGTAACTGTCTTCCCCTCCCAATGCGGTCAACGAGATACATCCGTAGCTCGCTGAGCCTGAACCTCTATCTAGACAGTCTCGTCATACTGAAGTAACTAGCAACAATCATGATCCTATAGTCATCCCAGATTCTGGTCATATTGACACTAGCAGGATACAGGAAGTCTAGCACAATGACAGTGTTTGAATGTGTCATAGGGTTCCGATGTAACCAAGTAGGTACATCAAGGTATCGAGAAACATCTAACAATTGATACTAGACATTACCGACGAATATCTGTACCCGAATATGAACTGGATGCTAAGTAACAATTTCGATCCAAAACGCACAAAATGTATAGATAAAATAAATAGTAAAACTGGAACTAAGATACAGAATGGCAAGGTACACTTGCCTGGATCCGGATGCTGAAGGCGGGGCTCTGGTACAACGTCCAAGTCCGAGGATCCCAAAGTATCTAGAGATGATATATAAATTAATTAATAATCTAGTTTGAAACTAACTTAAAGAAAAGATGACATCATGGACTAACATAGGTTTCTGTCACAGTTACCGAACTCATGATTAAGGTACTAACTAGAGATTTGACCAAGGTTAACTAGGGAAACGTTATGATAAAAACGAAATTATCAAATAGCATAACGTCCTCAAATAATATCCTCAAACACTAGTATTCATCAAGTATGATTTTGTCATCTTTAAATAATGTTCATCCCCGGCCATACCATCATCACTACTAAATAAAATTGCATTGGTACAACACCATCGAGTCTATACATGCAAAAATACTCAAGTCTGAATGTATATTCTAATCATGTCATGATCCCAAACACTAAACCAATAACGCATATCATGTTTACATTCCTCAGTAATATATAAAATTAATTATGGGTTATTAACCAACCCAACTTTTCTAACTCACTACAATGCTCTTTAATATAAGACCTAGTATTCAAGAGTAGGGAAGAAGAAATGAATAATGAAGAAGGAGAAGAGGTTACCAAGGGTGGTTGCGGGTGGCAGTATCGTCGGTAGTGGTGATGCTCTGGCTGCTGTCACGACCCGCACCCGGATATTCGGGCACGAGTACGTGGGTACGTCCAGCCTACGCTGCAGTGTCGGCGGTAGTACGCTGTCTAGATCATATTCACAAATTAAATTAAAATCTAGCTCATTCACAATAATTAAATAGGCTAGGATAATAACAGGAAATAGGAATGCTAAGATTTCATAAGCAAAATATGACAAACAGATCCATAGTTTATTACAGAACCAGAAATTAAATCGGGGACAAACCCGATTACTAGGCTGAAAGAAAAATACTAACTAACTGGCTACTACTCCTCAAAAGTAGCCTCCTGAGTAGGAACCGGCTCCTCAAAAGTATCATCTGCTACCTCATAAGGGCCATAAAAGGTGGGGGCATAGTCCTCATCATCGCCTACTATCAACGGATCCAGTCAGGAAATGAGCAAAGTACCAAATGCACAACAAAGATTAAACTAAATATTTATGACAAGTAGAAAAAAACTGACTAAACATCACGATAAGAATATGCACAATAAGTAATAAAATTAACTAAGGATTAATTGTTGTAAATCAGGGATATGAGTAAAACAGGAATATAATGAGACAAGAAAATGTAACTGTAACAAGACAAAAAACTATGTGTGTGTAATTGTGTATTTAGAATACATAGTTGGCATGTAGGGGATTATAAGGCTAATCCGGCACGTCATAGACGGCTATTAGTCAGGAATAATCGAGATCCGGCTGATGGTACAGTCGTGTACCAACAGCTATTAGTCAGGACAGGGGGAAAGGTAAACTACATGCCTTCTAGTATTCTCCCACCCGACACGAAAAGCAAGACATGAAATCCAAATCCTAACACTAAGTGTAATCATTCAATGGTACTAGTAGAGCAAGGAACTAATTATCATAATATAAAGAATAAACTTGAAGTGCAGGTACTTGCCTGATGTTTGGATCCCAACTAGAGTTCTAACCTCAGGAAATTTCCAAAAATGTATCCGGATACTGAAATAAATATTACCATCATGCTCAGAAGATATCAAATAGCTAGAAACGCCTGTCCTTGAGTCCAATTTGGAGACAAGGGCAAAAATAGCAATTTCGGGTCAAAACGGGGTCCACATGTGGGCCCGCTTTGCACCGAAAAATGTATCAGGGTCAAAGGTCTCCAAATTCACCAAACTTAGTGTCAACAGGTCAGGAACTATGATACGAACCCAATGGAACTTTCAGAATTGGATTCCGATGAGCCGATCATAAAATCGCCCGTCGAACGGGGCCTTCAGGGCCCACGACACGCGATTTCGTCAACGTTCTCAGAATCGAACCAAACTTGGGTCACAGGACCAGCGTATCGCTATGAGTCCGATGGCACAAGTTTCGTTTCAATCCGATGTGTATACAGAAAGTTAGGGCATGATTCAGAAAAGTCGGATACGGGGCGTTGTCCGCTGATACGCGTTGATCCCGGTGTGCACGCATACCCGAATCGACTTCCGCAAAATTCCACACGTCCGTATCAACGATGCGCACGTATCTGTGAAGACCGCGCGCGACCAAGTCATCCCTTTTGGCAGGGCGTACCCAGTTCCGGGGTGAATCGGGTCATTGGTTTTTCCTGTTTTTGGATCGCGGTTCGCGATCGCCACAGGACGCAATGCCCCGAGCGGTTTGCCCGGGCACCGAGAGGGTCATGCAGGCTACGCGTTACAATTTACGAAATTGAAAACGGGGCAGCGAGGAGAAAGTTACACGTACCTGAACAGGGCTCGAGAAATTAGAATTTCTCGTGTCCGTGTCGTGTCCGTCACGTGCCGACACGAGGGAGAGAACTAGGGTTAGGGTTAGGATTCTGCTTGGCCGGAGGCGGCGGTCCGGCCGGAGCTGAGGCAGAGGGAGGCCGAGGACAGCGTCGCCGGGGGGAGCTGGGGCGTTGGCTGGTGGCGGCGGCGCGCTGGGAGGCGGGCGGAGCCGACCGGAGGTGCTGCGCTCGGGGGGGTCTGGGAAGTCGGGGACGGCGCCGAGGGGGCTATGCGGCTGGAGGCGAGTGCGGCGAGGTGGCGGTGGACGGAGGAGCGGCGGGTGGTCGAAGGAGGAGGTGAAGAGGAGGGGGAGTTGTTTAAATAGGGGAGGAAGGAGAGGGGGTCGGCCGGAAAGGGCTGAGGAGGGCCGACGGAGGCGGGCGACGTGGGGCGTGGGCCGGGAGAGGCGGAGCGGGCGTCGTGGGGGTGCTGGCCGACGGATGCGGCGGAGGATGCGGGCGCCGGAGCGGCCACGGGGGGGCTGGGGGTGACTGGGCCAGCGGGTCGGGCGGCTCCGCGGTTCGGGTCTGACCGACCCGAACCCGACCCGGATGGCCAATGGGCCGGGCTGGCCTAGCTAGGTGGGCCGCGGGCTGGGCTCAAGGTTTACGGGCTGGGCTAAAATGGGCTGGGCTAAAATAGGCTAGGTAGATTTTTAGGGTTTAAATAATAACTTATTAAATAAATAAATAAATAAATAAATACTAAGTTAATAGTTTTTAGGTATTTTAAATTAGGTCCGGGGCCCAATAAATTCCAGAAAAATTATCCTAAGTCCAATTATTAATTCTACACCATAAAATATTATTTTCATAATATTTTAATATTATTTATTAACAATTAAAAATTATTTAATAATTAAAACCCTGATTTTAATTACAAAAAATTCCCAGAAAATTCCAGAAAATTGTGAAAAATCCAAGTTTAATATTTTTGAAAATTCAGGGGATTTACAATCTACCCAACTTATAAAAATTTTGTCCTCGAATTTTAAGAATAACAATGGCACGAAAGGGAAGATCGAGAGTTAAAATATACCTCAAGGTTCAAAAAGATAGGGGTAGCGCTCTCTAATCTCGTCTTCTCGCTCCCAGGTGGATTCGCTGGAAGAATGATGCTTCCAATCTATACGAACAAGGGGAATAACTTGATTCCTTAGAACTTTCTCCGTTCGGTCCAGTATCCCCACAGGTTGCTCTTGGTAAGTCAAACTTGGGGCCACTTCGAGCTCTGAATGATCCAAAATATGACTTGGATCTGACACGTATTTTCTCAGTTACGACACATGGAATACGTTATGGACCCCATCCAGAGAGGGTGGCAATGCCAGACGGTATGCCACTTCTCCGATTCTCTCCTGTATGCCAAACGGTCCAATAAATCTTGGGCTGAGTTTTCTGCTCCTTCCGAACCTAATGGTGCCACGTGTCGGAGAAATCTTCAAGAATACTAATTCTCCAACCTTTAATAAAGTCAAAATCAAGTCTTAGTTCCATAATCATAGTGTTAAATTAACTTGAATATCATAAATTAATTACCTCAAATTCCAATGGTCTTCGATGGCTATTTGCCCAATGTCGTTGCCTGTCTTGAGCCACCCGAAGTCTTTCCCTTATTTGTTTCACCTTCTCGGTTGAATCGATCACCTTCTCTGGTCCCAGTAAAGCTCTTTCTCCTACATCGTCCTATGATAGCGGGGTACGACATCTTCGTCCATATAAAGCCTCAAATAGAGTCATTTCAATACTTGCTTGGTAACTGTTATTATAAGAGAACTCCACAAGATGTAGATAATCTTTCCACGATCCTCCAAAATCCAGAGCACATGTACGGAGCATATCTTCAAGTGTCTGGATTGTACGTTCAGATTGTCCATCGGTTTGGGGATGATAAGCTGTGCTAAATTTGAGTTGAGTCCCCAAGCTTGCTTGTAAGCTCCTCCAGAAGTGAGAGGTAAATCTCGAATCTCGGTCGGAGACAATACTTACTGGAACTCCATACAATTTAACAATCTGGCGAATATATAAATCTGCCAACTTTTCTGTAGGTAGCCCTACTTTGAAGGGTAGAAAATGTGCAGACTTGGTCAGTCTATCCACTATCACCCAAATTGCATCCTTTCCACTAGGTGTCCTTAGAAGTCCAGAAACAAAATCCATAGTAATATGTTCACACTTCCACTCCGGAATGGGTAGTGGTTGAAGCAATCTCCCAGGTCTTTGTCTTTCAGCCTTGACTTGTTGGCACACTAAGCAACGAGATACGAACTTGGCTACTTCTCTTTTCATGCCATACCACCAAACATGTGTCCTTAGGTCTTTGTATATTTTGTTGGCTCCTGGATGTATAGAGTATTATGATCTGTGTGCTTCTTGCATAATTTCTTCTCTTATATCTCCTTGAGATACACATAATCTATCTCCATGTCTTAGTGATCCATCTTCATGAATTTTGAATTCCTCCACTAATCCAGCTTGTACTTGGCCTCGAATGCTTCGTAGGCCTTCGTCTTGAAACTGAGTCTCCTTAATCTTATCCATTAAGGTAGATTGGATCTTCAAATTCATCATTTGACCTTCTATTCCTGGAATAATTACCTCAATACCCAAACTTTCCAAGTCCTCGAGCAAGTGTCGGTCCATCATCAAGTACATTGCCATAGGATATCTGCTTAGAGCATCAGCAACTACGTTGGCCTTCCCAGGATGATATTGAAGGGTGATGTCAAAATCTTTCATTAACTCCAGCCACCTTCTTTGCCTCATGTTCAGCTCTTTTTGAGTAAAGATATATTTTAAACTTTTATGATCTGTAAAGATTTCTACCCTTTCGCCATAAAGATAGTGCTTTCATAGCTTAAGAGCAAAGATAACAGCGGCCAATTCTAAGTCATGAGTTGGATAGTTCTTTTCATGAGGTCGAAGCTGTCTAGAAGCATATGCTATTACCTTCTTGTTCTGCTCTAATACACAACCTAGACCTTTTCCAGAAGCATCACTATATATAGCGAATCCTCCGGTTCCAGATGGTAAGGTCAGAATAGGGGCAGTAGTCAGCCTTTTCTTTAATTCTTCAAAAGCATGTTGACATTCATCAGTCCATATAAATTATGCATCCTTCCTTGTTAATTTTGTCATTGGTTCAGCAATTCTAGCAAAGTCCTTCACAAACTTTCGATAATAGCCAGCTAGTCCCAGAAAACTTCTAATTTCTGCTACAGAGTCTGGAGTGGGCCATAATTCTACTGCTGCTATCTTCTTAGGATCTACTGCTATGCCATCTCCAGTTACAACATGTCCTAAAAATTCTACTTTGTCTAGGAAGAATGCATATTTAGATAGTTTTCCATAAAGTTTTTCCTTCCTTAATTTCTCCAATGCTAGCCTCAAGTGTTCTTCATGTTCTTCTGGAGTCTTAGAATAAATCAAAATATCATCAATAAAAACCACTACAAATTTGTCTAAATATTGTTGGAAGACTCTGTTCATTAAATTTATAAATATTGCTGGAGAATTAGTCAACCCGAACGGCATCACTAAGAATTCGTAGTGTCCGTTCCGGGTATTGAAAGCAGTTTTAGGGATGTCTTCCTTCCTCACCCTTACTTGATGGTAACTCGACCTCAAGTCAATCTTCGAAAATACCCGAGCTCCACTTAATTGATCAAATAAATCATCTATCCTTGGTAGGGGATACTTATTCTTGATTGTTAAAGCATTCAATGCCCTATAATCAATACACATTCGAGATGTTCCATCCTTCTTTGGCACAAATAAAATTGGAGCTCCCCAGGGTGAAACGCTAGACCTGATGAAGCATTTGTCTTTTAACTCTTTTATCTGCTCATTTAATTCTACTATCTCTTTCTTGTTGATTCTATATGGATTTTGAGATACTGGCGCTGCTCCTGGCACTAAGTCAATAGAGAATTCAACTTCTCGGTCTGGGGGTAATCCTGGGAGATCCTCAGGGAAGACATCAAGATATTCAGAGATGATAGGTAGTGGCAATTCTTCTGGTACTAGGGCTCCACAAATTTGGTTACTACCCAATTCTCTAGAACCTCTAGTGAATTCAAATTCTGGCTTGTCAGGGGGCCTGAAGATTATACTACCTCTGTGACAATCTATAGTGGCATGATGTTGACTCAACCAATCCATATCCAGAATAATATCGAAACTGGGAATTGGCATTACGAGTAGTCTAGCATATAATTCTTTTCCACATAGTGTAATAGGATAATTGTTATATGCATCACTAACCGGAATAATTCCTCCACCGGTAATGATCTTATAACAATTCTTAAGAGGTTCAGTGACTAAACTATGCTTCATAAGGAAATCTACTGATATGAATGAATATGAAGCTCCAGAATCAAATAAAGTAATGGCTGGTATTAAATTTATAAGTACAGAACCTGTTATCACATCTGCTGTGGCTTCAGCTTCCTCTAGAGTCATTGCAAAAGCACGGCCTTGCTGAGGTACACCCCTCTGTTGCTGATGCTGGTGCTGAGCAAAGCGTTGTTGTTGAGTTGGGAGTGGGGGTCCTCTCTGCTGCGCTGCTGGGGGCCTGGTCTGAACTGGAACTTTTTGTGCAGCTGTGCGTCCTTGAGCAGCAGGACAGTCCCTCATTTGATGTGCTGCTGATCCATAATATAGACAGGCACCTAGCCGCTTTCTACAAACTTGCCAAGTGTGACCCGGTTTATGACAAAAGTTACAAGTGGGAGCTCGTTGGTTCTGTCCTTGAGTTTGGTGTTGGGGTGCTGTGGCTCGAGGGAGAGGACGCTGGGTTTGTTGCGGGGCCCTCTGTTGTGGTTGTGGTTGGAATGGGCCTTTGTGGGGTCCCATACTTCCAGTATCTCTCTCCCGCTTTAGTCTAGGTCCCATGTCTCTCTCAATACCTTGTGCCACGCTCAAGATTTCTTCGTATGTACGAGCTCGGCTAGTGGTGACAGCAAGGCGAATATCAGGGGACAACCCCTTCTTGAATCTACGGGCTCTATCTTCAGGGGTACGAACCATATATTCTGCAAAGTGGCTCAGTATGCTAAATTCAGCAGTGTACTCATCAACAGAAAGATTACCTTGTTCCAGCCTCTCGAATTGACTTTCGAGAGCTTCCCGAGCCACTTCGGGATAGAACTTCTCCTTGAACAGCCTCTTGAAATCCTCCTAAGTGAGCTCAGGAGCAGATAACTGAGGTTCATCCCTAAACCAAGTCCGAGCTATGTCGAATAGTTGCAGGCTTGCAGATTCCACTTTAAGATCATCAGGGACCCGAGCAGTTTTCAGGAGTCGCTCCATATTCTCTATCCATTCATCGGCATAGAGAATACCTTCAGTCCCATAGAATTCCAAGGGTCCAAGGTTTTTGAAGTCCTTGGCACTTCCTGGCCTCTTTTGTGGTGCCTCCTGGGATCGAAGAGCTTTTGAAAGGCTAGTTCATAGCAGGGCAGTCTGCTCCTTCTGGGATTCTATAAGTCCCTGGAATACTCCTAGTAGCTGTGCTCCATCCATAGTAACTGTCAGAGTAGTTGGAGGCGGAGGGAGCGCAAGGGTTTCAGGCACAGTCTGCTCGGCGGGTTCGGATGTGCCTCCTACGGTATTCCTTGTCTGAACCATTCTGAAAGGTTAAGGGATAGAAGGAGTAGAATAGATTACATAGAAATCAAGGGCGATAGGAAAATTTACTAGGAATAATATCAAGATTTGAAATAAAAGATCCTATTCTGTGAATGAGCTTTTCCTAAAATCCTCAATCTTATTTCATACTCTGTCCTAGGATATTACCCTATTTAAGGATTCTAGACCTGCATGGGCCACCATAAAAACGTGTCACGACCCGCACCCAGATATTCGGGCACGAGTACGTGGGTACGTCCAGCCTACGCCGCAGTGTCGGCGGTAGTACGCTGTCTAGATCATATTCACAGTTAAATTAAAATCTAGCTCATTCACAATAATTAAATAGGCAAGGATAATAACAGGAAATAGGAATGCTAAGATTTTATAAGCAAAATGTGATAAACAGATCCATAGTTTATTACAGAACCAGAAATTAAATCGGGGACAAACCCGATTACTAGGCTGAAAGAAAAATACTAACTAACTGGCTACTACTCCTCAAAAGTAGCCTCCTGAGTAGGAACCGGCTCCTCAAAAGTATCATCTGCTACCTCATAGGGGCCATAAAAGGTGGGGGCATAGTCCTCATCATCGCCTAATATCAACGGATCCAGTCAGGAAAGGAGCAAAGTACCAAATGCACAACAAAGATTAAACTAAATATTTATGACAAGTAGGAAAAAACTGACTAAACATCACGATAAGAATATGCACAATAAGTAGTTAATTAACTAAGGGTTAATTTCTGTAAATCAGGGATATGAGTAAAACAGGAATATAAAGAGACAAGAAAATGTAACTATAACAAGACAAGAAACTATGTATGTGTAATTGTGTATTTAGAATACATAGTTGGCATATAGGGGGTTATAAGGCTAATCCGGCACGTCATAGACGGCTATTAGTCAGGAATAATCGAGATCCGACTGATGGTACAGTCGTGTACCAACAGCTATTAGTCAGGACAGGGGGAAAGGTAAACTACATGCCTCCTAGTATTCTTCCACCCGACACGAAAAGTAAGACATGAAATCCAAATCCTAATACTAAGTGTAATCATCCAATAGTACTAGTAGAGCAAGGAACTAATTATCATAATATAAAGAAAAAACTTGAAGTGCAGGTACTTGCCTGATGTTTGGATCCCAACTAGAGTTCTAACCTCGGGAAATTTCCAAAAATGTGTCCGGATGCTGAAATAAATATTACCATCATGCTCAAAAGATATCAAATAGCTAGAAACGCCTGTCCTTGAGTCCAATTTGGAGACAAGGGCAAAAATGGCAATTTTGGGTCAAAACGGGGTCCACATGTGGGCCTGCTTTGCACCGAAAAATGTGTCAGGGTCAGAGTTCTCCAAATTCACCAAACTTAGTGTCAACAGATCAGGAACGATGATACGAACCCAACGGAACTTCCAGAATTGAATTTTGATGAGCCGATCACAAAATCGCCCGTCGAGCGGGGCCTATGGGGCCCACGACACGCAATTTCGTCAACGTTCTCAGAATCGAACCAAACTTGGGTCACAGGACCAGCGTATCGCTACGAGTCCGATGGCGCAAGTTTCGTTTCAATCCGATGTTTGTACAGAAAGTTAGGGCATGATTCAGAAAAGTCGAATACGGGGCGTTGTCCGCGGATACACGTTGATCCCGGTGTGCACGCATACCCGAATTGACTTCCGTGAAATTCCATACGTCCGTATCAATGACGCGCACGTATCTGTGAAGACAGCGCATGACCAAGTCATCCCGTTTGGCGGGGCGTACCCAGTTCCGGGTGAATCGGGTCGTGGGTTTTCCTGTTTTTGGATCGCGGTTCACGATCGCCACAGGACGCGATGCCCCGAGCGGTTTGCCCGGGCACCGAGAGGGTCATGCAGGCTACGCTTTGCAATTTACGGAATTGAAAATGGGGCAGCTAGGAGAAAGTTACACGTACCTGAACAGGGCTCGAGAAATTAGAATTTCTCGTGTCCGTGTAGTGTCCGACACGTGCCGACACGAGGGAGAGAACTAGGGTTAGGGTTCTGCTTGGCTAGAGGCGACGGTCCGGCCGGAGCTGAGGCGGAGGGAGGCCGGGGATAGCGTCGCCGGGGGGAGCTGGGGCGTTGGCTGGTGGCGGCGGCGCGCTGGGAGGCGGGCGGAGCCGACCGGAGGTGCTGCGCTCGGGGGGGTCTGGGGAGTCGGGGACGGCGCCGAGGGGGCTAGGCGGCTGGAGGCGAGTGCGGCGAGGTGGCGGTGGACGGAGGAGCGGCGGGTGGTCGGAGGAGGAGGTGAAGAGAAGGGAAAGTTATTTAAATAGGGGAGGAAGGAGAGGTGGTCGGCAGGAAAGGGCGGAGGAGGGCCGACGAAGGCGGGCTACCTAGGGCGTGGGCCGGGAGAGGCAGAGCGGGCGTCGTGGGGGTGCTGGCCGACGGATGCGGCGGAGGATGCGGGCGCCGGAGCGGCCATACGGGGGCTGGGGGTGACTGGGCCAGCGGGTCGGGCGGCTCCGCGGTTCGGGTCTAACCGACCCGAACCCGACCCGGATGGCCAATTGTCCGGGCTGGCCTAGCTAGGTGGGCCACGGGCTGGGCTCAAGGTTTACGGGCTGGGCTAAAATGGGCTAGGCTAAAATGGGCTAGGTAGATTTTTAGGGTTTAAATAATAACTTATTAAATAATTAAATAAATAAATAAATACTAAGTTAATAGTTTTTAGGTATTTTAAATTAGGTCCGGGGCCCAATAAATTCCAGAAAAATTATCCTAAGTCCAGTTTTTATTTCTACACCATAAAATATTATTTTTATAATATTTTAATATTATTTATTAATAAATAAAAATTATTTAATAATTAAAACCCTGATTTTAATTACAGAAAATTCCCAGAAAATTTCAGAAAATTGTGAAAAATCCAAGTTTAATATTTTTGAAAATTCAGGGGGTTTACAGTTGCTGCTGTAGCAACTAAGGATAGAGCGGCTCGGTGGTGGTGATGTTGTGGTGATGAGGGAGGTCGAGGGGGTGGTGGTGCTCCGGCTGTGCTCGGTGGTGAAGGTGGCAGTGCTCGTGGTGGTGCTGTTGGCAGTGCTCGTGGTGGTTCTGTTGGCAGTGCTCATGGTGGAGGTGGTGGTGTAGGTAGTTGTGCTCGTGGTGGAGGTGGTGGTATAGGTGGTTGTTGGTGGTAGTTTTGGCAGCAACAGTGGTGAGGGGAATGGTGTTGGCGGTGGTGAAGGTGGCATTGCTCGTGGTGGAGGTGGTGGTGTAGGTGGCTGTTGGTGGTAGTATTGGTAGCAATGGTGGTGAAGGGAATGGTCTTGGCGGTGGTGCTCCGACTGCGTTGAGGTGGTGTAGGTGGCTGTTGGTGGTAGTATTGGTAGCAATGGTGGTGAAGGGAATGGTCTTGGCGGTGGTGCTCCGACTGCGTTGAGGAAGAAGAAGATGAAGAAAAAATAGAGAAGAAGAAGAAGAAGAAGAAGAAGAATGGAGAGGAGAAAAGGAAGAATGAGAAGGGTTTCGGCTTTGAGTGTGAGGGAGGGGAGGAGAGAGAGTATGGTGAGAAAAATAGGGTTCCTTGGGATTAGGGTCGGCCACATGGGGAAAGGTGTGTGTGCGTTAATATAAAGGAAATTGGTGGTTGTGATAGGGGGAATTTGAATCAAGGGCTAGGATTCTATATGAGGGAATAATACAATGCAAGGGGAGAGAGAGTGTGTGGTATGACCGATCATATTAGGATGGGGGTTTCTCTATTTGATTTGCACCAATAGGTTTCTGACACCTATCAACTTCTTTGCATTTGAGTCCCTTAACATTTGGGTGTTTACAAATGAAAGAAAAAGAGTGAGGATTTGATATAAAAAAATTAGTGTTTGGTATTTTGTAGGATGTGGAGGGTGTTGGGTGTTTTGTATGAGCCTTATGAATGGGTATGAGGGTTCAGTTGGGGTTAGGTTAAGTCACTTTCCCTAATTTAATTAAATATTGTGTCATAGGTGCTCTTAAATAAAATGGGAGTACATGGGGTCTCAATTGGGAGTAACACAAATGTCATGAACGGTGTAGGCTTGGTGTTAGTCTTGGCTTTTAATTGGTTTGGCGAAACGGGTAGAGTTTGTGTCCCCAAATCGATGGCAACGACATAGGTGCAAGGCATAGGATTAAAGAATTAATTTTTGTGACTGAAAAGTTGTGCAATTAAAATAGAGCACAAGGGAGTATGTTTGTGAGTGACAAAAATATCTAGTGTCTAGGTCGGCTTGTCAGATCAAGAGTGCAAAGATTTGTTGGAAAGTAAAGCCTATTATTGTGCTCCAATTATTGTAGCAATGGTAAGGTGCACAAAGAATTTAAAATTAAAGAACCAGTCTACAAAACCCTAATTTCTAATCCTTAATCAACCTGAAGCTAAACCAAAATTCTCACTATACCAAATCAACCTAAAAATTTTGGGGGGGTTTACACCCTCCGAGTCCGAAGAGGAAGAGGCACTATCGACTTTTTCGGATGACTATTCACGGCAAGAGTCTAAGACAAAAAGTGCGACGTCCACTGTCCCATCCATTTCTTTCCATGAGACAACAGCATACATGGAAGAAGACGATTACGAGGGCCCCAACGATCGACAAAGTCTCGAATCCTCGAGACCATGATGCAGACCATGAGTGCATCAATACAGGCCTTGACCCAGACAATGCTAGAGATTAAGACAAACATAGCCTCAAAACAGCGAGGGCCTCTGGTCAAGCAAGCCTGGACCCATGGACAAACAGGAATTCAAATGCAGTCACTCCACCAGCGGGCGGCAATCATCCCCTGCCCGAATCATCCGCTCCTTCCGCAGTTGATAAAGCTCGGGAAGCAATACGGGAGGTACGAGAGCTCCAGACCTACCTAGACTCAATGGGAAATCTGGACTCACTACGCGAGCTCGGGATTCAACAACCGTACCCCCTCGAGTAGAGAGCTATACCGTACCCACCCAAGTACAAGTCCTTCAACTTGACTCCATTTGATGGGAAGACATCTCCCCGTCAGTTCATGTGTTACTTCGAGATGGCAACAGGGCATTTGCCTCGCAACGATACCCTCTTAACCAAGCTTTTTGTCGAGGTATTGTCTGGGAGAGATTTTGATTGGTTCTACAGCCTCCAAAACAACTGTATTTTATCATTCGATGATCTTAAAGGCCTTTTCCTTCCTCGGTTCTACGACGGAGGATATGACATGATGATGTCCTCTTTAATGGACATCATACAAAGGAAGAAAGAATTTGTACAGGAGTTCATCGAGCAGTACAGGCAAGCGGCACTAAAGTTACCCCCCGGTAATCCTGAGTCCACACTGATGGACACCTGTCAAAAAAATTTCCTTCCCACCGTCAAGCTCTGTATGGGCGACTCTTAGTTTAAAGAGTGGACGGCGTTCATAATAAATATTGTTGGTGCTGAGAAGAAGATGAAGGACACCTGCCTCTTGGGAATACAGATCCCCGTTTCTGATGATAGAGGAAAATGCCCCTACAACAGCAACAACAACAAAATAGTGCCCGGGATAGCAAAGAGAAGCAGGCTCTTGTGGCCAATATAACCAAGAAGCCCGAGCAAAAGCCCGCATAAGCTCCAAAACCGAAGAAAACTCATTTCTTCGAAGATGATGACGTTATGGCAATCTTTGATGTACTAATAAAGGGAAACAAACTTTGTCTCCCCGACATCAAGCGTCATGTTAAGGCAGTCGAGGTGAATAATTTAAAGTACTGCCACTACCACCGTTACGTCCACCATGCGACACGGGATTGCTGTACCCTGAAGCGGTACATCCAATGTCTGCTCGACACCAAGTCACTCACCTTGGATTTCGATAACAAAATAGTTGTCGCTAATATGGTATCCCTCCAGTTTGATAACTTCCCGGCAATGGAAGCCCACGACGGAGTAATCCCGATTTCCCGGGCAACAATGGAGGTTATCAATCTCCCGTCGGCTCGTAACCAAATAGCCGAGTTGATACCTCTCACCACATCACGTGGGAAGGTCATATGGGTTTATCCCGATCTTGCTCCAGACTTGATGCAGTAGACAACACCTTCTGCTACCAAGACCAAGGGCAAGAAGTCCAAATTTTGCTACACGATTTCTATCCCGTTTAAAGAAGTTATAATAGGAACAACAAGGTCAGGCCTGGCGTACCAACGAGATTATGACATCCCTGATGATGGTGTCCTCCCAATCGCCGTATACGATCCGGATCCATCCCAGCCTCTAGCAGCAGACAAGTCCAAGCAGAAAGAATATTGCTTTGATAAATCACTGCACAAAGATACAGCTCAGGGGATGGAAAAGCCCTACAACTTTGACATCTTGGCCCAGCTCGCCAATACTCCAGCGAAGTTTTTTATATTCGAGCTTCTCTTACTCTCCAAAGACACTCGGGATGCTCTGAGTGAGGCATTGTAAAATGCTGACACCTACCTGGAGCAGGTCAAGCCGCTAGTTGAGAATTCGGCTGCATGCCCCTACTATAATAATGTGATGGAGGCGATACCAAATATTACGTTCTCGCAACAAGACATGTTGCTAAAGAACAATCGACACGATCATCCTCTGTATTACACAGGGTACATTGGCGCCATCAAGGTGGACAGCATGCACATCAACCCCGGTTCGTCAATGAGTATTATCCCGCAGAGTCTCCTTTAGACCTTGGGCATCCCAATGCATCACCTAACAACAACCAATACTGCCATCAGTGGCTTCAATGCAGGAAGGGGCTACCCTCTGGGCAAGATTCACCTGAAGTTCTAGATCGACAATTTAAAAATAAAGGTCACCTGCTACGTCATATACGTAGGCATATCCTACAATGTCCTATTGGGACTTCCATGGATACATCAATACATAATTATACCATTAACCTTGCATCAGTGCTTGAAGTACGTGGACGATCACGGCATCATCAAGACTGAATTTATCAATGTTGAGCCATTCAAAAGGGTCAAAGAATATTACTCTGACTCGATCCTCTACAAACAAGTCCACCAGGATGAAGGTGGCAATGACGTCGACGATGAGGCAGAGACCGGGACAATAACGGACGAGCCTTTGAGAGTCCATCTTAAAGCAAGGGCTCCTGACATATCCCTTCCCCTAATGGTAAAACTTTACAGGAAAGCACCTGAGCCTCTAGTCTTTCGCTTTTATAGACCGAGTCGACTGCTGAAGGAAGCTCTGGCACCCACTACGACTTTCGAACCTCTAGGAGTAAAGTGACCTCCGAAGCCATCGCTTGTACTAGTGGTAGATCTTGGGAAGGATGAACTAAAGGAGGACTTAGCCGCTCATGCTAACGTCCCTTCTCTTGATGATGTAATTTCGGAAGACGAGATACCATATTTCATCAATAAAGGGGTATCTTTGAACTACTCGGATGTTGCATATCTCAACGTACTATATTCCCTTGAGCACGGTCTAGGCCTATACCTGCATACATAGGTGACTACCACCTATGTAGCAAACTGAATTCTTCTCAGTCAAAACTCCTACTTCATAGTTCCAACAAGAAAGAGGGAAGATAAACTCATCATCTTCGGCAGAGTAGAAAGTCTCCAATCATTTGTCCCAAAGGAACTGGAGCCAGAACTCGATACCGAAAAGATACCACTTCACCGGTACAGTTCTTAAACCAAGCACCTCATTCAGAAGATGGAGTATGATCTGAAAGCCGCTAGGGGCTTAAACTATGGCAAAGGACGACGGCTGCCTCTACGCCTGTAGGCTCCTGTAGGAAAGTCCGAGGATTACTACCATAAGACCAAGCATGGCTTAGGGTACGTCATGCCTCTCACAACCCCCAAAGACTCAGATAAAAAAGATGAATTACACTCTCACTCTTCAGAATCTTCCTCTTGGGACTCCGATATCTGTATTGGAAAGATGCTCAAATAAATATTGCCTGCCAACATGGTGTCAGCTGAGCCTGAGGAAGACGACGAGGATCTACTTGAACTCTTTGAAATAAAATAATGGGCCCAATACCTAGACGCACAATAAAAGATACAGTTCGAACAACGGGAACCTCCCACTTAGGATGAAGTCATACAAATCGATCTGGGCGACAAATCCTCCCCTAAATCTATCTTCATCAGCAAGAATCTATTCGATGAGGATCGAGAATCCCTGCTACAGCTCGTCAGGGAGTATATCGATATATTTACTTGGAGTTACGAAGACATGCTATAATTGGACCCTAAAATTATGGTCCATAAACTCAATATTTATCGAACGCTAAGTCGGTCAAACAACAGCAACGACGGTTTCGGCCGGACATCATAAACGCCATCGAAGCTGAAGTCAATAAACTGATAGCTAGTGGCTTTATCCGTGAAGAACAACATCCAGATTGGGTGGCCAACATCGTACCCATCATCAAAAAGAAAGGAAATATCCGGATCTGTATTGACTTCCATGATCTAAATACGGCCTGCCCTAAGGACGAGTTTTCCCTTTCAATCACAGACATAATGATCGACAACACTTATGGTTTTGAGTGTATGTCATTCATGGACGAATTCTCAGGCTACAATCAAATCAAGATATCTCCTGACGACGAAAAGCATACAATATTTCGAACACTGATAGGAGTGTACTGCTACACAGTCATGCCTATCGGTCTGAAGAACATAGGTGCTACATACCAGCGAGCTATAAGCACCATCTTTTGTGAACATCTACGCAAGGCGGTGGAGTGTTACGTTGATGACATCACCGTCAAAATTTATTCTAAAGATGATCACCTCGGAGACTTGAATACTGTGTTTGACCTTATGCGTACGCACCAGCTTAAGATGAATCCTACGAAGTCCTTCCTCAGAGTCTTCAGCGACAAGTTTTTAGGTTTGTCCTAACCTCAAAGAATATCCACGTAGACCCCGACAAGACTAAAAAAATCCTTAAAATGCACCCACCGATGAACCTCCCAGAGCTTCTTGGCCTTCAAGGAAAACTGGCATATATCAGGAGGTTAATATCAAACATCTCTGGACATTGTCAACCGTTCACCCAACTTATAAAGAAGGTATTCTTCTTTGTCTGGAACGAAGAATGTCAGCGCGCCTTCAACGACATCAAGGAGTATCTCATGAACCCCCCCCGTGTTGGTAGACCCCGTTGTGGAAAGACCATTCTTGCTATATGTACAGTTAATGGATCACTCCATCGGTGCTATGCTAGCTCAGACAAGAGATGCATGCCACGAATAGGCCATCTACTATCTCAGTAGAATGATGGCCGACGCAGAGCACAAGTACAACCCGTTGAGAAGGAGTGCCTTGCTCTGGTCTTTGCTATTCCGAAGACCCAGCATTTTGTGGTAGGACAACCATCTATGTGATCTCACGAGTTAACCCTCTCAGGGTCCTAATGACAAAACTTAGATAACTCAATTTTTGTCTGGCCATATGGGCAATACTGTTGTCGCCATACGACAGGGTATTTTTCCTACAAAATTCGATCAAAGGCCAAGCATTGGCAGATTTCCTGGCAGCCCACCCGATATCCAAAATCTCGAAGCTCTATGAGAAGATCCCAGACGAAGTAGCAAACTCAAACATGAACACAGGGGCATAAGTCATTTGGTGAATGTTCTTCGATGGTGCTTCAAGAACAGGGCCCAAAGGCGATATTGTCACCGGTGTTGGGATAGTACTAATTTTCCCATATGATCTGGTCATCAATCGCTCTTACTCCCTCACAGAGCCATGCTCCAACAATGTGGCTGAGTACAATGCCACCGTCATTAGGCTCCAACTCACTAAACAAGTAGGAGTATACTACCTGGAGGCCTACGGCATTTCCAAGCTGATAGTCAGTTAGGTCCGGGGCAAATACGAGTTCTGATACGAAGACTTGATTCCCTACCTCCAAGTCACGCTCGATATTATCTCTACCATTGAGAGTTTCTCCATAGAGCATGTCCCTCGATTGAAAAACATCGAGGTTGACGCCCTGGCCAGCCTCGCAGCCTCTCTAGCTATCCCAATCAATACTCATGATCTGATCACCATGATCGGTCAAGATCTGGTATGCCCGAAGAATAACCTCTGTTTGTGCCTGAGCTACTTAGTAGAGATAAAAAACAACTCTCAAGACTAGAGACTCTCATTCATCGACTAAACAAACTATAAAATTCTTCCCGAGAACCCAAAGGAAGCCACTTCCATCAGAAGATATTACCTCTGGTTCTATTATGATACGGCTAACAAAATACTCTATCATCGTTCCTACAATGATCTTCTGCTATGATGCCTATCAAATTCAGAAGAAAAGCAGGTTATCCACGAGGCTCATGATGGGGTTTGTGGTACCCATTATCCTAGACCCAAGCTATAGGACCATCTCCAGAGAATGGGTTACTATTGGCCGACAATGGTCGTGGATACTGTCGACTATGAAAGAAAGTGTCGGATGTGCCAAATCCATACTGACTCCATCCATCAACCCTCGGAGTTCCTACACCCGACCATTGCGTCTTGGTCGTTCAAAGCCTGGGGCATGGATATCATAGGACCAATCAGTCCACCTTCGTCTAAGGGACATCGGTCTATCCTCGCTATTACTGACTACTTCTTCAAGTAGACGAAAGCCGTACCACTCACTTAAGTCAAAATGTCAAACATGATCAACTTCGTCAAGCACCATGTCATATACCGCTTTGGCTTGCCACGGAGGATCGTCCATGACAATGGTCCATAATTCGCAAGCACACTTTCTAGCAATTTTGTGACAAAAATTGATTTCAGATCATGGCCTCGACTACCTACAACCCAGCAGCAAATGGTCTGGCAAAAGCACTCAACAAGACCATCATAAATCTACTCAAAAAGTTTATATCATCTAACAAGTGTGACTGGAATAAGAATCTGGGTGAATATCTTTGGGCCTACCGCACAACGGTCCAGATACCTACTGGCAGCACGCTATTCTTTCTGGTCTACAGGAGTAAAGTAGTCATCTCCCTCAAGGTCCAAATTCTATCATTCTGAGTGGCCCTTTCCAACCAATTAACCGTTGACGACAATCACCGCTGACGGCTACAAGAGTTAGAGGCAATCGACGAGAAGCGACTCTTAGCTCAACAGGGCATGGAGTTGTACCAAGCATGCCTCTCAGGAGCCTTCAAAAAATGGGTCAAGAAGAGGACTTACCAAGTGGTTGACCTCGTCTTGACAGTAAGAAGGTCGATGGTCATGATCCACAAGACGGTCGACATGTTCCAACCCAAATGGGAAGGCCCATTCATCGTAGAATCTATATTCCCCAACGGCGCCTACCGACTGTTAAAACCTAATGGCGACTTGCTCATGATACCCATCAACCATAAATTCCTAAAAATGTACTATGTCTAAGGCTAGGATTGTACTCCTCTCTATTTCCAGCAGGACAACCAAGATGTACAGGATCCCCTTTTTTTTATCCCCAGCAAGTGCCTGTACAAAACATTAACCTTTCTCAACAAGACATTATCGGTATTCATGAGTCCTGGATACACAACGGATAATGGACCCTCCAAAGGTCCCCAGCAGAGCGGTCCCCAGGTCCAACTACACACTCCCGCAGGGACCACCCAAAAAAAAAACTAGTCTCGTTAGATGCTAGTTCACGTCTATGTAACCACTGAGCTATCATCCTAATGATCTCCCCAGCGGAGTAACTCTTTGGTCTATCTATATTCTTGGATAGACCACACTCAGCAAACCACTTGTCAGTAATTTTTTCGGACATTGGTTTACGTCTATATTACCTCTGAACTATTGTTCTCATATTTCTCTCTGACCGAGCTTGCCATATCCATATTACCTCTGAGCAAACCTTTTGAGTTTGGCTATCGATTATCACGTCCACATTACCTCTGATATCATTTATCATCTCAACTTGTCACATATACTTAACTCTAAGTACGCTAGCGGTGTTAAGTCCATAAAATCTGCCATGTCCATATTATCTATAGCAGAGCTTGTCTCGAACCTATTACTTACACTCAGGTGCACAAGAAGTAATGGGTCCATAAAACCTATCACATCCATATTGCCTCTGATAGGGTTTTATTTTGAACTTATTACTTGCACTCCAGTGCACAAGAAGTAATAAGTCCACCAAAGATCTCCTAGTGGGATATCCTCAATGGAAGAAAATAGTTCACGTCCATATTACCTATGAACTATGAGCTGCCCATGTTAT
This sequence comes from Iris macrosiphon, assembly GCA_036927795.1. NCBI lineage: Eukaryota > Viridiplantae > Streptophyta > Magnoliopsida > Asparagales > Iridaceae > Iris > Iris macrosiphon. Next base: position 157,061,806 of record JAYESA010000013.1, on the reverse strand, counting down.
CCATCCAAAGGAAAGTAGCCACATCCTTATTACCTCTTGCTCATTTTATTTTTCTTCCATGAAAACACCAGGATCATACCTAGCCTCTCGGTATGACTATCGTTCTCACATCCTCCCTAGTGGAGTTTGACATTTCTTTCTTACCTCTGAGAAAACCTCCCTGCCAGGACTTGTTTCGAATCTATTACATGCACCCAAGTACACAAAAAGTAATAGGTTCACCAATGATATCCCAGTGGAAGGTCCTTCAAAGACTACGGTGTTGTACTACGTCCATATTACCTCTAGTCTGATACCCAAATTCCATAACATATAATATGACAAGCACAAAAAAAAAATCTGAAAAGGGAAAGACTTCATTGATTAATATTCAAGATCATGAGTACATATGATAAAAATCTATTACATCCAAAGATTTTTATTAGTATTCAAGGTCTTGAATACATATGATAGAAAGTTATTTTAAGGGTTGCCATGAAGTCTCTCTGATGCGAACCTTTTTTATTAGAGGTGCACCTCCGTGTTGTTGTTTCTACTAACACAAATCGAACCCGCAGCAAAACTCAATACTTTCTGGATTATCCCTCCATGGTGCAAACCTCGGTATATGAAAAAAAAATCTATACTGATGGATAGCAAGGGAGGAACAGGAGCAGGCGCTCTTCAACCATGCAAAAAGATCGAAGATAGGAATGGCAATTAATCCAAAATATGTCATTAACACCGCAGGCCCCCGGCCGGTAGCACGCCGCATAAAGGGGAGAAACGTAGCTAACACGCTGTATGAACAAGGACAGCTTCACGCATGATACATGATGTTCATCCTCGTCTCTTGGATCAGTTCTTGGTGAACTGTCCTCGTCTCTTGGATCAATTATTGGCAAACTGACGTATAAGGTTGGTCTTCACCCGAACAACGGGTGTTATGATATTCTCCCATGCTACATCATGGGCAGCACGAGAAGAACAAAGCATGCACAAGAAAATATATGGCATTAGCAAACAAAGATATTTGACATCCATGCGGCAGAGCCTAATTGGCGCATGAGGTGCCTTCCATACGACAAAGTCATGGGGGCCACATGTTGATCATTTATCCATACGGTAGAGCCATGGTGGTCGCATATTCGGGTCGAGACCTCATCCATGCGATAGAGTCATTATGGTCGCATGTCCAGGTAGAGTCTTAGCCAACGTATGATGGTTACCTTTTTATGCGACAGACTCATGAGAAGAGCCCGCGCATGTTCATGATGATCTCTCATCTATGCGGCAAGACTGTGTAAAGAGTTTGCACATGTTATAGATAATTTCTCATCCATACAGCAAGACTGTGTACTGGTATTCCTGTGTCCTTGGCAGCCCAACACGAAAATAGGGTACTCCCCTACCTCCAAATAAAATATCAAAATTAGGGGGCAACGGATTAAATCCACCCCGAAGAAACTCCTCGTCAAGAAGAGTCGTAGTCTTCAACATCCTAGGCAAGGAAAAAGAAAGAAAGCAAAGAGATAAAGTTCTCTCTCTTCCCCTGATCGCCTATTTATAGGATCCAAAACAGCGTGAAGAGATTGAAGTAATAAACCAAGAAGTTAATGAGATGAACCTGACACCTCAATTTGTGTAATCCTCTTTAATCTCCTTGGAAACTGGCTCCTCGAGTCCCGCATCAATAGATGGATCAGAATCATGAGAAGATCCGATCAATGACTAAGCCAAAATCTCCTCATTAATTGATCTGATAGCCTGTCAGAGACATCTATGCGGCAACATGTCTCTACGGCATGTCCATCATATGCAGCCAATGGCGCTGGGCCACGCTTCTTATTCAAAGTATTCTAAACTTTTTATTTTAGAAACTTTGAAGGGGGTCTTGTAGAAGAATAAAAAATTATGCAGGCCACAAAGAGGTTATGCCCCTCAAAACTAAAAATAGGCCACAAAGAAGCCACATACGGCATGTGCAAACCTAGCTGCAGAGGAGCCACATGTGGCTTGTACAAACCTAGTCGCAGAGGAACCACATGCGGACTGTACAAACCTAGCCGCAGAAGAGTCACATACGACCTAATCGACCACAGAGCATGGGGGCCGCATAAGATCCCCCTGACACAGCATTCAATGTCTGTCAGAATCTTTGACACATCACTCATCAAACTGAGATGCTTTGAGACTCGTGAAGACAACGGCTAAGAAAAAGATAAAAAGTCATATCAAATCATTAATGGCCTTATCAGACCCGACACGCCACGTGCTTATGTGGCTATGTACCCATGCGACCTCGTCATCATGCGGCCAGAGTGTCCATCTGACCAAGGCCAAACGAGAGCACGTATGTCGCTACATACCCATACGACCTCATCATCATGCGGCCAGAGTGTCCATCCGACCAAGGCCAAACGAGAGTATGTATGCGGCCACAATGCCATACGTCCAGAGTATCCATCCGACCAAGGTCAAGCGATAGCACATATACATCCACAACGCTATGCGGCCAAGACATTATGCGTCTCTCAACTTATAAGATTTTTCTATTACAACCGAAGAAGATTTCTCGTACGATCAGTACTGAAGTCATGCACATAATGGGTTAAAAATAACCCTGAGATCTCATCAACAGCAGATCCCAAACGAAGCCGCGTGGCAGCCTTTCTATGGCATGCGGCTACAGTTGCAACCATATTCTATTAAAGGAGCCTCCTGCGGCCACCAAACAGAAGCATATGGTCACCTATAGTCCATCAACATGATGGCTATAAATAGGAGCAACTTGGACGTTCCAAAGGGCTGGCTGGTTTTTCTGCTTCAGAGACCATACCCCTCCCGGCAGAGCTACATACGTGCACACAAGCTCATGAGAGAGAAAACAAAAAAGAGCATCCTTATTTCCTCGTCAGACCGTCAATGGGGTAAAGAAGCCTCCACAGCGCTTGATCTCCATCGTCACACTACCCAGATTAAATATTGTACTTAAATTTTCTCTTTAGGACTTCTTTGTACTTTTTTATTTGTTATTAAATAAAGGTTTACCAAAACTCTCTTCCATGGCAAAGAGACTCATCTCACAGTATTCTTATTTTATGCATATACGTATTTTTGTGCTATTTATTATATTTTATTTGATCTCGTAGAAGCCAAAAAATTCTTAAAATTGAAACTTTACTATCCGACCAGCATACCGACGGTATTCTCCAGTATACCAGTGGTATACCGTCCGTCAGATATTTATTTTACTTTTGAGATATTTTTGAGAGATATTTTGATAAATAGTGTTTGAAGCGTTCTATTATCCATTGGTTTCTTGATTTTATTTTAAGCAGTCGAGATTGATTTAGATCGAGTCATGGATCGCTGACGAGGCAGATCCAACGGTCACGATTAAATCACCTCTTCTATATATAAAATTCAATTTTTATTCTTTTTCTATTTTCTCTTTCTCTCTTCTCTCTCCACCATTTCTCTCTTGAGCTTGGAGCTTAGTCTTGAGACTTGGAGTATGGTTTCTGAACCCCTTCTTGGTGGTGGATTAGAAGATTAGGTTGGGAGCTCGCTTTAGGCAAGTATACCTTGTCGATTTCGTGACGTTCCTTTACTTTCCTGCTATTTTTATTTTTTGGAGCTTTGGTAGTTGCTTATTTAGTTTAACTTGGTTTTACTATAGTTGTTCATTGCATCATTTCTAGTATTATGGCAGTTTTGGTTTTTTCTGGTAGAATCTTGTCCCATCCCTTTTAGGTAACTTGATATTGGAAACGGTACCAGAGTTATGACCGTGAGTTTTAGTCCATATCTTGATATGAGACTTACCCCTAGACTTGACTCCTGGTTAGACTTGGTTCTGGTAATTTTTGGGATTTGATTTAGGTCCCAAAAATCAGACATGACTTGACTTTAGCCTTATTTTCTCTTGAAAATTAGAATACCGACGGTATATAATAGTATATCGACTGTATACCGATTTTGACCGACTTTAGAATCCTAAAACCTGCTGTAACATTTATCGGCATATCAATGGTATACTACAGTGTACCGACGGTATACCGATCCTGGCCGACTTTGTTAACCGACTTCAGGATATTTGTACTTGCCAGCATACCAATGGTATACTTCGGTATACCGACGGTATACCGATTTATTGAAACCTAGAAGTTACTATATTTTTTCTATCACTTGGATGGCATACCGAGAGTATACTATAGTATACTAATGGTATATCGATCGTGCTCTTTTTTTTATATTTCTTGATTTTTTTGATTTTGTTTTTATTCTTCTGGCTTTTGTTTGGACACGTTGTGACTTGACCAGACTAAAAATAAGACTTGGCCATAATCGGTTTTACCTGGATTTATTCGGCTACACGTGTTGACTTGATTGACTTGGCATAACTTTGCATGGCTCCATTCGACATGACTTAACTTGGTTTCACTTGGATTTACCTGGATTCTCTTGGCTTCACTTGGTATCGCATGGCCTTGTTAGTTGTCGTGGCTTACATGAGTCTGTTTGTGCAGTGAATATTAAACCTTATCTTATTTGCATTTATGTCTAGGATGGGTTCTGCGGAATGACACACCCAAAATTCTACAAAAAAATGCTAAGGGATAATAACTAGAGATTCGTATAGTTCATGGCTAGGAATTTTCCTAGGTTGTATGCAGAACCGGTTGACCATAGCAAAGGGTTAAGAAATATCTTATGGAGTATCTTATGGAGTTTTGTGCCATGTTTGTGCGAATGGGTAACCCGTACGGACTGTAGGGGCATGCGATCTGAAGGAACTCTAGTTCGCGTTGTATTTTATAATTAGAACTTGTGATAACCCTAGTTAATTAAAATATCAAGTTGTACTTATTGATTTGTCGTGGTTGATGGATGATGTTAGTCTAGGCTTATGCATGAGATTATATCCTTTTACTTTCTGCACTTGATATTCTTATTTGTTCACCTGCTCAGGATATGTCATAATGTATGCTTACAGTTTTTCTTTTATCATGAGATCATTTACTTTTAGTCATTTGTATTGCCTATATTGTTGGTTTAAGTTCCTAGTTGGCTTCCTTTGTGGTACTTGCTATTTGGGATCTAACCCCACTAGTTTTGTATGACCAGATCCAGTAGCAGTACCGGAGGATCTTACGTACCTTTCTAAGGATGGTGACCACCAGGAGTACCATATCACTTGAGTGGATTTTTCTTACTTTCCTACTCTTCTATATATTCTACTTTTTTTGGTATTTAGCCACCGAGCACATGTTTAGCTTGTGTTTTGGATTGACTGGTAGCCTATGGGCAATAGCATGAATGGCATATCCTAGGGTTGATCATGTATAGGGCTGCAAATGAGCTAAGTCGTTCGCAAGCTGCTTGAAGTTCGGCTCGATAAAAGCTCATTTGAGATCGGTTCGTTTAGTAAATAAGTCAAGCTCAAGCTTCATTTTCGAGCTCGTTTAATAAATGAGCCAAGCTCAAGCTTAGAAGTACTCGGCTCGTTTGAGCTCGCGAGCTGGTTCGTTTAGAAGCTTGTGAGCTGACTCGTAAGCTGGCTCGTTTAGAAGCTAGTTTAGGAGCTCGTTGCTGGCAGTCTATAAATTTATTTTGTTATTTAAATTTTAGTTTGTTCTTTGTTGAATTCTAATTTAATGCATGTTTATATAACAATATGGTTGTATACATTATATATAATTATATGTCCTTAATAATTGATATTAAGAAACTTTTTTAATTGAATTTTTATAAATAAATTGTTAATATTATAGGTACTTGAATTCAAGCCTAACTAGCTTGAAATCAAGTTTGTTAAGCTCAAAATCAAGCTTAATGAGCTTGAAATAAAGCCGAACAAACTCGAAATCAAGCTTAACGAGCTTGAGTTTGAGCTTATCAAGCTTGTTTATCAAACTTGAATCAGGCTTGCTTATCAAGCCAAGCTCGAGCTCAAACCAAGCCAAGCTCAAGCTTAATATAAACGAGCTCGAGCCAAGCTCAAGCTCTAAAATAAAAAATTTATCAAGCTCGACCTCGAGCTTGGTTAATTCTAATCAATCCAAGCTCAAGCTTATGAAAGCTTGGCTCGTTTGTACCCCTAATCATGTATGACTTAGACTCTGGCTAGTTTATTTATTTTGTGTTTACTAGCATCATGATCGTCTATGTATATATAGTTTATGATGCTTTACTATTATATGTTAGCTGATCTTACATCTTAATATTTTATTTTTGTTGTGCTTGTAAATGAGACATTAGGGTTTGTTGGACCTAGGATTGACTGTTGGTTTATAGTAGTGACCCCTCATGTCTTACAACTTTATCATATATACGGAGTATCAGTGTGCTCTAAGTATACGTAGTTGGCCGTTGTCTACCTCCGCTCTCTAGTATTTTGGTTCTGGGACATGATAGGGTTTTTGTGGTGGCCCATACAGGTCTGTTTGAGCAGATTTGATCTATTTTACAGATATATGGGGGTTGTTGCTATTTGTTAGATGTCTCAACCCTAAATTTTTTCCCTTGATCCCTAGTCAATTTTATTATCCCTGATCCTTGATCTGTTATCTTCTTTTATCGTTGATTTATCATATTCTTTGACTTGACTCTTGTGTCCTTAACTTTCAGGGGCACTGTTCTTGTTACTATCAACTAGATGGTTCGAGTGCAGCTCGAGAATGATCAACATCGGGAGCCCAGCATATTCCTAGAGATCGACCCCAGCATTCAGGGGCAGGGTCTAGAGTAGATCCCAAGGCAGATTGCCAGTAGTACTAGACCAGCAGACAGCACCTGTGCACCCAGTTCAGCCCAAGCAGCCAGAGAGTATTTTTCGAGCACTGATGGATATCCTACGGGGTTTCATGATGTCCCAGCAGCACCAAAGTGACGTACTCACTCAGTCGTTCCAGACAACATTTGAGTGAGGTGGTTTTCAGATACATAATTCTGCGACCAGCTTCAGGCATCTCAGTCCTTCATAATTCTCTGGTATAGAGAATACAATTTTGTCCGATGCTTGGCTGTAGGACACTGAGGTCATCTTTGAGGCAGCAGGGACTCCGGCTAGGGAGCACGTAGCAGTACTAAGACTGTAGTTGTTGGACTGGGCCCGTGACTAGTGGGCAGCATATGAGGGTTCTCTTATAGCACCGATTCCAAGGGCGATCTTTAGTTAGAGGTTTTAAGCGAGGTACTTTGACGCGGCATCGTGTTATGAGCTTCAACAGAGGTTTAACAACCTTAGGAAGGAGGACAGGACCGTCGATGGCTATGCGACGGAGTTTGCAAGACTTAGTCGATTCTCCCCTACCTTAGTGGCGACCGAGTTGGAGAGGGTGAGGAGGTTCCAGCAGGGACTCCATTTAGAGATTATCCTGGCGGTGGAGCAGCATATGTTCTAGACCTTCGACACTGTGATACAGGCAGCTAGGAGGTATGAGTACACATCGCAGAGGATTACAGATCAAGTTGGGAGCCATAAGAGGCCCAATATTTCGCGAGGATCAGCATCCCAATCATCAGCACCACCTCCAGTAGTTCGAGCCCTGGCGATTGGATCCCCGAGGAGGATAGCATTATCTCAACAGCCTTCCCAAACGCGCCCTCAGCAGAGGCAGTCTTCCTCATCTTTCCGTAGTTGTTTCTATTACGAAAAACCTGGATATGTAGTGTCGGAGTATCGTAGGGCACAGGGATTATGCTTGGTGTGTGGGGCATCAGGCTATATGATTAGAATAAGTACCAGGAGGAACCAGACTGGATCATCATCAGTCTAGTCAGTAGTTCGGCCAGTAGTGCCGCAGTACAGGGCATCAGCACCGGTACAGCAGCAGACTCAAAGGACTTTCCCCTATAGGCTCAGGCATTCTAGCAGTAGAGGCCGCAGCAGTATGTGTAGGTCCAAGCACAGGCGAGACCTAGAGGTTAGCAATATATGGGACTAGTGCCCAGAGGGCAGGGTTGACCTTTCTTGCTATTGATGGAGGAGGCTGTAGAAGAGGGAGAGGTGGTCGTAGGTACCATTCTCGTCCACTTTCATTCAGCTTTAGCATTATTTGATTCTGGTGCATCGCATTTATTTATATCTTTATGATTTGCGACACGAGTTGGATTAGAGTCTGAGTCCTTACTTGTAAGGTTGAATATACTTACTAGTAACGATCTCGTAGGAGTAGATAGAGTATATCCCTCGTATAAGTCATAGTGTACGGGAGAGAGTTTCTCTCGAGGCTGTAGAGTTTCCTATGGGCGATTATGATGTCATCCTACGGATTGATTGGTTGAGTGCGAGACACGCGACGATAGATTGTCGTGCCGGTAAGGTTATCTTTCATGTAACCAGTAAGAAGGAGGTCTCATTCTTAAGAGGAACAGTAGAGTCACCGGTGGTTACATTGATGATAGCGGAGGCCGAGGAGGCATAATTTTTCAGGGTAGTTTATGAGTTTTTTGACATACTTCCCGACGAGCTACCAGATGTACAACTAGTTAGAGATGTAGAGTTCTACATCAATTTAATCCCGGGAGTTGAGCCAGTTTCAGAGAGAGTTTACAGGATGTCACCATCCGAGTTAGAGATTTTATACCGGAAGATTGAGGATTTAAGAGTCAAGGGATTCATTAGACCTAGTGTATCACCTTGGGAAGCCCCGTTACTTCCTGTTAAAAAGAATGATAGTTTATCGCATTTAGTTATTGATTATCGAATACTAAATGCAGTAACCATTAAGAACAAGTATCCCTTGTCTAGGATAAATGACTTGTTTGATCAGCTAAGTGAGGTAGATATATTTTTTAAGATCGATTTACGGTCTGGGTATTATCAGATCAGAGTCAGAGAGCAGGATATACCCAAGATGGCATTTAGATCTAGATATGGTCATTGGAAGTTTCTAATTATGTAATTTGGAGCGACCAATGCCCCAGCTATATTCATGTCTCTCATGAATAGCATCTTCATGCCTTACCTAGACCAGTTTATGATAGTGTTTATTGATGATATCTTAGTCTATAGTCAAAGTGAGGAAGATCATGAGGAGCATCTTCGCGTAGTTCTTCAGATTCTTCGAGAGCAACAGGTGTACGTGAAGTTCAGCAAGTGTGTGTTATGGCTTGATCGTATCTCATTCTTGGGACATATTATTTCTGGTGGAGGAGTCGAGGTGGATCCCAAGAAGGTGGAGGCTATTGACAGTTAGCTAATACCTCGTACAGCTTCAGATGTGCACAATTTTCTGGATCTAGTAGGCTAATACAGATGGTTTATAGTAGACTTTGCTAGAATCTCTGCACCCTTGACACGGCTGATGTGTAAGGATGTACGATTTGAGTGGTAAGATGCTTGCCAGTCTTTTTTGAGAAGCTCAAGCAGAGTTTGATTTTGGCTTTTATTCTGACACTTTTTGTGGGACTAGGTTGGTTCACATTGTATTGTGATGCTTCAGGAGTAGGAGAAGGGTGTATTCTTATGCAGCATGGCAGAGTAATAGCTTATGCGTCTCGACAGCTTTGAGACCATAAGAAGAGTTATCCAACACACGATCTTGAGTTGGAAGCAGTAGTGTTTGCACTTAAGCTCTGAAGGCATTAACTATATGGTGATCGAGTGGAGATCTCCACATACCATAAGAGCCTGAAGTATATATTCACACAGAAGGATCTTAACATATGGCAGAGGGGGTGGCTCGAGTTATTGACGGACTACGATCTTGACCTTCAGTATCATCCAGGGAAGGCCAATGTCGTAGCAGACGCTTTGAGAATGAGAGAAGGAGCTTAATTCTTGATGGAGCAGCATCACATTTTGGAGGATCTGCAGAAGATGGATATCGAGGTAGTATTACCTGGTAATATTGGTTTGATGGCGAGTCTGCATGTTCAGTCTTCAATAGTTGAGAGAATTAGATCAGAGCAGACAGGTGATGTTAGGCTTCAGCGACTCAAAGTAGAGTGTGAGTCAGGATATAGACCAGAGTTGAGCATTCATGAGGATAGGACTCTCAGGTTTAGGAGTCGACTATGTATGCCGAGAGGAGATATCTGGCAGAAGATTATGTCAGAGGCACATAGTAATCAATACTCAGTTCATCCAGGAGAGACGAAGATGTACCAGGATATTCGTCAGCACTTTTGGTGGAATGGTATGAAGAGGGAGATAGCTCGATTTGTTTCTCGGTGTTTAGCCCGTCAGCAGGTTAAAAATGAACATCAGAGACCGGCCGGACTACTTCAGCCTTTACTGATTCTGGAGTGGAAGTGGAACCATATTACTTTGGACTTTGTGACTGGTCTTCCTAGATCCTCGTCTGGCAGAGATGCTATATTGGTTATAGTAGATCGACTCACAATGGTTACTCACTCAGGGTAGGCCAGTCTACAGAGTAGCTAGCTGAGATGTACATGAGATTTATAGTCAGATTGTATGGCATATCAGTTATCAGAGTCTTAGATAGAGATTCTCGATTCACATCATATTTTTGACAGAGCCTTCAGCAGAGTCTGGGTACTAGATTGAAGTTCAGTTTAGCCTATCATCTACAGACAGACGGGCAGTCAGAGCCTATTATTCAGACTTTGGAGGATATGCTCTAATCTTGTACGCTTGATTTTGGTAGTTCATGGAAAGATCACTTGCACTTAGTAGAGCTCTCTTACAACAACAGCTTCCAGGCGAGTATTCAGATAGCACCCTTCGAGACTTTGTATGGTAGGAGATACAGATCACCGTTAGCTTAGAATAACATTGGCGAGAGGCAGATGCTTGGTCCAGATATGATTGCTCAATTGGTTGGAGTGATCAGGAAGATTAGAGAGCATCTCAGAGTGACTCATAATCACCAGCGTCATTGGGCAAATCAGCACCATCGTCATCTTGAGCTCTATGTCGGTGACCTTGTATTTCTATGAATTTTGCCTATTCGTGGAGTTATCAGATTTTGAGTACGAAAAAAGCTTAGTCCTAGATATATATAAGCATGTTCAATATTCTTGAGTGAGTTAGAGATGTGTCTTACTGTCTAGCTCTTCCACCATCACTTCGTGAGGTACATGACAACTTTCATGTATCATAGTTGAGCCGATATATTCCAGACCCGAGCCATATCCTAGATTATTCTGAGTTGGTCGTTGGTACCGACCTATCGTATGAGGAGAGGCCTATGTCTATTTTGGACCAGAGGGAGAAGGTTCTCAAGAACCGGAATATCAGATTAGTTCGAGTTGCTTGGGGGTATCATTCACTGGACAAGTCGACTTAGGAGAGCAAGGACGATATACGTGCTCGTTACCCATTTCTATTCGACTCGGAAGGTATACTTATTTGTATACTTGTATCTGTCTTAGCTTGTGTATGTGATAGATTATTAGCTTATTGTTATGCCTATTATTGTTTTTTTTTAAGTTCTTTGTTGTTTCTTGAGAATTTCATGCTCACATGAGTTTCCTTCTTGTTATTAGCATCGTGCTTGCTTTCTTGGATTTACTTGCTTGATGATTTTAGATCCTTGTGGAAATTTCGAGGACAAATTTTTTCCAACGAGAGAAGAGTTGTGAGACTCGTCTCACAGTATTCGTATTTTATACGGATACATATTTTTATGCTATTTATTGCAATTTTATTGGATCTCGTGGAAGCTCAAAATTCTCAAAATTGAAACTTTACTACCCGACCGGCATACTGGCGGTATACTCCAGTATACCGACGTTATACCGTCCGTCAGATATTTGTTTTACTTTTGAGATATTTTTGAAAGATATTTTGACGAATAGTATTTAAAGCATTCTATTATCCATTAGTTTTTTGGTTTTGTTTTGAGCGATTGAGATTGATTTAGATCGAGTCGTGGATCGCTGACGAGGCAGATCCAACGGTCATGATTAAATCACCTCTTCTATATATATAATTTGATTTTCATTCTTTTTCCCTTTTCTCTTTCTCTCTTCTCTCTCCACCCTTTCTCTCTTGAGCTTGGAGCTTAGTCTTGAGACTTGGAGTATGGTTTCTGATCCCCTTCTTGGTGGTGGATTAGAAGATTATGCTGGAAGCTCGCTTTAGGCAAGTACACCTTGCTGATTTCGTGAACTTTCTTTACTTTTCTGCCATTTTCATTTTCTGGAGCTTTGGTAGTTTCTTATTTAGTTTAACTTGGTACTATAGTTGTTTATTGCATGGTTTCTAGTATTATGGCAGTTTTGGTTTAATTTCTGATAGAATCTTGTCCCGTCCCTTTTAGGTAACTCTGTATCAAAAATGGTATCGGAGTTGTGATCGTGAATTTTAGTCCATATCGTGATATGAGACTTACCCCTAGACTTGACTCCTGGTTAGACTTGGTTCTGGTAATTTACGGGATTTGATTTTGGTCCCAAAAATCAGACATGACTTGACTTTAGCCTTGTTTCCTCTTGAAAATCGGAATACCGACGGTATACTACAGTATATCGACGGTATACCAATTTTGACCGACTTAGAATCCTAAAACCTGCTGTGATATTTATCGGCATACCGACGGTATAATACAGTGTACTGACGGTATACTACAGTGTACTGACGGTATATCGATCTTGGCCGACTTTCTTAACCAAATTCAGGATATTTGTATTGGCCGGCATACCGACGGTATACTTCAGTATACCGACGGTATACTTTAGTATAGCGACGGTATACCAATTTATGGAACTTTGTTTACAAAACCTTTCTTGCCTACTTGGAACAGCATACCGTCAGTATACTTTGGTATACTTGGGTATACCAATGGTATACCAATTTGTGGAACGTAGAAGCTATTGTATTTTTTATATCTCATGGACGGCATACCGACGGTATACCGATCATACTCTTTCTTTTATATTTCTTGGTTTTTCTTGATTTTGTTTTGATTCTTCTGGCTTTTGCTTAGATACGTAGTAACTTGACCTGACTAGACATGACTTTACATGGCTTCGAATGACTTGACTTGACTTGGCCTTACTCGGTTTCACCTGGCTTTACCCGGTTACACGTGATAACTTGATTGACTTGGAATGACTTAGCATGACTTTGCATGGCTCCATTCGACATGACTTACTTGGTTTTACTTGGCTTTACCTAGATTCTTGTGGCTTCACATGGTTATACTTGGTTGTACCTGGCTTCACATGGCTTAACCTAGCTTCTCTTGGTTTTACTTGGTATCACATGGCCTTGTTAGTTGTCGTGGCTTACATGAGTCCGTTTATGCAGTGAATATTAAACCTTGTCTTATTTGCATTCATGTCTAGGATGGGTTCTGCAGAATGCCACACCCAAAATTCTACAAGAAAATGCTAAGGGTTAATTACTAGAGATTCACATAATTCATGGATAGGGAATTTCCTAGGTTGCATGAAGTCCCGGTTCCCAATAGCAAATGGTTGAGGAGTATCTTGCAGAGATCTTATGGAGTATCTATGGTTGTTTTGCGCTAATGGGTAACTCGAACAAACTGCAGGGGCATGCGATCTGAAGGAACTCTAGTTAGTTAAAGTAATTAGGACTTGTGATAACCCTAGTTAGTTAAAATATCAAGCCGTACTTATTATTTTGTCGTGGTTGATGGATGATGTTAGTCTAGGCTTATGCATGAGATTATACCCTTTTACTTTCTGTACTTGATATTCTTATTTGTTTACCTACTCAGGATATGTCACACTGCATGCTTACTATTTTTCTTTTATCCTGAGATCATTTACTTTCCGTCATTTGTATTGCCTATATTATTGGTTTAGGTTCCTAGTTGGCTTCCTTTATGGTACTTGCTATTTGGATTCTGACCCCACTAGTTTTGTATAAGCAGATCCAGTAACAGCACCGGAGGATCTTTCGTATCTTCCTGAGGATGGTAACCACCAGGAGCATCAGACCATTTGAGTGGGTTTATCTTACTTCGCCACTCTGCTGTATATTCTACTTTTATTGGTGTTTAGCTACCGAGCACATGTTTAGCTCGTGTTTTAGATTGACTACCAGTCTACGGGCAATAGCATAATCGATATATCCTAGGGTTGATCATGTATGACTTAGACTCTGGCTAGTGTATTTATTTTGTTTTTACTAGAATCATGATCATCTATGTATATATTGTTTGGGACGCTTTACAATTATATGTCAACTGATCTTATATCTTGATATTTTATTTCTGTTGTACTTGTAATTGAGATACTAGGGATTGTTGGACCTAGGCTTTAATGTTAGTTTGTAGTAGTGACCCCTCATGTCTTTCAGCTTCACCATTTATATGGAGTACTAGTGTGCTCTAAGTATACGTAGCTGGCCGTTATCTTCCCTCGCTCTCTAGTATTCTGGTTCTAAGGTGTGACACTGGCCCCCACTCTCAACTGCCCCCTCACCCCCACTCTCAGCTGCCCCATCGCCCCCGCCCTCTCGGCACCGCCCCCTCTCCCACGCCCTCTTGGACCTTGCCCCCAACGCCAACACCGCCCTCTTCGACCCAGGTAAACCCTAAACCTCTCTCTCTCGTTGCTACTACTGACACGACATGTGTTGACACACTGACACATATAAACTGACATGATACACATACACACACTGACACGACACCTATACACACACGGACACACCGGTTGGACATAATGTTAGGATACAACATTAGGACACAATATGAATAATTTAAAAGTTTTAAAATCTCAGGACATAATGTATATAATTTTTAAAAATTTATCATTTAGTTGGACACAATGTTAGGACACACACACACAAATACACACACACGGACACATTTTATAGTTTGTAAAAATTTGAAAATCATAATCTAATGTGAATAATGAATCAAACTAGGGCATAGACGCTTGGACACAATGTTAGGACACAACCGAACACATTCGGTTTGAAAAAAATTGTGATAATCATTTATACTTGATTTGGATCTAAGGATGGTATTAGTGATGTATATGGTTACACTCCCACCGCCTTCGATGCGAGCCCCCGTTCTCAGGTAAACCCTAACCCCTAATTCTTCTGACAATGAAACGGACACAGACACATATTGATACTGACAGGACACACACACACACATATGAACATATTGTATAGTTTGTGCAAATTTAAAAATCATAATCTAATGAGAATAATGATATCAAACTAGGGCATAGACGCTTTGACACAATGTTAAGACACAATCGAACACATTCAGTTTAAAGAAATTTGTGATAAACGTTTATGCTTAATTTGGATTTAAGAATGTTATTAGTGATGTATATGGTGACACTCCCACCGCCTTCGACGCAAGCCCCCGTTCTCAGGTGAAACATAACCCCTAGTTCTTCTGACACAAAAACGGACACACATTGACACTAACATGGACACACACACGCCCCCAAATAGCATTTTATTTTCTTTTAGTTAAACTATACTAAATTATATTTAATTGTATACTTATTTGGCTCTTTTATATTCAACTATTCAATGTTGGAACTTACCTATTTAATGTGATATATGTGTTCTCTAGACTTAGTTTTTACCTAATTAGGAATCTAGTTCAAAAACCTAGGCTTACCTAAATGAGAAAATCCTAGGAATCTAGATTAATAGTTGTGACTATGATCATGCCTATATTAGATACTCCGAAGTCAAGTGTCCATGTAAGTCATTATCTGAAATAAAAGTTTATTTTTGTAAGCCTTTTGAGGCTTTTAGAGTTCTACAAGATTTTTGAATAATTCTAGAAAAGGCAAAGAATGAAAGGAGTAAAAATTCTAAAAAAATAAGAGCAAAAAATTCTAGAAAATTGCTAAAGAAGGAAATTTATAATACTTGCCTTTTCTAGATTTTTTTTTGAAAATCTGGTACAACTCTAAAAGCCTTAAAAGGCTTGCAGAAGTATATTTCATTTCAAAGAATGGCTCACAAAGTAACACGTGACAACACCCATATCCTTCTTTGTTTATGTTCAAGATGGTAGAAGTCGTGTTTCCATAACCCATGACAGCTTAACTACAGCACACTTACTCACAAGAGGTTGATTTTTCTTCAGCTACTTCTGGTATCTTTACTAGGATATTCAAATGTTACGGAAGAAAGGCCCTTGATTATCTTTTATGTGCACACAATTTTTGTGTAAATTTTTAAAAATGAGAAGGTTAAATGTTTCCTTGGGTGATTTTTACCTGTCTTCATATCGATGTACCAGAATGAAAATGGTTGATGATTCATGAATCGTCTTTTATTTGTACAACGATTGGAAGTCAGGTAAGGATCAACAAAGAAGACACTTAACCCCCCTCATTATTAAAAAATTACAAAGAATATCTTGTGCACAGAAAATATAATCAAGAGTCTTTCTTCTGTAATATTTTGGCCTCCTAGTAAAGATACCAGAAGTATCAGGCGAAAACTCAAATCTCTTGTGAGTAAGAGTGTTGCAGTTAAGCTATCATGGGTTAAGAAAACCAGATTTCGACCATCTTGAACATTCAGTAATACCTAATAACTTATATCTAATTATATTCCTAATATGTGTTGGTAATATAGTATAACTACCGGTGTCGATATCAAGGCTACGAACATTTATCCTATCACTACCGGTCACACATGGACACACACACTATATTTGTGGGTATTGTATAGTGTGTTAGGAGGAGTTCAGGGGGAGGTTCAGTGAGTAAGCCAGAGCATGCAGCAGCAGCATCTTGGGCATATAGCAGCTTGAGCAGTGTGCACACTCAGCTGCAACAGCTAGAGCAGTGTGCATATTGAACTGCAAAAGTTTTGCAGTGTGTTCATGTGTTTAAGAGTGAGTTTATGTGCAAGTTAGAGTGTTGTTGGATGAGTGCAAGTATGTGTTTGAGAGTGTTCAAGTGAGTGTATCTTGAGGTTAGGAATGTAGATAAGTATATATGTATGTATAAATATACTTTGATACCAAGATACTAAGGAGTATCATAGTACTAAAGTGTATAGAGTGAGTATCCTAGAAGTATATCAAGATACCAAGATATTTTGTGTATTGTGTAATTGTCAAAGTAAGTTTGGGGTTTATATGAAAGTATCCTAGTCATGACACCAAGTGATACATGGGTATCATGGTGATATGATACTATGGTACTCAAGTATTAATGAGTAAATTTGTGTGTAAGTATAGGTATTGAGTTACCAAAGCAAGTTACTAAGGTATTTGATAAGGGTAAGAGATAAGTTTTAAGTTGAGATGCCAAGTATGGTTTAAGGCATTGTAGTTGAAGGCAAGATAATAGGTAAGTGTCTAGGTAATGGGTTAAGATACTAGTAATAGGAGTACCCTATAACGAATTGTACCGTATAATAAATTGTACCCTACCATCGATAACCAAAATTAAGCTTACTAGGAGTATCAGTATGTGTTGGGTCCGAATAATAAATTTTGACCCAATTATATCCCCACACTTGGAAACTAAATTTATAATATTTTATGGATACATATAATATGTACCTTCCAAATGATATAGGAATACGTATATTTATCTTTGTTAGCAATTATATTCTTTGTTTCCATCAATCTTACCAGATGGCACCCATTACCCGAGCACGTCACTTTAGAGTGTCACCTCCTACTGTTAAGGAGGAAGTGGTACCTCTTATTGTTCAAGAGGAAGTGGCACCTCATTTACCATAAAAATTTAAGCTTCTTCAATATATAAGGGAGTCTTAGAGAGTGCACACTGAGGCCTTGAGGGAGCTGGGTCAGAGGATTCAGCAGCTACTGGACCTGGTTCATACTCGAGAAGTTCCAGTTGGGCAGGCACCAGCACAGAGGGAGAGTTCCAGTCACCCAGCACCGGAAAGAGGTGAGTGGTTAATAAAAATTATGGTATATATATTGATATGTACCATGATGCTTTTATTTACTTCTCCTAGTACGGCAATATCGTGATATCAATTTACTTTCTCTTCTACAGAGGAGGTGCCAATACCAAAGATTGATCACCTAGACGCTGCTTATGTAGAGTTTTTGAGAGACTAGATTTTTCCCCAACATAGAGTTATATAATAGAACTTTTTTCCGGATCCTTGGAGGACCTAACCCACGTATGTGGAAAAATACGGGGATGACTTGTGGCGAGCAGGCAGGCTCTGACTTTCCTTCTTAAATGTCACCAATAGACTTATCATTGTATTATCTTTCAGGATTAGACTTCTTGGATGTTGTTGCATTAACCCTAGACTTTAGACATGTTGGTAATCATCTAGACTTGTTTAGAACTTAAGAAATTAGATTTTCTTCTCTATATATCATATTGTGCTTATCTTACTTAGCATTTGATTGAGTATTATTTTGTGATATTATATTATTCTCCTTATGGAGTTGGATATTGTTGTGTGAAATTATTAGATCTATGGTGTTTTCCTAGACAACGTTCTATCAGTATTGAGTGTTCCACCGAAGGGGTCGGTGAATCGATAAAATTCAACGGAAGGTTGCTCCGGGTCTACTCTTTATAAACAGTGATTTGATAACTTGCAGATTTTATAAACTGTGATGGTAAGCAAGCTGCTTTCTGTTTTATTTTTAATTTATTTTTTGCAACTTAGCGGCGTCTAGCGACGTTCTGCGATATCCAGCGACGTAAAACTACGTCGCTAAGGATATATTAGAACGTCGCTAAGCTGTATCAACAGCATCACTATTGTCTTTAGAATATCGCTAATAACTCGCTAATAAGCTGACATGTCAAAGTTTGGCATGTCAAATTTTTGTAGAAAGACATCGCTAATTGTTGCTATTTAAAAAATAATCAACGACGTTTAGCAACGAAAGTGCACATCGCTAATTAGCAACGACACGCCGCTAAACGTTGCTGATTACAAAATAAGTTTTGATGTGACCTCATTGCAAAAATATGTCATTCTAGAGACGAATAGCAACATTTTGTATATCAGCGACCATTAAATACATGACATCCAAAAAATCTCTCTAATAACGTCGCTATTCTTACTTAGCGACATTTTTGGCATATTAGCGACGTTTTTAGGTGTCTCTAATATTTCTTATTTTGGTAGTGTTAGTTTTATAGCATTATAAATAAAGTTATGGATGCTTATTATAGATATATGGACAACGTATACGTATTCGAGCTGGGCTGGAGTCCGCTAGAATGCGTAGATGACCATTGTCACGTAGGCCCAGTCCCATAAATTTTAGGACTAGGGGTGACATGATGTAAGCATGTATACCCATTCTGATAGCCACCATAGCCAACAAAGACATAATTATTCGTCCGGGCATCCAACTTAGACATCTGGTTCTTAGGTATATGGATAAAAATAACACAATCAAAGACACAGACAGAAAGATTATATAATGATGGTATGAAAACATGAGGCGTAGGGACCTCAAAAGAAATTTTATCTAGGAGAACACTATATGGGATACGATTGATAAGATGGGAGGTGGCTTGTATAACATCTCCCTAGAGATACTTAGGAATATATGCACTAAAAAGAATGGAACGAGGCATATTTAGAAGAAGACATTTTTTCTTTTATATTACCCAATTTGTTCTGGTATTTATGGAGAAGTGGTTTGGTGGACAATCATATGTGTCTGGAAAAACTATCTGAAAAGTGTTTCACTTATCCCCACTTGATACTTCTACCTCCGACGTTTGTCAACTTATTTAATCAATAACATGACCTCATTGGAAACCTATTCTGATTTCTAATCAAATACTGGAACTAGCACACCTTAAGTAAGTTCATGTTAGAAATTTATCAGAAAGTGTGACAAATCCTGAACTATTTCAGTTAACATCTATATTATTCACCTTTCCTCCACTCCCTTTTTCTTCCTATTCTTGTGACCAGTTGGATGAAAATGATTAAACGGTTATGTCCCTTTTATATATAACCTATCCTTTTGATATCAGAATTGGCTACCAAAGTCATATCCTTGTCATGCATTGCTGCCATTTCTTCCTACCTTTTCTAGAAAATAATTTATAACCCTAGAAGGCTTCAACTATTTGTAGTACTTCCTATTATTCTTCCTAGAACTTGAGATAGTGATTATTATGATTATAGGCTTGTTTTTGTATCCTAGAGAATACATGATAGACTTCTTCTAAACTATCTAACTTGATCATATTTTCTTCCGGTTATCTAAATTTTCATGTCTTTGTTATAGCCTTCATGGTAGAGGAACTTCCTTGATTTTAGTTACCCGGAAAGGGTGACGTGCAATGTTTCGTTTGTCTGCCATTTTCTAGTGCTTATGCCAACCTTAAAATTTGAGGACACTCTAAAGGATTCAAGGACAGGCTATTCCTATCTCAAGCTATATATTTTCCTTTTTAATGTTTTCTTCCGTCTCGATCAATGTTTCCTTATTGAGGAATTTTAATGATTTATATTTCGATCTTTTCACCTGACCAACCCAGACTATCTATCCTAGTCATCATTGAAAAAAATTTCTAGGGTTGGTAGATTTGTAACCATTTTTTCGAAATTTTTCCAAAACTATTTTGACTTTAAAATTTTACTTTCAAATAAATAAATAAATATTATTTTAGGAAATAATTTCTTTTGAATTTATAATAATAGAATTTTATGAAAGATGGATTATCAATATTTTGAGTTTTAAAACTGGTACAAGGAAATGATTTGGAAAACAAAATTTATTTTAAAAAAGGTATTAAGAATTAATTTATTTTAGATTAATTAAATTAAGTTTATAGTTTTTGACTAATTAGGAGACTAGTTATTCTTTAGGATGATTAGTTATGGATAGAGCTTCTAGAAGCAATCCTTTTCATCCGCATCGATACCGCCTTAGGATATTACATTTGTGCCACTCCTTGGGGAGCAAGCATGTAACGTCCCAATCCCGCAAGGGTCGATCGTTCTCGCTTGGATCCTTTGTGAAACCGATTGTACTCGCTTGGGCGTGATATCGTGCGAGCCTGAGGTTGCGCTCGCACAATGCAAGAACGTGTAGTGATGGTAATCCATTTGAAACACAAGTTAAAAAACATATTCACAGAGAGTTGAACACAAAATATAGAAAAAAATATGCTTTTTATTGATAATTTAGAGTAATTTACATAGAGTTTACATTTGATGTGCCTCTCGGCTACATTTATTACATTACAAAAAAAACTAAAAAGGTGGGGCACGCTCCATCTGATAAGCTTCATCGTCCATACATTACACCCTTGTATAGATTGAAAATATACGCCTCCAAAATTGTCACTACCACATTTTAGGAAAAAGGGTATTTTAGTAATTTCCTATTTAAATAAATATTGTGCATGGTAAATAATTTTTTGTTGTATTATTTAATTATTGTTGGATGTTATTTAATTATTTTGGACTTATTTTAGTGGACCCAACTAGTATAGTTTGGACCCATGGACCAACATGAATTAAATAGTTAGATTTGGCCCATTTAGAAAGCCCATAGTTAAGGAGATGGATTAAATTAATTAAGTGATTAGACTAGAAGCTTCCTTCCTTAATTATTTCTTCATGAGAGGCCCCAAGGGGTACATTGGACATTTTACAATTGCTTGGGAGAGGGGCAAGGCCGGCCTATTAAAAGAGGGAAGAAATTTCTCTCTCCTCTCATTCTCATTCCAAATCTAGATCTAGAATTTCCCACTCCCAAATTCCCTCCATTCCCATTCCAATTCCCTACCAAATTCATTCCAAATTCTTCCCAATTCACCATTAGAGAAGGAGGAAGCAAGGATCTAGAAGAAGGAAGCAAGGATCTAAAAAGAGGAGTAAGGATCTACAATTTGGAAGCAAGTTCTTCTCAATTGGAGGTTTCATTGGGAATCCATCTCCCAATAGGTATAATTCAGATTTTCCCATTTAAATAGATTCTAAATCTGAGATTTAATCATGTAAAATCAACCTATATATATGTACTACCCATAGGACTTTGTTTTGTGTTCATAGGAGATCCATGGAGAAAGTTATGGTGCTTTTTGTGTTAATTTTGTTGCAATTCCGAATTTATATTTTGTTGTGTGTATCAATTGATCCTATAGATCAATTGGACATGAGCTTATGTGTTTGGGGCTAGTGTCGTGTCCATAATTTGGTACATGTGGTTCGTATCCCAACTATTTGGTGATACGTGTTATTTTGGGGGTTTTTCCTCCGACACGGGGCTTTGAACATGTCGTATTTTGACACGGACACATAGATCTACTTTTGACACTTTGATTTATTCATAAATATTATTTGTGATTTGTTTGTATCCTTCGGGGTACAATTGGTTGTGTGTTGGACTCGTGTCACATGCGTATCCTAGATCTAGTGGGATACGGTGTGATACTCTCCAATTGTGTGGATTTTTGAATAGATCTAATTATGTATGGTTTAAATTCTTCAATTATAATTAGTAAATATATATAGATATTATATATTTATTTTGTGTATTTATTATAGTAATTATTGTAGCATAGATCTATATATTTTTGTGTGTGCTAATATGATGTACAAATATAATATGTAGCTTTCTTGCATGTAATTATATATGTACTTATGTTAATAGAATAAATTATACATAAATGTTTTATAAAATATATTTATGTGTTTAATTGTGTAATTATATTATTTATAATTATTATGTAATTATTTGTATATTAATGTATATATTTTAGGTGTGCTTCTAGCCATGTAAAATATGAACATTAATATGTACATGTGTTGTAACTATGGTATTTAATTATAAGTTTATATGTGCATATATATATATAAGTATATAATTATTTATTTATATATATGTATTATGATTATTATTGCATATATATATTTATATATATATATATATATATATTTCTGTGTTTTAGTGACAATGGGTTTGTGACAGTGAAACTGTCGCTAAATAGGCGGGTTAGCAGCAGCCGCTGTAGCCCACTGTGCATTAATGACAGTTCTGTCATTAATGCTGCGGGCGGGATCTTAGCAGCAGTGGCGATAGTTTTCGGTGACAGTTGATTAACTGTCACCAATGCAGCAGCAGTGGGTTTTATTACACAGTGGATTTTGCGACATTTTCTGTGACAGTTGAGACTGTCACTATAAGCTGTTTTAATTAAATTATATTTTTAACTCCCTGTTTTCAGTGATGCTTTGGCAGTTTTAAATTATATTTTATATATTATTATTGTATATACATATATGTGTATATATATGTGTTTTGTGAGGTATAATATTTATAATAATATATTATGTTATTTGTATACATATTGGTTTGTATATATATTATTTTAGGGTATATATTATTTGTATTATTAGTATACTTTGTGTGATTATGATTTGGGATCTAATTTTTATTCCTAAATTATTGTATTTTATTTCTATATTATTTATATAGATTTCTTGTGAGGTTGACCTTGGTTTGACTTTAGTTGACTTTAGAGTTGACCATAGTTGACTTTTGACTTAGAATTTATTTATTGACCTAGGAGTTGACTAGTTTGACTTGTTCTCTTTCCGGGACCTTATATTAATGTGGTATTCTATATCTAGGTCTTCGAGGCACCGAGTCAGACATCTGTGAGACTGTTCTTTGGATTTCAGGCGAGTACATTCTCTGATAGTTTCTCATTTATGATATCCTCTATGTTCGTTGTATCTAGTGTAGATTTACATATTTCTCTCGACACTATGGTTACACGGATTGGTATATCCGGATCTCGTCATGAGATATTATTCCTTGGTATATGGTGTATATGGTGCAAGTATTGTTTCATTGGTTATCTTGTACATGTACAGACACCGATTCTCGGGGAGACTAGCTATCTTCTTGGGGAATCTAGTGCCATAACATACCGTGGTTGGATCTATTATACCAGTTGGGGGTGGGGATTATTAGTATAGATATGTGATCAAATCCCTATTGAATAAAGTATTGGTAAGCGAATA
Source organism: Iris macrosiphon (assembly GCA_036927795.1). Taxonomy (NCBI): domain Eukaryota; kingdom Viridiplantae; phylum Streptophyta; class Magnoliopsida; order Asparagales; family Iridaceae; genus Iris; species Iris macrosiphon. Next base: position 157,037,934 of record JAYESA010000013.1, on the reverse strand, counting down.
GTGTTGATCATGCACCGCACGTATGATTAGCCAGGCCGCATTGTATCTTGCCCAAGCCGATCACATGTTAAGCTAGTACTCACACACTTAGTCATTAGTATTATTGTTTTATTGGCATATTGTTCATTATTGTATTTCTTTCCAGTATTTCCTTATTGTCTATATATCTCTTGTATCTATTTTGTGCATCTTGTTTATCCACAGCTATTTACTGTTACATAGTTTTTATCATGGATTAGAACTGCTGTTACAGATGTACTCTGCTCCTTTCCTGACTGGATATATTTTTCCAGATGATACTGAGGAGTACCCTACCTATTATGGACCCCAGGATGTTATGGGTTTAGATTCGGAGATCCTGGCTCAAGAGGGACTTATCCCAACTGAGACAGTTGACCCTGGAGTGTAGCTTGTAGTATGATAGTATTCTTTTGTACTGGATTTGTCTCCAGCTTATTTTTGTTACTCTTCAGACTCATTGATGTATTATTTTAAACTCATGAGTTGATGACTATTCTATTCTTATCTGATTCGTTTATTCTATCTTAGTTCTGTGATTGAGTACACTATCTTTTGGTGGTTCATTATATTAGATAGACTTTCTAGACAGCGTTCTACCGTCGATTCTGCGGCGTAGGCTGGGCGTTGTTTCCGACTAGTACCCTTACCCCGGGTGCGGGTCGTGACACGTTTTTGGTGGTGGCCCATGCAGGTCTAGCTTCACAAGTATGTGATGTCGTGGTAGTGCGACAACTTATTTGTACTACTACGAGCCTGCAATAGGATATAGGATATAGGCTGAGATACTCAATCACATCTAGGAAAATTCTTTTGATTCAACTATTCTCCTTTGACGTTGATACTTGATCTCTTAAACTGTCCTTTCCTTGATGTTTTACATCTTGTGCCATATTGATTCTTTCTTTCGCTTTGTCTCAGGATGCCGCCTAAGACTAGATCACAGTAGGGGAGAGCAGCTTCTGAGAGGTCTGCGACATCCGAGGGCCTGCACCAGTCACTTCTCCGGTGATTGGAGTGTCAGCTGCTTTCGGAGGTCCACCACATACTCAGAGGACTGTACCAGCTGTATCTGAGGGGCTTCCACCTCCACCTCCTGTGCCAGCAGAGGCGTCACAGATGTTTACACTGTTTTGTGAGATGCTCGAGGCACAGAGGGCTCAGTCAGAGGCACATCAGAGGCAGACCGACGTTCTACGGCAGGGCATCGAGAGTGCTCATCAGCTTGCTCGTGCTGTAGTTAAGAGAGGAGTTCCGGTCCAGCAGCAGGTTGTTCCTCAAGTTGCTCAGCTTCGGCCAGGCAACATTCAGGACTTCAAGAAACTGGAGCCTAGGGTTTTCAAAGGGACGGAGGGCATCGTCTATGCTGATGATTGGCTCGAGGACATTGAGCGTCTTATGAGGGTGTTCCATCTTTCTGAAGATCTGAAGGTTGAGGCGGTAGGACTTCAACTGTTCGACGTCGCTCGCACTTGGTTCAGGAATAAGCCGGTTCTAGTTGACATAGGACAACCTTGGGAGGTATTCAAGGACCTTTTCAAGAAGAAGTTTTTTGCCCGGATAGACAGGCTTGACTTGGGGAGACAATTTGAGAGTCTCATTCAGGGGAGCATGTCTGTGGAGGAATACGCTGCGGAGTTTTGAGCCGATTTGCAGAGTACTTGGTGAGGGAGCCGGAGGTTCGAGCTATTCGTTTCCGAGAGGGTCTAAACTGGGAAGTGAAGATTCTCATTCCGTCTTTTTATGAGACATACTCGGAGATACTTACGGAGGCACGCAAGGTTGAGCGGGATCTGGGTTTGAAGACCAAGAGAAACCGTGATTCTTTTTTGGGGGCCAATGGCAGTGCAGTATCTGCCAAACGTCCTCATTTCCAGTCCAGACCTTTCTAGCAGCCACAGCAGAACCAGACTCCAGCTAGAGCGCCTTTTCACCAGGCACCTCAGCAGCAGAGACAGTTACAGCAAGCTCCATGCAACTTTTGTAAGAAGCCCGGCCATATCTGAGAAGTTTGTAGGAGGAGGCTAGGAGTTTGTTTGTATTGTGGTACTGAAGGGCATCAATTGAGGGAGTGTCCTCGTCGTGCAGTTCAAGGAGCAGCTCCAGCTCCGAGGACACAGACGAGACCACCTGCAGCACAGCCGAGGGGACTGCTTCCGACACAGCAGCAGCGTTTTGTCCAGCATCAACAGCAGGGAGGTGCTCGGCAGGGACGAGCGTTTGCTATGACCGTCGAAGAGGAGGAACCCACCGGAGATGTTATCGCAGGTTCTATTCTTCTTGATTCCATTCCAGCTTTAGCTTTGTTTGATAGTGATGCTTCCCATAGTTTTGTATCTATTTCTTTTGCTCTGAAGCATGGTTTGGTAGCTGAGTCTTTGCTTAGGACTTACAAGATCATGACCGGGGGAGGCATTATCCTGGTTAATGATATTTGCAAGGATCGGAGAGTTACTCTGGGAGGCCGGGAGTTGAGTGCGTGTCTACTTGTAATGCCACTTCCAAGCTATGACATTATACTTGGGATGGATTGGTTGAGTAGGCACCGTGCTAGCATAGACTGTAGAGGAGGTTGAGTTTTGTTTGGTTCGCCAGGAGAGCCAGAGTTCGAGTTTACTAGAGGAGCTGCGGAGCAGGGAGAAGGCATTATTTATGGAGCTATGGTAGAAGACAAGGAGTTGCCACATCCGTTGATAGCAGAATTCTTAGATGTGTTTCCTGAGGAATTGCCAGGATTGCCGCCAGATCGAGATGTTGAATTTTCTATAGACTTGGTGCCAGGTGCAGAACCAATTTCGCAGCATGTCTATAGAGTAAACAACAGCGAGCTGGTCGAGTTGAAGAAGCAGGTGGACGAATTGCAGGATAAGGGATTTATCATATCGAGTTCTTCACCATGGGGAGCCCTGGTATTGTTTGTACCGAAGAAGGATGGATCGGTGCGTATGTGCATTGATTACAGAGCTTTGAATAATCTCACTATCAAGAATAAGTATCCTTTGCCACAGATTGATGATCTGTTTGATCAGTTGAGTGGTGCAAAGGTATTTTCTAAGATAGATTTGAGATCAGGCTACCATCAGGTGAAGGTGAAGCTGAAGGACATACCGAAGACTGCTTTTAGAACTCGGTATGGTCAGTTCGAGTTTATTGTGATGCCATTTGGTTTGACTAATGTACCGACGGTATTTATGAACTTGATGAACAAGGTGTTCCACCAGTACCTTGACAAGTTCGTGGTGGTGTTCATCGACGACATACTCATATACTCGAGGACACTGGAGGAGCATGAGGAGCATTTGAGGATTGTGTTGGATGTGCTGAGGAAGGAGAAGCTGTATGGAAAGTTGTCCAAATGTGAGTTTTTCTTGGACAAAGTAGAATTTTTGGGGCATGTTGTGACTGGTGATGGTATTTCAGTGGATCCGAAGAAGATTTCAGCAGTAGAATCTTGGAAGACTCCGAGTTCAGTAGCAGAGATCAGGAGTTTCTTGGGATTGGCAGGCTATTACAGGAAGTTTGTGCAAGATTTTTCGAGGATTGCCGAGCCGATGACCAGACTCACAAGGAAGGATGTGGAGTTTGTTTGGACGGAGGATTGTGTCACTACCACATTCCGAAAATAGGGGTATTTTTGACTTTTTACAATATTTAATATTATTGTAGTTATAATTAATTAATTGCATGAATAGTATATATTTAAATTAAATAACTGTGTGATGTGTACTTTAAAATATTATATTATAGACAGTGTTCATTGTGTTTGTGATGGTAGACTTGACCTAGAAGCTAGTAGATGAGCACCTGTCGGAATTATCGAATTTTGAGGTAAATTGTTTTATTTAGAATTAAATTATTGGAGATTGTAATTAGTTACCGTATTTTAATTAATTATTGCGCATTGCCTTTGCTTCGATATTTGGAGCGCTACCCTGACTTTTGTCTTCCAACAAATTTCACAATCTTGCCCTAGACATGCCCGCCTTCCATTCTGCTATTTTTGCAACTCATAATTATGCTCTTTGTACATTATTTCTGGCCGCACAAAAATCATCGCGGACGTTTATTTTTAAAATCCCTATTTTGTATCGTTGTGTGTTCCGATTTAAATTGGAGACAATCTTGACCTATTTTTCGTGCGGCCCAAATTAGGGTAATATTCTATTCTGAGTCTACTTCATTATTGGTATTGATGACCTGAACTGATTTTGGCCCCATGTACTCCTAATTAATTGTTGAACACAACTTGCATTTATTTCTATTTAAATTGAGGATACTATTTAAACCAATTCTAAATCCCAATTTAATTCCAGTGCCCTGTTATTTGAGCCCATACCGATCATACAGCGCCCCTGACCCTACAAAATACCGGACCCTGAATCGCCCGCCAAAATTCCGTCATTTTATGTGTTTGTGCAATTTCCCAAATTTAAGGGGGCTAAATTGCAAATTTGCATTTTGTGGCCTCACCCAATTGTTTAAACCAATGAGGAATCCTTAATATTTTAATTAAACCTCACCCTCATTTTTCCCATGAATTATTTTTCCCATGAATTATTTTTCCCATGTCCAATCTGGACCACACAATTAATAGGCAAATCCCAACCCTTCATTCCAACACCCTCATCCTATTTAATGTCTTGTACCCTCAAATCCTAATCCCAAGAAACCTAGGTTTTCCCCCACCTCATAAGCCTCCACCCCCTCTCTCCAACGTAGGAAACTTCTTCCTATTCTCTTCTCCACTTTTCTTCTCTTTTCTTTTCTTCTCCTTCTTCCTTTCTTCTTCTTTTCCTTTCTTCTTCTCCCTTGTTTCTTTTCAATTTGAATCCAATAGAGAGGGGGGGAATACTGTTCATCCCCCCACAGTTCCTGTTCACCCGGCTAACTCTCCCTCCGACCGGCGCTTCCTCGACGGTCCGGCGGGCGCTGCTTCCATTCCTCTCTGCAACTCCGGCGGGCCCAGCGGTCATCTCGAGCCCGGCCGAGCCCAACTCCGGCGGCCATCAGCAGAGCTCCTCCCTCCCGAGTTCCTCCCTCTGCCCACTGATCATCTCCGGCGTGCACGGTCCGGCGCTGCCGCTACTCCCCCTCTACTGCACCCAGGTCGACTCCCTGTGCCCTCCGGCCGACCCCGGCCACGGTTCCAGCTAGCCAACTCCGGCGTCCGGTGGCCCGCTGCCCATCTCCCCGCTGCTCATCCCTCCATCCATCCATCCAACTCCGGCCAGGCGACCGGCGGCTACCCCTGCTGCATTCCGGTCAGCGACCCAGCCTCCCACCATCAACAGCTCCCACCGGCGGCTCTTCCCCTCGCCGCTGCCGTATTCCGGCCACCCAACCCAACCCCAGTAAGATTCCTCCTCTCTTCCCTCTTCCCTTTTTCCCTGTAATTAGCATGTATAGGTATAGTTTTTAGTATGTATATGTATGATTTAATAAATATATATGTAATGTACATACGTATATACATGTTTATATATCTATTTAATGTGTATAAATATACATGTATGTATATTTAATTAATATGTATATTAATGTGTATATACCTAATGAATGTATATATATTTAATGTGTATAAATATACATAATACATGTATATTCTAATATGTACTTTTGCATATATTTAACTAATGTGAATGTAATGGTATATAGTTAATCAATGTGTAGGTATGTATGTAAGTATAATTAAATGCATATGAATAAGTATATTAATTATTTTTATTAAATTGTATAATTAAGTATGTATTTAGTTAATGCTTTAAATACATGAATATGTATAGCATTTACTTAATTAATATTTAAATACATAATGTATTAGTATGTTAATAATCAATGTATTAGTATGTTAATATAATTAATGCATTAGTAATGTTAATTAAAGATATGTATATTATTTCTTTTGTAAATATTTAATTGTATAAGTATAGGAATGTATTAATTAACTGTATATGTAATTAGGTATTTTAAATTAATGTTTAAACAGTAGTTTATATATATATCTGTGTTATATTGATATATATATATATATATACATGTAAACAGGTATATAGTATATATTTTTAATTGGTATATGATACATATGTGTAGATATAACAAATGTATTTTCCACTAAAACATATATATGTATGTTTTTGGTATAATTATATATTGGTAAAATATATATTAAATTAATATTTTTTTGGTATAAATATGTGTACCTATATATATATGTATAAACATATTTTTGGTATATATGTACTATATACATATTGGTATATGTATACTCTAGTATGTATGTATTGATGTATATATACATGTGTTCAGGTATATGGTATATAAATTTTATTTGGTAACTGATACATATATATATATTCTCTGAGTATAAATGTATATTTATTTATGTATATCCTACTAGATGACCCTAGTTGACTAGTGCCCTGCCTGGCATGGCCCTGAGGCCAGTGTTTATAGACTGTATGTTAGGGTAGCATCTGATGCAAATGTTATATTGTGTTATGTCTATAGGACTGTTGGTTCACCCAGGGGATACTCTGGAACAGGACATCCATAAATACCAGCTAAGGACCCAAGGCAAGTACATTCTCTGATAATTTCCAATTCTTTGATAATTTCTATAAATTCAACAATCATGAAATGTTACATCTGAATCTTTGACACTGTGCTACACGGACTAGTATAGCTTAGATCTGCAGTCATGAGATGTTACCTTGATTATCGTATTGACATTGTACACGACATGTATATTAGACATCGTACATGATAGACTTGACTTGCTCGTGTATCGTGACATGTCATGGTTGGATCCACAGTACTAGTTGGGGGCGGGGAAATTGCTAGTGAGAAATGTGATCAAATACCTATCGTACAAGTTTATATTATTGGTGTTAATCATTCGCCTCACGCATGATTAGCCAGGCCATGTAGCAATCGTACAAGTCCCAAGCCGATCACATTTCAAAACTACAATTTCAAACACTTAGAATAGTTACAGTTCTCTATTTTAGATCATATATTACATCACCCGTATATGATACTGTTCCTTGTTCTTTTTATTTCCATACATGCACTGACTGTATCATATTGCCTATTGCCTGTCTCTTTACATTGCCTGTCTCTCTTAAATTGCCATCGCATTTATTTTACTATCTTCTCAGTAGCTAGCATGACATGTTTTATTGTATTATAGACATTATCAATTAATGGAACTGTTATTTGAGAGTGTTGCTTTGCTCCTTCCTGACTGGAAATATTTTTCCAGACTATGCCTTAGGGGACCGCGGTCTGACACTTTATGGACCATATGGTGAGTAGCTGCAGACTTGGTAGTTAGTTGTGATTCCGGGAGATCTAGTCGGAATTACTAATCTTCTAGTTAGTTTCTTTCAGTAGTTTATTTGGTACCGGATTTGTCTCCGGCATTTTGATGAGACTTGGATATTGTTGAGTTAGAATATTACTTGTGGACTTGTGTTGTGTTTAATTTTAGTTTTACTATTCGAAATCTTATCGTGCTGTAATCCTGTGATTGAGTATGTGTTCATCTTATTTGTGTCATCCGTGCCTCCTAATGGAGATTGGATGCTTGCGTGACATTAGTTAGATAGTATCAAGACCTTGACAGCGTTCTACCGCCGATGCTGCGGCGTAGGCTGGACGTACCCACGCACTCGTGCCTCTAAACCGGGAGCGGGTCGTGACACGTTTTTAGTGGTAGCCCATGCAGGTCCGACTTCGCAATTAGAGCGATGTCGTGGTAGTGTGACATCCTTGTTATGCTACTGCGTGCCTGCGATAGGATCTAGGACATAGGATACTAGGACGAGAGCAAATACTCAATCACAATTCCTTGAGAGATTCCTGGGATGACCCCTGAGAATCTTGTTAAAATTTCTAATTTAAATCATTCCCTTGTTCCGTCCATTCTCATTTGTTGATATTGATTTGATTGTTGTTGATTAGTTATTAAGTTAGGATTTTTGGTTTCATAGTAGGGCTGGATTTCATATCAAGATGAACTTGCAGACTGATTTATGGTATTACCTGATGACGCATGTCGATGAGGACAGTGAGAATGATTAACATTAGAGCTATTGGACTACAGAAGGTGGATTTAAATTTTTATTGAAGATTGAAAATGAATTTCAAATTTTAGGATTCTGAGAAGATTGAGATTGTTATTAAAATTTATTTTGAAGATTTCAATGAATTGCAAAAACTTTGAAATTGAGGAGTTGAAATATGGCTATTAAAAATTTATTTTGAGGAATTCATATTCGATTCAATAAACCTAGACAAGTCTGTAAGGATTTTGTGTGATTAAGTTTTATTTCAGTATTTAGATAATTAGTCTTGAGGAAAGTGTATGCTTTTACTTTAAAAATTTATTCGAGGAGTTATTTTGAGAAATTTTATTTGAGGATAAAATCTTATAGTGAGAGAGATATATTAGTATATAGTAGATGAGATGCATGTGCAAGGATCTGTTGGCTTGAGCATGATTGAGATTCCACTACCAACTGACTTGGGTGTTCATCTAGGATTGTATTAGAGAGAGAGCAGTACTTAGTATAGTGTGTTGCAATTGTTATGCACTTGAGTGATAGGAATAACTAGTATCAGCGATTGCAGTAGGTAAGGAAGCTAGCAGTGAGTGTGCTTGTGATAGAACTGTGGATCCTTGAGGCATGGAGTTAGATTGTGTGTGCCTAGTGGGGAGTTGCGCGAGGAGGTATTACAGGAAGCGCATCGCTCTTAGTATTCCATACATCCAGGTGCTAACAAGATGTATCGGGATATGCGAGAGAGTGTGTGGTGGTATGGCATGAAGAGGGAAGTGGCACAGTTTGTATCCAGATGCTTAGTGTGCCAGCAGGTGAAAGCCGAGAGGCAGAGGCCAGGAGGGTTACTTCAGCCATTACCCATTCCAGAGTGGAAGTGGGAACACATTACTATGGATTTTGTGTCCGGACTTCCACGATCTCCAGGAGGGAAAGACGCGATTTGGGTCATTGTTGATAGATTGACCAAGTCGGCCCACTTTTTGCCTTTCAAGGTGGGTTTGTCTACGGAGAAGCTGGCAGAGATGTATGTGAGGCAGATTGTTAGGATACATGGAGTTCCCGTCAGCATAGTCTCAGATCGAGATAGTCGTTTCACTTCTCATTTCTGGAGGAGTTTGCAGGAGAGTTTGGGCACTCAGCTCAAGTTTAGTACTGCATATCATCCCCAGACAGATGGGCAGTCAGAGAGGACTATCCAGACTCTCAAGGATATGTTGCGCACTTGTGTACTAGATTTCGGGGGTTCTTGGAAGGACCATCTCCATTTGGTAGAGTTTGCTTACAACAACAGTTACCAGGCCAGTATAGAGATGTCACCTTTTGAAGCTCTATATGGTCGGAGGTGTCGTACTCCTTTGTCTTGGGACGATGTTGGAGAAAGAATTTTGCTTGGGCCAGAGATGGTTGTGGATGCAGCGGAGAAGGTTCATTTGATCAGAGACAGACTTCGAGTGGCGCAGGACAGACAGCGGCATTGGGCCGATAGCCATCGGAGACCTTTGGAGTTTGAGGTATAGTTTAGATTTTGTTTGTGCTTGTTCTTGTTTGTTATAGATTAAGTTCTTAAGATGGTATTTTGTTCTAGGTGGGTGGTTTGGTGTTTCTGAGGATTTCTCCGACATGAGGCACGATTCGCTTCGGTGGAGGCAGAAAGCTTAGTCCGCGATTCATCGGACCTTTTACTATTCTAGAGAGGGTCGGTGCAGTTGCTTATAGACTAGACTTGCCACCTGCATTGGAGGGAGTGCACAACGTATTTCATGTGTCGCAGTTGAGATGATACGTGGCAGATCCTAGTCATATATTGGATCACTCGGAGATAGAGGTGGGCCCTACTCTTAGCTATCCAGAGCAGCCAGTTGAGATTCTGGATCGGAGAGAGAAGGTGCTGAGGAACCAGACTATTCCTTTGGTGCGCGTCGCATGGAGGCATCACTCTCCGGGGGAGTCTACCTGGGAGAGAGAGGATGACATGCGAGAGCGTTATCCATATTTGTTTGTACCTTGAGGTATGTTATTTTCTAGTTATGTTCTGTTCATTAGTTAATTATGATTCTTTAGTTCTGTTCTGTGATTTTTCTGGGGGTAGTTTTCATCTTTGAATTTCGAGGACAAAATTATTTTAAGGAGGGTAGACTTGTCACTACCACATTTTAGGAAAAAGGGTATTTTAGTAATTTCCTATTTAAATATATATTGTGCATGGTAAATAATTTTTTGTTGTATTATTTAATTATTGTTGGATGTTATTTAATTATTTTGGACTTATTTTAGTGGACCCAACTAGTGTAGTTTGGACCCATGGACCAACATGAATTAAATAGTTAGATTTGGCCCATTTAGAAAGTCCATAGTTAAGGAGATGGATTAAATTAATTAAGTGATTAGACTAGAAGCTTCCTTCCTTAATTATTTCTTCATGAGAGGCCCCAAGGGGTACATTGGACATTTTACAATTGCTTGGAAGAGGGGCAAGGCCGGCCTATTAAAAGAGGGGAGAAATTTCTCTCTCCTCTCATTCTCATTCCAAATCTAGATCTAGAATTTCTCACTCCCAAATTCCCTCCATTCCCATTCCAATTCCCTACCAAATTCATTCCAAATTCTTCCCAATTCACCATTAGAGAAGGAGGAAGCAAGGATCTAGAAGAAGGAAGCAAGGATCTACAAAGAGGAGTAAGGATCTACAATTTGGAAGCAAGTTCTTCTCAATTGGAGATTTTATTGGGAATCCATCTCCCAATAGGTATAATTCAGATTTTTCCATTTAAATAGATTCTAAATCTGAGATTTAATCATATAAAATCAACCTATATGTATGTACTACCCATAGGACTTTGTTTTGTGTTCATAGGAGACCCATGGAGAAAGTTATGGTGCTTTTTGTGTTAATTTTATTGGAATTCCGAATTTATATTTTGTTGTGTGTATCAATTGATCCTATAGATCAATTGGACATGAGCTTATGTGTTTGGGGCTAGTGTCATGTCCATAATTTGGTACATGTGGTTCGTATCCCAACTATTTGGTGATATGTGTCATTTTGGGGGTTTTTCCTCCGACACGGGGCTTTGAACATGTTATATTTTGACACGGACACATAGATCTACTTTTGACACTTTGATTTATTCATAAATATTATTTGTGATTTGTTTGTATCCTTCGGGGTACAATTGGTTGTGTGTTGGACTCGTGTCACATGCGTATCCTAGATCTAGTGGGATACGGTGTGATACTCTCCAATTGTGTGGATTTTTGAATAGATCTAATTATGTATGGTTTAAATTCTTTAATTATAATTAGTAAATATATATAGATATTATATATTTATTTTGTGTATTTATTATAGTAATTATTGTAGCATATATCTATATATTTTTGTGTGTGCTAATATGATGTACAAATATAATATGTAGCTTTCTTGCATGTAATTATATATGTACTTATGTTAATAGTATAAATTATACATAAATATTTTATAAAATATATTTATGTGTTTAATTGTATAATTATATTATTTATAATTATTATGTAATTATTTGTATATTAATGTATATATTTTAGGTGTGCTTCTAGCCATGTAAAATATGAACATTAATATGTGCATGTGTTGTAACTATTGGTATTTAATTATAAGTTTATATATGCATATATATATAAGTATATAATTATTTATTTATATATATATATGTATTGTGATTATTATTGCATATATATATTTTTATATATATATATATTTCTGTGTTTTAGTGACAGTGGGTTTGTGACAGTGAAACTGTCGCTAAATAGGCGGGTTAGCAGCAGCCGCTGTAGCCCACTGTGCATTAATGACAGTTCTGTCATTAATGCTGCGGGCGGGATCTTAGCAGCAGTGGCGACAGTTTTCGGTGACAGTTGATTAACTGTCACCAATGCAGCAGCAGTGGGTTTTATTACACAGTGGATTTTGCGACGTTTTCTGTGACAGTTGAGACTGTCACTATAAGCTGTTTTAATTAAATTGTATTTTTAACTCCCTGTTTTCAGTGACGCTTTGGCAGTTTTAAATTATATTTTATATATTATTATTGTATATACATATATGTGTATATATATGTGTTTTGTGAGGTATAATATTTGTAATAATATATTATGTTATTTGTATACATATTGGTTTGTATATATATTATTTTAGGGTATGTATTATTTGTATTATTAGTATACTTTGTGTGAGTATGATTTGGGATCTAATTTTTATTCCTAAATTGTTGTATTTTATTTCTATATTATTTATATAGATTTCTTGTGAGGTTGACCTTGGTTTGACTTTAGTTGACTTTAGAGTTGACCATAGTTGACTTTTGACTTAGAATTTATTTCTTGACCTAGGAGTTGACTAGTTTGACTTGTTCTCTTTCCGGGACCTTGTATTAATGTGGTATTCCATATCTAGGTCTTCGAGGCACCGAGTTAGACATCTGTGAGACTGTTCTTTGGATTTCAGGCGAGTACATTCTCTGATAGTTTCTCATTTATGATATCATCTATGTTCGTTGTATCTAGTGTAGATTTATATGTTTCTCTCGACACTATGGTTACACGGATTGGTTTATCCGGATCTCGTCATGAGATATTATTCCTTGGTATATGGTGTATATGGTGCAAGTATTATTTCATTGGTTATCTTGTACATGTACAGACACCGATTCTCGTGGAGACTAGCTATCTTCTTGGAGAATCTAGTGCCATAGCATACCGTGGTTGGATCTATTATACCAGTTGGGGGTGGGGAGTATTAGTATAGATATGTGATCAAATCCTTATTGAATAAAGTATTGGTAAGCGAATAGTATTGATCATGCACCGCACGTATGATTAGCCAGGCCGCATTGTATCTTGTCCAAGCCGATCACATGTTAAGCTAGTACTCACACACTTAGTCATTAGTATTATTGTTTCATTGGCATATTGTTCATTATTGTATTTCTTTCCAGTATTTCCTTATTATCTATATATCTCTTGTATCTATTTTGTGCATCTTGTTTATCCACAGCTATTTACTGTTACATAGTTTTTATCATGGATTAGAACTGCTGTTAGAGATGTACTCTGCTCCTTTCCTGACTGGATATATTTTTCCAGATGACACTGAGGAGTACCCTACCTATTATGGACCCCAGGATGTTGTGGGTTTAGATTCGGAGACCCTGGCTCAAGAGAGACTTATCCCAACTGAGACAGTTGACCCTGGAGTGTAGCTTGTAGTATGATAGTATTCTTTTGTACTGGATTTGTCTCCAGCTTATTTTTGTTACTCTTCAGACTCATTGATGTATTATTTTAAACTCATGAGTTGATGACTATTCTATTCTTATCTGATTCGTGTTCATTCTATCTTAGTTCTGTGATTGAGTACACTATCTTTTGGTGGTTCATTATATTAGATAGACTTTCTAGACAGCGTTCTACCACCGATTCTACGGCGTAGGCTGGGCGTTGTTTTCGACTAGTACCCTTACCCCGGGTGCGGGTCGTGACAAAAATGAACTAGCTTCAACTATACTTCAAAATAGAAGAGATTTTAATGCCTCATCATCTATCCACTAGCGTTGCACACCCTGAGTGCCTGAAATGATTGCCCACAAACGTAGATCAGTACTCAGCTGTACTAGTAAGCGAGACTAACCCACTCGCCTAAATTAGTACTTGCTTATTAGGGACGAGCATGTATTAGTATGATCTTATTATTTAGAACTAAGTGAATTCAGTTAATATCAGTTTCATGTTTTTAGAGGAAACATAACATAGAGACCATATAGTACATCAGTTGCTTACTCAACCGATGCGCTCCTTCCCTGCACAGAAACACAAGTATACTTACCATTTGTACAAGACAATAGATTATCATGTGTTCTATATATATGCGGCCATTGGTGTGATCGACACCATAGAAACTTATCCAAGGCATTGCGACGTGCCCTATCAGCCCGGGTAGCAAGTCCCGCTGAAGGTCCTGCAATGCATTTTCTTCCGGGTTGATACGGATCCAGTGCCCAGGAATACCGTTTCGAGGAAACGTCAAACCTTGTGCACAAGTTATCCTAGACCATGCGGATGGATGAACAATTCAATTATCATACAATACATGAGATAAAATAGAAGAAGTAAAGCAGAAATATATATACTTATGCAACAGTTCATATTTTCTCAAAGTCGTGTTCCAATTTTGGAGTCACGTGGGTCCAAACTCTTTGAGGCACCAGGCCCCAACCAATATTCCAGATGTCGTATTCCATCAAGCAATTCTTTGGTTTCGAACCAAAACTGCTCGCTTCAATGCGAAGCTCGTATCGTAGATCGTGTACATTCATATACAAGTAAGTCTATAATTCAGATATTCCTTTCTTAGTAGTTGGTATGTGTTGTGGCTAAGGAATTCCCAGGCATTCAGTCGGGCATCATCAATTGAACGTTTAAAATATTAGGGATGTGGACATGAAGAAGTAGGAAAGAAGGGTCTGAACCACCCACCGATTAAAGAAAGTGCTGAAAGAATGAGTCGCGCCTAGCGACGATCAAGCGTCAGTTACGAGGACCTGTAATAGAACGAGCACCGAGTTAGAATCATTTGCCTATCCTTCCTCCCGAAATCCCCAAGAACCAAAGCTCTAAGCGAGAAAGCCAATAGCAAAAATCAAGCAAATCGAAAGCAACACCAAAACAAAATCCCAAAGCGACATCAAGAAAACCAAGCAAAAAATACGAAAACTATTAGACCCGTTTCAATAGAGGCATATCCATGAGTTGGAAAGGATCATCGCAGTTTGTATGTAGCAAGAGGATGCCAGAGATTCTAAACACCAAGTTACGACTCAGACAAACTATCCACAAGTCCAATTATATAGTACATATTCTGGTCGGATCGGGATTTGAGGCACTACATAATATACCACTAAGAAAAAGTTTTATCTCGAAACTTAAGAATAAGGTCTTACCTCTGACTGAACGAACAAAGAATGGTACTTCACCTTCATCTCTGACTCCAACTCCCACGTTGATTCTTCCACCGAATGGTTCTGCCACAACACGTAAACCAAGGACATTATTTGGTTCTGTAGCACCTTCTCCTTGTGATCCAAGATCTGCACAAGTTCCTCTAAGTATGATAAGTTCGTGCACAGTTCCAACTGATCTAAACTAACCATATGACTTAGATCATGCATATACTTTCAAAGTTGAGAGAGATGGAAGACATCATGCACTTCAGCCAGGGCAGGGGTAGTGCGATCCAATAGGCCACAGCTGTCACTCACTAAAGTTTCTCAAAAGGGCCAACAAATCTGGAACTCAATTTTCCTTTAATACCGAAGCGCATCACTCCATGCATCGGTGTCACCTTCAAAAAGATGTGATCCCCGACCATAAACTCCAAGGGTCTTCGATGAGCATTAGCATATCTTTTCTGTCGGCTCTGCGCAGTGCGAAGTCTTTCCCGAATCAAGCAAACTTTTTCAATGTCCTGCTCCACCAGCTCTGGCCCGAGTACCTGTCCCTCGCCGACTTCGTCCCAGCAGATTGGATATCGACACTTTCGCCCATAGAGCACTTCGTACGGTGCCATATGGATGCTCGATTGGTAACTATTGTTGTACGTGAACTCTGCTAACGGTAGGTGCGTGTCCCAAGTAGTCTTCAGATTGATTGTACATAGTCGCAACATATCTTCAAGTATCTGATTCGCCCTCTCCGTCTGGCCGTTAGTCTGGGGGTAATATGCAGTACCGAACTTTAGCTTGGTGCCTAATGCAGACTATAGGCTAGTCCAAAAACGAGATAAAAAACGTCCGTCGCGGTCCGAGATGATTAAGTCAGGTACTTTGTGTAGTCGAACAATCTCGTCAATATAAATCTGCGCTAACCGATCGACGCTCCGTGTAACTTTGATAGGAAGAAAGTGGACAGATTTGGTCAAACGATCAACTATGACCCAAATCGCATCATGTCCCCGCGGCGTCTTTGGAAAGTCCACGATAAAATATAGATCGATGTTGTCCTATTTCCACTTGGGAATAGCAAGGTTCTGCAGCTCCCCGTCGGGCCTCTGATGTTCAGCTTTTACCTGTTGACAGGCCATACACTATGACACAAAGGTTGCCACATCCCGCTTCATACTTTGCCACCAGAAGGTCATGCGCTAGTCCTTGTACATCTTGGTTCTCCCCGGAAGTAAGGAATACTTCGCATAGTGTGCATATGTCATGATTTTCTTTCGGAGTTATAGGTCGCTAGGAACGCATAATCTTTATTTCACCTGTAGGGTCCCATCTTTGCCTTCTACAAATTTGGACGTCTTTTCCATTGAGATTAGCTCACGCATCTCCGTTAGGAATTGATCGTCCTTCTGAGAAGACTTGATTTTATCACGTAAACTCGGCTCAAGATGGAGTGGAGCTAGTTGCATCCCTCAATGTCGAACTCAAAATTCGATGTCCATCGCCTCTAGATCCTAAAGCAGACGGTTGTTTATAGATAGCGAGCCTACGTGCTTTCGACTCAGAGCATCAGCAACGTCATTTTTCTTGACTGGTGTATATGCGATCCTCAGGTCGTAGTCCTTTATCAGTTCTAGCCAGCGCCGCTGCCGTAGGTTCAGTTCCCGTTGGGTGAATAAGTACTTGAGGCTCTTGTGATCTGTGTAGATTTTACAAGCAATACCATATAGATAATGCCGCCACAACTTCAGTGCGAACACAATTGCCGCCAATTCCAAGTCATGCGTTGGGTAGTTTTTCTTGTACGGCTTCAATTGTCTTGAGGCGTACGATATCACTTTGACCCTCTATATGAGAACACACCCTAAGCCGAGTCCCGAAGCATCACTGTATATCTGAAACTCTTCTACTCCATCAGGAAGTGCAAGTATTATAGCTGAAATGAGCTATTGCTTTAGCTCCTGAAAGCTAACTTCGTAGTCGTCACTCCATTTGAATGTGATCCATTCTGAGTAAGCCGAGTCAAAGGCGAGGCTAATTTAGAAAAATCTTTCACGAACCTACGATAGTATTCCGCTAGGCCCAGAAAGCTACGAACTTCATTGGCTGACGTTGGTTGCCTCCAATCCACCACCGCCTCGATCTTATTTAGGTCTACGGTGACACCTTCTGCCGAGATGACATATCCAAGAAACGCCATGCTGCTCAACTAGAACTCGCACTTGCTGATCTTTGCGAACAACCGATGCTCCCGTAACGTCTACAGCACAATCTTCAAGTGTTCCTTGTGTTCCGTCTTATCCTTGGAATAGATTAATATATCCTCAATAAGTACGACCACAAACTTATCCACAAATGGTCGGAATACGCGGTTCATCAGATCCATGAAAGCAGCTGGGGCCTTCGTCAAGCCGAACGACATTACAAGAAATTTATAGTGCCTGTATTTAGTTCGGAACGCTGACTTGGGGACGTCACCGGATTTAATCTTCAACTGATGGTAGCCCGACTTAAGATCGATTTTAGAGAATATTGTCGCTCCATGTAGTTGATCAAACAGGTCATCTATCATAGGTAATGGGTACTTGTTCCATATGGGAGCCTTATTCAGTTCTCGGTAGTCTATACACAGCCACATGGATCTATCCTTCTTCTTTACGAACAGCACCGGAACTCCCCACGAAGAAATGCTTGGGCAAATGTATCCTCGGTCCAACAGATCTTGTAACTACACCTTCAGTTCCTTTATCTCTGCTGGGGCCATTCGGTAGGGTGCCTTCGATATCGACCGCGTATTCGAAAAGGTGTCAATGGCAAGATCGATCTCTCGATCAGGAGGCATTCCAGGCAGCTTGTCCGGGAACACGTCGAGAAAATTTGTTATGACATCAACTTGAGCTACATCGGCACCTTCCTATCGGGTGTCTCGAACCGAGGCTAAGTACCCTACACAGCCCGAATATAATATGTGCCTAGTTGTAACTGCTGAAATCACCATCGTCGTCTTTGGTGCAGTGCTGCACAAATAGTAGAACTCTGCCTCATCGGGTAGATGAAATATGACTCGCTTCTCCGTGCACTCGTCGTTGCATGGCAAGCACCCAACCAGTCCATCCTGCAAATAATATCGTATTCCTTATTTTCTAGAATAATGACATCTAAGGAAAGCTTCTTGCCTCCGATGCAAATATAGTCGTCCCTATAGATCGCATGAGTGGGCATGTCAACTCCCGAAGGGTTACTCACGTACAGGTTCATATTTAACGGTGTAGAAGCTAATTTATTCTCAACAATAAAATCAGCAGATATCTCATATGAGAAAGTGAACTCATGGGTCTAGAACCAGGGGGGTTGCTCCGAGAAATCCTTTCTTTCTCGTCCACTCAGGGGGTGCGGACACACCTGCGCGAAACTATATGTAGCACCCGAATCGAATAAAACTCTTGCGGGCAAAACTCTGAAAAGTAAGGTACCTGTCACTACCGTGTCGGAGGCAGATGCCTCATCCCGAGTCAATGCATAGACTCGATCTTGGGCGCCCTGGCGTTGTGGGTTCACTGGTATAGCGTTGGCTCCATGAGCTGGAGGTCCCCTGTTCTGGTTCGATTGTTGTCTGATGATTGCCCTTCCGTCTCGACAGTCAAATGATTTATGGTCCAAGCGACCACATTTGAAATATCCTACGACTCGGAACTCAGTTGCCCGATGTCTACCCTTGTCGCACCTATGGCACTGCTGTCACGCCCCAGTCCCAAAATACGTAGGACTAGGAATACATGACACGCCAGCTACGCATTCGACCAGACTCTGGTCTAACTCGAATACGTATAAGTTATAAAATATAAAGGGCACTAACTAGATATCCCATAAATATAAACCTCTATGTCTCAATCCATAATGTACAGCAGTATACAAGAAAGAGTTATATGTGCTAGAGTCGGCCGTCCAATAAGACACAAACTCGAATAGACTCGAGAAAAGATGAGTCTACAAAAACTGGGCTACAACAGCAGATGAATAATCAATATAAAATAACCATAATGCTGGTAGAAATAATATGAGTACCTGGTACAATGCCCGCAAGACATGCAACTCCATCAGCAACTCCAAATGCTCTGTAATTGTCTATGCTGCAAAACTGGCAGGGAACCAGGTCCTCAGAGAGACGTAACAAGGTACAAAAATACAGTATACCAAAGTACAACAGAAAGTACAAATGCAACGACAGGGTACTCTATCATAACCAAACAAGTGTGACACAGTTTGAAGATAATGTTCGATGCGTGGGCTATCTAAAATAAAACCGTAGCTCCGGACACGGAAACATATGGGACGTACCGCTGCTCCGGGCAAAGAGTCACACGGGTGATACCAGTATACTAGATATAGGATCACTACATAAATACTACATAAATATATAAGCACGTGTAGAGGAGCCCAAACGTCTAGTAACTGTCTTCCCCTTTCCAAGCGGTCAACGATGGTGCGCTGAACCTGAACCTCTATCTAACAGTCTCGTCACATAGAAAATAGTTCAACAGACGCGACCCTAAGGTCATCCCAGTCTCTGGTCATGATGTCAGTATCAGGATACAGGAATCTGGCATGATCACAGTGTATGAGTGTATCTTGGGGTATCGATATATTCAGGTACGTACATCGAGGTGTTACGAACATCTAATATTTATTCCAAGACGTTACGACAAACGTCTGCACCCGACTGTGATCCGGATGCGAAGTATCGATCGTAACCAAAATACGCGCACAATGTACATAAAGAAACCATAAATATCTGTAATCTGAAATACAGGGTGGCAAGGTACACTTGCCTGCGTCCGGCTGCTGATGATGGGGATCCGGTACCACGTCCAAGTCCTCGGGTCCCGTAGTACCTAGAGATGAGATACAAACCAAAATCAATAATCTATTCCACGTCAAACAGTGATGCGACACACATCTATACATAAGCTCAGTATCAGCTACGACTTACAGGGACAAGACGCTAGAGGGTTGATCCAGGTTGACTCAGAGTACGTTACATCTACTCAAACTAATCCCCTTTACAATATCATCAAACCCAACCTCAATTACGATATTCAGTTAATCAAACCTTGATCCAATCCTCAGTCTCCTCTGGCCTTTATAGACATTAGCATCACGTTTGATTATGTCTTCCTCAAAATAATTACTCATTAAAATATTAGGCCTCCCTTTATAACCTTCATTAACATTTCACCATATAAACTACTCCTCAATTAACTTATTATTACTTTACCACTCTCAAAAGAATAATTATTATCTAGTTAAACCTTCATAGACATTTGTTCAGTATTCAAACACTCTCTCACAAATACATATATGTATTCCTCAATCAATTCCGTTATTAGTAATCAAATCCTCCACCTTATGAACGATATAATGATATCACACAGTGTTTCATAATTTACCTGTTCCTTAATAATAATTAAGAGTCATACAAAACCATGTAATGTATCCTAAAATCTTAATGCATATTTCATTTTGTATAAAACCCCTGAAAATCTCATATGGCATTTAAACCCCTAACCTCAATATATTTAACATTTCCAACCCTCGAATATCTATGTTCCATAACCTCCATCAATGAACATTTACGCATTCAAATCCTAAAATTATTCTTCATCATTCACCACCATCAAGTGCATATAGTACATAATATCAAACCCTACTTCAATGCATAGTTAAACCTCTACTATCTTAACCCTAACCAACTAAGTTACTCATAATACCATAAAAACTAACTAAACAATACAAATATAGGTTTAAACAGGGAGTTAGGGAGTAGACTACCTCGGCGGCGTGCGGTGGCACGAAGGTGGAGCTGCGGTGGCTACACGCCGGAGTGGAGGGAGGCCGGTCGGGTCGTGTGGTGGAGCTGGTGGCACGTCAGGATGGGAACGGGGTTGATGTAGAGATGTTGATGTTGAAGGTGAAGATGATGCGGGTGGCCATCGCTGGCCGGAGGATGGTCGACGGTAATGGCGGATTAGAGAGGCCGGGGGGACGTGGAAGGAAGTCAGAGGTGGTGGTAGAATGTCAGTACGGCCGAGTCAGGGGAGACTCGCTGACCGGAGGGAAGATCTCGGCCGGAGTGTGTGGTCAGTTCAGCAGTGACTCGGGGGTGGTCGTGGCATTGCTGGAGGGAGGCTGAGGTATTGTCGGGTGGTAGCTCATGGGGTGGAGGAAACTCGTCGGAGTGAAGTCGTGCTGGCTTGAGAGGGACGGCTCGACAGTAGCCGGTCGATTCAGCGGGGATCTCGGCCGCTCGGCAGTGGCTCACCGAGGGGTAGTGCAGTCTCACCGGAGATTCGTCGAGGTGAGTCAGGTGCTTCGAGGGGGAGGCGGACGGATGGGGGAGCTGCACAGTGGAGTCGGGGGGGAACTGCACAGTGGAGTCGGGGGGGAAGCTGCACAGTCGGCCGGAGTCAGGGTGGAATCAGGCCGGAGTTGGGATGGTACGGTGCTGTCGGAGTAGGCGGTGCTGGGAGCAGCGAGATACGGCGGGCCGCAGTAGGCCGGAGTGTGGGTGCGGGTGCACAGCCGTCGGAGTCGGGGTGCGGGTGCACAGCCGGAGTCGAGGACGGTTGCACAGCCGGAGTGGGTTCAGTCGGCCGGCCGGAGGTTGGTCTTCAGGAAGAAGAAAGGAAAAGAAGGAGAAAGGAAGGAGAAGAAGAAATTTGTATAGAAAAAAATTATGGAGGAGGGAGGAGAGAGAGGGGGGTTTCCAATGTCTAGGGATTAGGGCCTGCTTGGTATGTGTGCATTGAAGAGACTTTATAGGGGTTGGTGATATGAGTGTGTGGTGGGGATTTTCCATTTCAAATGGAGGGCTAAGATTGAGCATGGAGGATTTGGGTTTCTCCATGCAAAGGAAGGAAAAAAATGTTGACTAGGTCAAAGAATGGTAGGCTCTCCATTTGGTCATGGCCAATAAGGTGAGGACACCAAAATCAATAAATTGCAACTAAGCCCCTTAAATTCGAAAAATTGCACGAACACATGAAATGATACAAAAATTGTGGGGAAAATGGTGTTTGGTAATTTGCATGGTGAGGGGGTGTTGTGTGTTTGGCATGGGTTTAATTAAATGGGCATTGGGATTAAATAAGGATTAAAATAGGATTAAACAAAATTGGTATCCCCAATTTAAATAGAATTAAAGTGTCCCACGTTTTTAAATTAAATGGGGGCACTTGTGGTCAAAATTTGAAAATGACACAAAGGTCAAAAAATGGTGGGGGCTTGGAGTCAGTCTTGGACCCTTTAGTTGGTCAGGCTGAAAGGGTTAAGTTGGTTTCACAAAATTGGGGGTAACGACACAGGTGTCCGACACAAAATTAAATATGGGATTTAGGATACGGGAAGTTGTGCGATTAATTTAAGGCACAACGGATTTAATTTTTGTGTGACGAAGAAGTCCAGTGCCTAAATTGGTGAGTCAAGTCAGAAGTACAATAGTCCGATGGAATTTATGGGCTGATATTGGGCTCCGAATAATTTAGCAATGATAGGGTGCGCCAAGGGTCTAATTAAATAAAATAACAGACACAAGCAACTCTACTCTAAACCTCAAAATCTGCTGCTAATCCAAAATTTTCCAAATCCATACCCGACTATCTATAGAATTAATCGAGGGGGTTTACATTCTTCCCAACTTAGAAAAATTTTGTCCCCGAAATTAAAAGCAAAGCACGATAAAAGCTAAGAGAATTTAAAAACAACTAGTAATCAAATATCGTACGTAAATTCGTACCTTGCTCCTCAAATAAGTACGGGGACCGCTGTCGATAGAATCCTCGCGCTCCCAAGTAGACTCGCCTGGTGAATGGTATTTCCATGCAACTCTGACCAGTCGAATAGTCTGCCCTCTTAAAGTCTTCTCGCTGTGATCGAGGATCTCAACTGGCTGCTCTACGTAAGACAGACTGGGCCCAACTGTAATCTCCGAATGATCAAGCACGTGGCTAGGGTTTGCGACATATCTCCTCAGCTGTGATACATAAAATACATCATGCACTCCCTCTAATGATGGAGGCAACGCAAGACGGTAAGCCACTTCGCCAACTCGTTCCAAGATGTCAAAAGGCCCGATGTACCTCTAACTCAGCTTGCCTCTGCCTCCGAATCTGATGGTACCCCAAGTAGGCGATATCCTCAAAAATACATGGTCACCCTCCTTGAACTCCAATGGTCTGCGGTATGTATTTGCCTAATGTTTCTGTCTGTCCTGTGCTGCACGCAGGTGGCTCTGAATCTGCTTGACCTTCTCCATTGTCTTTGTTACCAACTCTAGACCAAGTATCTGACGCTTTCCTGCGTCACTCCAACAAACTGGCGACCTGCATTTCCTGTCGTACAGTGCCTCATAAGGTGCCAGCTGTATGCTAGCCTGGTAACTGTTATTGTAGGAGAATTCTACCAAGTATAGGTGGTCCTCCCAAGATCCTCCAAAATCAATCATGCACGCTCTCAACATATCCTCTAATATCTGTATCGTGCGCTCCGACTGACCATCAGTCTGTGGATGATATGCAGTGCTGAACTTGAGACGAGTTCCTAGGCTCTTCTGAATACTCCGCCAAAAATGCGACGTGAATCTGGAATCACGATCCGATACGATGCTGACAGGCACTCCATGTAATCGTACTATCTGCCTTATATACATGTCAGCTAATATCTCCGTGGACTGCCCAACTCTGAAGGGCAAAAAATGTGCAGACTTGGTGAGTCTGTCTACGACAACCCAAACTGCATCCTTCCCGCTAGGGCTTCGCGGGAATCCTGTGACGAAGTCCATGATAATGTGTTCCCTCTTCCACTCGGGAATGGAAAGTGGCTGCAATAACCCTGCAGTCCTCTGATGTTCAGCCTTGACTTGCTGACAAACTAAATATTTCGCCATGAATCTTGCAATATCTCTCTTTATCCCATGCCACCAGAAATGTTGCCTCAAGTCTCGGTACATCTTCGTGCCCCCGGGGTGAATGGAATAAATCGAGCTATGTGCCTCGGTCATCAACTCTTGGCGTAGCTCGCCACTCGGAACATATAGGCGATCTTCACACCTCAACGTTCCGTCTTCATGAATCCTGAGTCTCGTATGCATGCCGGCCTCTGTCCTCTCTCGTAGACGTCAAAATCTTGCATCTGTAGGCAGGGCTGCCCTGATCCTCTCAATCAGTGTAGACTGAACCTCGAGACTGGCCATATGTCCATCCATGCCTGGCAATACAATCTTAATCCCAAGCTCCTGGAGATCCTCTAGCAATTGTCGCTGTGTCGTCAAAAAGTATGCCATGGGCTTCCTACTTAAGGCATCTGCTACTACATTCGCCTTGCTAGGGTGGTACTGCAACTCAATGTCATAATCTGTCATCAACTCTAGCCAGCGCCTCTGCCTCATGTTGAGCTTCTTCTGCGTGTAGACGTACTTCAGGCTTTTATGATCTGTGTAAATCTTAACACGCTCACCATAAAGGTAATGTCTCCATAGCTTTAGTACAAATATCACTGCAGCTAGCTCCAAGTCGTGCGTCGGATTTCTCATGAACTCTCAATTGTCTCGATGCGTAGGCTATTACCTTGCCGTGTTGCATCAGTACACATCCCAATCCGCTTCTAGACGCATCACTGTACACTATAAATCCTCCTGATCCTGAAGGTAGTGTCAAAATCGGTGCTGATGTCAGATGCTTCTTCATCTCATCGAAAGCCGCCTGACACTCGTCAGTCCAGATAAACTCCTCGCTTTTACGCGTCAGTCGCGTCATAGGCGCAGCTATCCTCGAAAAGTTTTCCATGAACCTCCGATAATATCCGGCAAGTCTGAGGAAACTCCTAACCTCTGTAACTGATGTAGGGGTAGGCCATGTCTCAACTACAGCTATCTTCTCCGGGTCAACTGCTAGTCCATATCCGGTAATTATGTGCCCCAGAAATGGTACTCTATCCAGGCAGAACTCACATTTGCTGAGCTCGGCGTACAGCCTCTCATGTCTCAGCGTCTCTATAACGATTCTGAGATACCTCTCATGCTCCTCCTGGCTCTTGGAATATACCAAGATGTCATCGATAAATACCACCATGAACTTATCCAAGCACTGGTGGAAAATATTGTTCCTTAAGCTCATAAATACAGCCGGCACATTGGTTAAACCAAACGGCATGACTAGAAACTCGCAGTGTCCATACTTCGTCTGAAAAGTCATCTTCAGAATGTTCTCTTTTCGTACCTTGACCTGATAATAACCGGATCTGAGATCGGTCTTCGAGAATACATATGCGTCACTTAGCTGATTTAAAAATCAGCGATGCACGTCAATGGGTACTTGCTCTTTATCGCTACGGCATTTAATGCCCTGCAATCGATACACAAGTATACTGTCTCACCCTTCTTCGGCACTAATAAGATGGTTGCTTCCCATGAAAAAACACTAGCCCGACTAAAACCCTTGTCCAAGAGATCCTCTACTATGGAACTTTAACTCAACCAACTCTATCGGTGCTAGTCTGAAGACGTAAAAAATAACTGGCTCGGCTCTTGGAGTCAACTCTATAACAAACTCTATCTCTCTGTCAGGTGGCAGGCCTGGAAGATTATCTAGAAACACATCCTCAAACCCTGAAATAATGCGGGGTACACTGATTCACCTTCTGCAATGTGTGACTCTAAAGTAGATGAGCACCATACTCCCGGGCTCCCTGAAACTCAACTCAGGGTAACCTAGTGCTCTAAAAAAAATAATGCAACCACGTCGCTAATCCAGCGTCGCGTGGTATTGGCTCAACCTAACCATGTCTAGGATAAGCTCATAGTCTAGACTAAACCTCATAACAATTTCTCCCGTTCTGTTTTCAACATCAATCCTCAAAAAAAAATCCTCGCCTAATGTATAATTTCTCTTCTCCTCCAGGTTTTCCCTAAAATTTTATTCCTCGAATTTTCTTCTTTTCGTTATTTATTGCTACGAGTCACATATCACCCAAACACACGCCAAAATTTTTTGGTATCTGATAATCCTCTTCCAGGTGAGAGCCTAAAATTTCCATCTCCTCTAGTTCATAATTTCGTTCCTGGTATCGCTATCATATACAACAACTAATTTCTAGCATCGGGCTATACATTTGCATAAATTATTCTAGGTCATGATCAACAATCTTTCCATCTCCCAATATTTCTATGATCGCTGCTATCTCAAGCACAGGTAGGGTACTACTGGGTCCAATTCTCTTGCTAGCCTTCCACACTAGTTTTAGAATCCAAAAGAACCTATCAATCTATCCTAATAAGGTAACAATCTTCTCAGGGAATATTACACGAATTATGTCTTCTGTCATCTGGTCTTCGATCTTCTTCTGGAGGGAAATCATCAGTCACAAGCATTCGTCTTCCCGAACAATAGGGGACGAGAAACAAGGATAGCGATATTGACGAAAATTGAACGAATGCAAATTGGAAGTCCAAGGGCAATAATCACATACAAAGAGTTTTTAAAATCGATTATGGACTGAGATCTCATTCAACAATCATAATATCTATTCCTAATTTGCAGGCTCGCTTGGCACAATCAGGTGACCAAGACGATTTAAAATGGACCTGCATGGGCCACCACAAAAATATGTCACACCCCAGTCCTAAAATACGTAGGACCAGGAATACGTGACACGCCAGCTACGCATTCGACCAGACTCTGGTCTGACTCGAATACGTATAAGCCATAAAATATAAAGGGCACTAACTAGATATCCCATAAATGTAAACCTCTATGTCTCAATCAACAATGTACAGCAGTATACAAGAAAGAGCTATATGTGCTAGAGTCGACTGCCCAATAACACACAAACTCGAATAGACTCGAGAAGAGATGAGTCTACAAAAACTAGGCTACAACAGCAGAATAATCAATATAAAATAACCATAATGCCGGTAGAAATTATGTGAGTACCTGGTACAATGCCCGCAAGACATGCAACTCCATCAGCAACTCCAAATGCTCTGTAATCGTCTATGCTGCAAAACTGGCAGGGAACCAGGTCCTTAGAGGGACGTAACAAGGTACAAAAATACAGCATGCCAAAGTACAACAGAAAGTACAAGTGCAACGACAGGGTACTCTATCATAACCAAACAAGTGTGACACAGTTTGAAGACAATATTCGACGCGTGGGCTATCTAAAATAAAACCGTAGCTCCAGACACGGAAACACACGGGACGTACCGCAGCTCTGGGCAAAGAGTCACACGGGTGGTACCACTACACTAGGTACAGGATCACTACATAAATACTACATAAATATATAAGTGCGTGCAGAGGAGCCCAAACGTCTAGTAACTGTCTTCCCCTTCCCAAGCGGTCAACGATGGTGCGCTGAACCTGAACCTCTATCTAACAGTCTCGTCACACAAAAAATAGCTCAACAGACGCGACCCTAAGGTCATCCCAGTTTCTGATCATGATATTAGTATCAAGATACAGGAATCAGGCACGATCACAGTGTATGAGTGTGTCCAGGGGTATCGATATACTCAGGTATGTACATCGAGGTGTTACGAACATCTAATATTTATTCCAAGATGTTACGACAAACATCTGCACCCGACTGTGATTCGGACGCGAAGTATCCATCATAACCAAAATACGCGCACAATGTACATAAAGAAACCATAAATATCTGTAATCTGAAATACAGGGTGGCAAGGTACACTTGCCTGCGTCCGGCTGCTGATGATGGGGATCCGGTACCACGTCCAAGTCCTCAGTCCCGTAGTACCTAGAGATGAGATACAAACCAAACTCAATAATCTATTCCACGTCAAACAGTGATGCGACACACATCTATACATAAGCTCAGTCTCAGCTACGACTCACAGGGACAAGACGCTAGAGGGTTGATCCAGGTTGACTCGGAGTATGTTACATCTACTCAAACTAATCCCCTGTACAATATCATCAAACCCAACCTCAATTACGATATTCAGTTAATCAAACCCTGATCCAATCCTCAGTCTTCTTTGTCCTTTATAGACATTAGCATCACGTTTGATTATGTCTTCCTCAAAATAATTACTTATTAAAATATTAGGCCTCCCTTTATAACCTTTATTACCATTTCATCATATAAACTACTCCTCAATTAACTTATTGTTACTTTACCACTCTCAAAAGAATAATTATTATCTAGTTAAACCTTCACAGACATTTGTTCAGTATTCAAACACTCTCTCACAAATACATATATGTATTCCTTAATCGATTCCGTTATTAGTAGTCAAATCCTCCACCTTATGAACGACATAATGATATCACACAGTGTTTCATAATTTACCTGTTCCTTAATAATAATTAAGAGTCATACAAAACCATGTAATGTATCCTAAAATCTCAATGTATATTTTATTTTGTATAAAACCCCTGAAAATCTCATATGGCATTTAAACCCCTAACCTCAATATATTTAACATTTCCAACCCTCGAATATCTATGTTCCATAACCTCCATCAATGAACATTTACGCATTCAAATCCTAAAATTATTCTTCATCATTCACCACCGTCAAGTGCATATAGTACACAATATCAAACCCTACTTCAATGCATAGTTAAACCTCTACAATCTTAACCCTAACCAACTAAGTTACTCATAACACCATAAAAACTAAGTAAACAATACAAATATAGGTTTAAACAGGGAATTGGGGAGTAGACTTGTCACTACCACATTTCCAAATAGGGGCATTTATGTAAATTCACTATTTTGAATAATTATGTGTTTAATTAATTTGCTGAGTTTTTAAAACTATTTATATATTGTTAGTGATATTTGGTTTTAGGTCAAACCCTAGAACGCATTAGGACAAACCCTAATGACCAAACCCTAATTAGAAGACCCAGTTCTATTGAAACCCTAGAATTCTAATTTGTAGGTTGAACCTCAAACCCTAGACTGACTAAACCTTAGTTAATTAGGTTCTACATGACCTAACCTAGGATTTTAACCTAAAACTATGTATTAAAAACCCTAACTTGGCCTTAATATAAAAGAAAACCCTCTCTTTCTTCATGTAGAAAGAAGAAACCCTAGCCTCCACAAGAGAAAGCCATCTCCCCACTCCAGAATTCGAAATCTAGCCCTAGGGATCCCATTCTCCTCCTCCAAAGCAAGGAAAGCAAGGAACTTGGGTCAAAAAGCCTTGGGAAAGAAGAACTTCCATTGGAGAAACCATCCCTACAGGTAAAACCCTATTTTTATTCATTTAATTTCAGTTTTCTGATGTTAATGCCCATTAGGAACCCACCCTTGCTGTGTAGTTTCGATTTAGGGTTCGATTTGGGTTTTGGTGTTCCCACGAGAGTTTTCCCCAAATTCGTGGACCCTAGATCATGAGGGTTTGTATGTAGGCTGATCATATCACATACATGTAGGTTAGATCTCGGTTTTTAGGGTTTTGGTTTAGGTATTCATGATTAATAATGTGGGATACGAATTCAGCACGTTATGTGTTTGATGAAATGCCAAGAATGATGAACACCTATCTAATCTACTCTAATATTATCTAATTTGATGTATGATGTATATATATATATATATATATTTATACATATGTATGTAGATGAGTTGTGTGTTGGGGGAGAATGCACTGTGGGGGGGAGTGAACTGTGCACAGTCGGGTTTGGTCCAGAACTGTGCAGTGATTACTGTGGTTCTGGGTGTTTGGGAGAATTCATGTACATGTGTTTGTGTGTGTCTCGATATCAGTATCAGATTTTCTGTGGAGGAGTGTGTACACTGTGTTAGGTGTTAAATGTATAGCAGTGTGTGTTGTGTGCCTATGTATTTAGGTATTAGGTGGGAGTCTTTGTGTCTGTGCAAGGGAATTAGAGTGTGTAGGTATGTGTGAACTGTGAGAAATCTGTGTGTTGAGGTGTAATTAGAACTCGTGTGTAATACCTGCATTAATCCTGTGAGTGATCTATGTAAGTTGTATCAATTTCAGGTATTAACTGTGATTGTAACAGCGGACTGGTTAGTATCAGCAACTTCCAGGTTCATATGAGGTGTATTGGAGTGTTGAGTATTTGTCTCGATTATAGGTCGAGTTCAGTCCAGCTTGCCAGTGCATTAGGCAAGGAATCTTATTATTGCAGCAAAGTCGGGCATAAGATGGTGCAGGAGGTTGTAGTTATTTCTATATGTATTGTCTTATGTACACATATAAGTGTATTAGTGAGGTTTGTACTGAGGTATCAGGAATTATGGGTAGAATTTGTGAGGAATCAAGGGATACCAAGTATCAAATGAGATATGTACCAGTGAAAGGAATGTAGGGTGTTCTATAGTGTGTTATATACACTGATGCAAGTATCAGTGTTTAGAGAGAAATAATGTAACTGAGTTGGAATTTAAAGGAGAAACCTTAATTTAGATACTGCAATGTAGGTGCAGTATCCTATTAGAGGGATGTAACAGGTATTTTATTGTGTGTGTGTGTAGGATTAGATAGAGGGTAACTGCAGTATTGAGCAAGGACAGTAGCGGCTTTAGCAGTCAGATAGGGGGGGATTAGAGTATCACTAATTTATTATCAACAATGGGTAGCACCTGTGTGCTGTTAAGTTATGAGATGGCTGTTTAAGTGCAGTATTTGGGGTTAGCTAGGAGCCTTATACTCGGGTTTTAACTGCAATGTATCAAGTGCAAGTGAGTAGTAAGAGTGAGTTATACCTGTGAGGGTCAAGTAAAGATAGTTATAGTTAGTATAGCTATGTAATGACTAGTTTATTTAGATAGTGCCTAGTATAGACTATTATGATATAGAAATTAACTAGTGGGCCTAGTTGAGATTCCAACTAGATAAATACCAAATGAACATATAATTGGACCTAGAATAACTTAGAAGCCTAGAAACCTTGAAAATTAAATTGTTTCTAATTTAAACCTATTGATGTGATTATTTGATATATAGGTCCTTGTGACTCCATCTTGGACATCGATTCTCACACCTTGCTCAGGACTTCAGGCGAGTACATTCTCTGACAGTTTTTATTGTTGATTACTTCTATAAATTGTAGTGTATTACATACTTGATTCCGACACTATGGATACACGGGTTAGCACCCTAGATCCCCATCATGAGGAGTCGTGATTGGAATCCATCGTGCTAGCTGGGGGATGGGGAACTATTAGTAGATTATGTGATCATATCCAAACATTTATATGCACCATAGCTCACCCCACTTCTCACGTCGGGTGCAGCCTGACCATTTATATGCTCCATAGCTGTTATATATGATTAGCCTGACCACTACATGCACCATAGCTAACCATATGGTTAGCCTGACCTAAAAGAATCATAGCTAATCATATATAATCAGCCTGATCTAGTCCCAAGCCGATCACATAATAAACTAATATTTCAAACACTTAGCTAGATGTCTACTTTATTCAGATTCACTTGTTCTAGCATTCACTGTTTATTGTTCATTGCTAGATGCTCTATTGCCTATTTTATTTCTCCTGTACTTCTTATTTTTCAGAATATACTTTCATCTTGTATTTCTTATATTATTTATAGTCTTTGTCAATTTAATGAAACTGCTGTTAGTGCTTGTGCTTCGCTCCAATCCTGACTGGGTAAACATTTTCAGAGGACCTGGAGAACTTTTGCCCCACTCATTACGGCCCAGGAATAGAGGGAGATTTCACTCCAGAAATCCCAGAGGAGTTGCCTATCCTAGAGGAGATCTTGCTTGCCTGTACTTAGATTATTTTTCTGCATTTATTGTTTTAGACTGAGACTGAGTTGTATTTATTTATTTTGTGACTCTGTGAGGTCATCTAGACCCAAGATTTGAGTTGGACTTATTGTGGTTGGTTTTTTTTTTATTAGAACTCTTTTCAATTCTCATCATGCCATTATTCTTATAGCTTGTGATTGAGTATATTATAGAACTATGGTTTATTTATCATTGTCCTCCGTACGGAGTTGAGACTATTGACAGGATATACTATGTTTGTGACCTAGACAGCGTTCTACCGCCGATGCTGCGGCGTAGGCTGGACGTACCCACGACTCATGCCCAAATTCCGGGTGCGGATCATGACAAGACTACCTCGGCGGCGTGCGGTGGCACGAAGGTGGAGCTGCGGTGGCTACACACCGGAGTGGAGGGAGGCCGGTCGGGTCGTGTGGTGGAGTTGGTGGCACGCCGGGATGGGAACGGGGTTGATGTGGAGATATTGATGTTGAAGGTGAAGATGATGCGGGTGGCCATCGCTGGCCGGAGGATGGTCGGCGGTAATGGCGGATTGGAGAGGCCGGGAGGACGTGGAAGGAAGTCAGAGGTGGTGGTGGAATGTCAGTGCGGCCGAGTCGAGGGAGACTCGCTGGCCGGAGGGAAGATCTCGGCCGGAGTGTGTGGTCAGTTCAGCAGCGGCTCGGGGGTGGCCGTGGCATTGCTGGAGGGAGGCTGAGGTATTGTCGGGTGGTAGCTCGTGGAGTGGAGGAAGCTCGCCGGAGTGAAGTCATGCTGGCTCGAGGGGGACGGCTCGACAGTAGCCGGTCGATTCAGCGGGGATCCCGGCCGCTCGGCAATGGCTCACCGAGGGGTGGTGCAGGCTCGCCGGAGATTCGTCTAGGTGAGTCAGGCGCTTCGAGGGGGAGGCGGCCGGAGTGGCTGCCGGATGGGGGGGCGCACAGTGGAGTCGGGGGGGAACTGCACAGTGGAGTCGGGGGGGAAGCTGCACAGTCGGCCGGAGTCGGGGTGGAATCAGGCCAGAGTTGGCATGGTGCGGCGCTGTCGGAGTAGGCGGTGCGGGGAGCAGCGAGATACGGCGGGCCGCAGTAGACCGGAGTGCGGGTGTGGGTGCACAGCCGCCGGATTCGGGTTGCGGGTGCACAGCCGGAGTCGAGGGCGGTTGTATAGTCGGAGTGGGTTCAGTCGGCCGGCCGGAGGTTGGTCTTCAGGAAGAAGAAAGGAAAAAGAAGCAGAAAGGAAGGAGAAGAAGAAATTTGTATGAAAAAAAATTATGGAGTAGGGAGGAGAGAGAGAGGGGGGGTTTCCAATGTCTAGGGATTAGGGCCTGCTTGGTATGTGTGCATTGAAGAGACTTTATAGGGGTTGGTGATGTGAGTGTGTGGTAGGGATTTCCTATTTCAAATGGAGGGCTTAGATTGAGCATGGAGGATTTGGGTTTCTCCATGCAAAGGAAGGGGGAAAATATTGACTAGGTCAAAGAATGGTAGGCTCTCCATTTGGTCATGGCCAAAAAGGTGAGGACACCTAAATCAATAAATTGCAACTAAGCCCCTTAAATTCGAAAAATTGCACGAACACATGAATTGATACAAAAATTGTGGAGAAAATGGTGTTTGATGATTTGCATGGTGAGGGGGTATTGTGTGTTTGGCATGGGTTTAATTAAATGGGCATTAGGATTAAATGAGGATTAAAATAGGATTAGACAAAATTGGTATCCCCGATTTAAATAGAATTAAAGTGTCCCGCGCTTTTAAATTAAATGGGGGCACTTGGGGTCAAAATTTGGAAATGACACAAATGTCAAAAATGGTGGCTTGGAGTCAGTCTTGGACCCTTTAGTTGGTCTGGCTCAACGGGTTAAATTGGTATCACAAAATTGGGGGTAACGACACAGGTGTCCGACACAGGTGTCCGACACAGAATTAAATATGGGATTTAGGATACGGGAAGTTGTGCGATTAATTTAAGGCACAACGGATTTGATTTTTGTGTGACGAAGAAGTCCAGTGCCTAAATTGGTGAGTCAAGTCAGAAGTACAATAGTCCGATGGAATTTATGGGCTGATATTGGGCTCCGAATAATTTAGCAACGATAGAGCGCGCCAAGGGTTTAATTAAATAAAATAACAGACACAAGCAACTCTACTCTAAACCTCAACATCTGCTGCTAATCCAAAATTTTCCAAATCCATACCTGACTATCTATAGAATTAATCGAGGGGGTTTACAACTGCAGTCCCGGAGGGGGACCCCTGTACTCAGACATGTGCGGACGCTTTGGCGCTCCAAACCCTCCTGCTTTATGAGGCTTCTTGTTAAAATTAGTGCGGGCAGTCTGTCAATTTGTCGTTTGGTAATTGCGTCCAAAGATCCGTTCGCTATTAAGGGCAGCTTCATAACATTCCCGGTAGGTCTGGTACTTTTGATTTATGACATCCCTACGTAGGTCGTCATTCAGACCATTCTAAAAATGGTAGCACCACGCATGCTGGTTAGGCAAAAAGTGTCCGACAAACTTGGCGAGTCGTGCGAACACTGAATCATAGTCATCAACAGACATACTTTCTTGTACAAGATTGCTGAAGTCGTCTTCCTTTTGTTGCCGCACTGCCCTTCGGATATATTGTTTAATAAAGACAGATTTGAACATCTCCCAGGTAATTTTACAATTGGAATTGGCATCATAAATTTCTTGTTTGGTGGCCTCCCACCAGTCATGCGCCTGCAGTTCTAGTTGCACCGATGCACAAGCCACTTGTTTGGACCCTTTAATGCCAACAAGGTTAAAGAGTCCTTCAAGTTTTGCGATCCATCCCATCACAACGTCTGGTTCGGCTCGTCCGTTGAACATTGGTGGGTGCATCTTGGTAAACTCAGCCGCCCTGCAGGAAGTATTAGCGGAAGTCTGTACTTCCTCTGATTCGTCTTCTACCGCCACGGTTGGCGATGTAACAGGCGTCGTCGTAGCCGCTTTATTGGTGGGTACCAAAGATGCAATCAATTGCATCATGGTGTCCATCTGCTTTTGTTGCGTAGTGAACTGTACCTGAATATGCGCTTGTTGAGTGGCAGTCTGCTGTTGCTGTACCTCCATTAACTGCATGAGCCTCTCCGTCATATCGTTTGAACCCGCTCCTCCGGATTCTCCAGAACTTGCTGGATAATTTTGGACAAGCTGAGCAATACTTGCAGCGGCAGTATTTTTATTTTATTTTTTGCCATTGCTACAAAAAGAGAAGAGCTTGTAAACACTCCAAAAATAATAATTTTTTTATCTATGGGTTCATTGTATAGGGCGATTTATCTCATGCAGCGGACACTGAATGCATTCAATCGAGAGACACATCAAACTTCTAGAATATCTTTTTGAAAATCCAAGGAAGTGAAGTCGTGCTCTGATACCAACATGTCACATTCCGATCCCGTAATGGTCGATCGTCCTCACTTGGATCCTTTGCGAAACCAATCTTCCTCGCTTGGGCGTGATATCGTGCGAGCCTGGAGTTGCGCTCGCACAAGACAAGAACGTGCAGTGATAGTAATCCATTTGAAACACAAGTTAGAAAACACATTCACAGATAGTTGAACACAAAGTATAGGAAGAAAATATGCTTTTTATTGATAATTTAGAGAAATTTACAAAGAGTTTACATTTGATGCGCCTCTCGGCTACATTGATTGCATTATAAAAGAAAACTCAAAAGGTAGGGCGCGCTCCATCAGATAAGCTTCGTCGTCCGTACATTACACATTTGTATAGATTAAAAATACACGCCTCCAAAATAAACTGGCTTCAATTATACTTCAAAATAGAAGACGCCTCCTCGTCTATCCACTAGCGTTGCACACCCTGAGTGCCTTACGTGGGTTAGTACTCAGCTGTACTGGTGAGCGGGACAAACCCACTCGCCTAAATCAACACTTGCTTATTAGGGACGAGCATGCATTAGTATGATTTTTTGATTTAGAACTAAGTGAATTTAGTTCATATCAGTTGCATGTTTTTAGAGAAAACATAACATAGAAACCATATAGCACATCGGTCGCTTACTCAACCGATGCGCCCCTTCCATGCACACAAACACAAGTATACTTACCATCTGCACAAGACAATAGATTAGCATGTGTTCTATCTATATGCGGTCATTGGTGTGATCGACACCATGGGGACTTATCCAAGGCATTGCGGCGCACCATATCAGCCCGGGTAGCAAGTCCTGCTAAAGGTTCTGCAATGCATCGCGCCAAACACGATCAAATATTTTCCTCCGAGTCGATACTGTAGTGCCCCGCTCCGCGTAGGCACTATGTACATGTGGGATCGACTTGCTTGCTCGAACGGAAGTCTTCTCGGAGAGTTCCCGACCGATTAATCAAGGTGAGTGGGCAGAACTGCATTCTCTGATTCTTGCACGACTTAATAATGAATCTGAGTTTTTGAATGCTTGCATGCTAAGAAGATCGTTTAATAAGAAGAATGATAGAACCGACTCAGTATGCTAATAAGAGAACTCACATAGCTTGTCATCGAAACGAATATGCTGCCTAAACTAAGAGAATATGTATGCTTGTCTAAATGAGATAGAACCATTGCTATGCTAAGAAGATAGAACTGCATATTTACTTGATGTGATAATAGACCCGTGCCATGCTAGTCTAATCTAAAAGATCGTTCATATGTTTGCTTGTCATCGTGTTCATATGGATTGTCTTGAATGCTTGTTTCGATATGAGAGAAATGCTTGTCTTGTGTGTGCTAGAGTAGTAGCCCGCCTTGCATAAAGGTCCTACGGGATCTTGGGGGTGCGGCTATTAGGAATGTGATAAGAGGATATGAATGTGCTTGTCATGTTGTGTGCTATTATGAAAGAGACAAGAGATATGTGGGTGCTTGCGGTGGATGGAGGACAAACGAAATGTGGGAGTCCAATAATGCGCCCTTGCTTCAAGGTCCTTCGGGATTGAGGGGCGTGGATATTGGGGGGAGGATGGTGATGCGATGGGGGAGACTAATAGTGCGCCCTTGCTTCAAGGTCCTTCGGGATTGAGGGGCGTGGCTATTAGAGGGAGGCGGCGCTTCTGTTGAGAAGAGTCGAGTCTGCATTAGAGAAGTGTATGGAGATAAGCTGCATTCAGGTCGTTAGGGAGCATGCTAGGCTAGCCTTCTTGCATACCTAACTATTTAATGCAGAGACGGACAGGAAACTAAAGAACGGTAAAATATATATGTTTATGCAATAGTTGCTAACTTGTATGTTTGTTGCAGGGATAACCGTTCAGCCATGGGGTAAGAAATATCAGTTTATACATAAGCCTGCTCATTCATTTTGTCTGCATCGTAGAGACCACCCGTTAGCGCTTCATGCATTGCATTCGGTCGGACAATGAGACTATTAGTGCAGAGCTGAACCTTGGCTACGGCTGGTTCGGCAGTAATGTGCAACCATGTGTCACAGCTGCTAATAGAATCAGAATGTGAGTCATTGGCTAGCTGGATTACCGCTACCGATCCTGAGTTACTCGGGGACCGACTTCTGATTGATAGTTAACTTGTGTGCTTGATTGATGGTCCCTAAACGCTGCCTGTCCCTAGAATCCGTGCATATAGTTCACCGAACACGCTGCGCACACCCGAACAGGATTCCTCGTGCTTGAATTGGTTGCCTCGATTGATTGGTTGTTTGATTATGTTTTCAAAGCATGTTTCCAAATACAGTAATATGACTCTGCTATAGAACTGCATGTAAAGAACCTAAGTAAAACTAGCAAGATCACTAGTAATGCAATGTTTTGCCACATAATTACTTAGTGTGGGTTTCAGGGGGTGTAGCTTCTGTTCAGTTGTTTTATCTCACCAGTACTTGCATAAAGTGCTGACCCACCAACAGTTTGCTTGTTCTCAGGTGCCCGTTCGTCTGAGGAAGCGATAGCCGTGCCTCATCCCAAGGAGCCGAAAATCTGGAGTCGATGCCTGGAGCCGCATCGAGTTTGTGCCTGCTTTGAGCTGCTTTTATATAAAGGGACATAATGTATGGAACGGTGTTATTGTAATCGAGAGAAGAGTGCTTGAGCGATTTGTAATCTCGGCCATGCGCCGCTTGTAACACTTTCGATTATCAATAAAAGAGACTATTTTTCATATGCCATGAGTTCTTCACTTTTCTGCATTGTTATATGCCGCTGCTTCAGTATCGAATAGCTTACTTGCCCTTGTATCAAAGCTTTGGCCTTGTGCAAGCGCACTTTAGGCTTGCACGGCATCACGTCCCGATGGGAACGATTGTCCTGCGGGAGAGCTGTAACGTGGTGATTCACGTTCGGCGGGGACGATCGGGCTCGCGGGAGACCGGGGCGTGACAGATACGATTCCAGTGTCCCAGAATACTGTTTCAAGGAAATATCAAACATTGTGACAAGTTGTCCCAAACCATGTGAATGCGTGAACAGTTTAACTATCATACAATGCATGAGATAAAACGGAAGAAGTAAAGCAGAAATATATATACTTACGCAACAGTTCATATTTTCTCAAAGTCGTGTTCCAATTTTGGTATCCCGTGGGTCCAAACTCTTGGAGGCACCAGGCCGCAACCAATATTTCAGATGTCGCATTCCATCAAGCAATTCTTTGATTTCGAACCACAACTGCCCGCTTCATTGCGAAACTCGTGCCGTAGATCGTGTACATTCATATACAAGTAAGTCTACAATTCTCATGTTCCTTTCTTAGTGGTTGGCATGCATTGTGGCTAAGAATTTTCGAGGCGTGCAGCCGGGCATCATCGATTGGCATCATCGATTGGACGTTTGAAACATTAGGAATATGGACGTGAAGAAGTAGGAAAGAAGGGTCTGAACCATCCACCGATTAAAAAAGGTGTTGAAAGAAGGAGTCTCGTCCAGCGACGATCAAACGTCAGTTATGCGGACCTGCAATAGCACGAGCACCGAGTTAGAATCATTTGTCTATCCTTTCTCCCGAAATCCCCAAGAACCAAAGCTCCAAGCGTGAAAGCCAACATCGAAAACCAAACAAATTGAAAGCAACACCAAAAGGAAATTCCAAAGCAACATCAAAAAAATCAAGCAACAAAACAAGAAAACTATTGGACTCGTTTCAATAGAGACCTATCCATGAGTTGGAAAGGATCATCGCATTTTGTCTGTGACAAGAGAATGCCGAATATTCTAAACACCAAGTTACGACTCTGACAAACTAACCACAAGCCGAAATTTGAGACACTACAAAACATGTAGCCTATATAAACAATTACTTTAGGATTTGTTTCCAAAAAACAATTCATAAATTTCCACCAAGCCACCAGCCATCGATTCACCACAACAAACCAACAGCCACATTCTCCACAGTAAACATTTTCCACCATTACCATTCCAATCTGTGTGCAGCCACTGAGCCACTTTGTCCCAGCCCACTTTCGTGTCAGTTGCATGTCCGGCCTCGGGTTCGACCCCGGATTTCGTATCCAATACATCCACATCCCACAGTATATCTCGTGTCCAACACTCGGACACAATCTCATTCCAACAGAATACACAGAAGCCAAACCTCGTGTCCTGCCTTACGTTCGACCGCGAGGACACGACAGGACACAAATCCTAGACACGACATCAAACCAAAGCAATCAAAACCCTAACTCTAACCTGACCTAGCCGCCGGTCCAAAGGGAACCCGCCGGTGAGCCTCCGCCACACCCCGTGGATCTGGCACTCAGCTTCAACCTCGGATCCACTTCCTCCTTCCCTCCGCCCGACACCAGCATTTTCGATCTCGTCGAGCCATCTTCCTCGCACTCGATCCACAACGGAACCAGGCGGCACTTCTCCTCCTCGCACCGGCAGCCCCAGATCTGACCCAGTCGCGTCCTCCGGCGTCACCCGATCCCGACGCCGAGGTCGATCCTCCGGCGCTCTCATGATCAACCAACGAGCACCACAAACAATGGCCGCCTTCATCTGCAGCAGTCCCGCCCGCACGTGCCGGCGTTCACCAACGGTCAGATTCGCACTCGCAGCCGCATGTGGACCCCGCCGAGCACGTCGACCTCCGGAGATCTCTACAGTCGGCTTCCCGTCCAGTAAAGTGATAAGAACCCTGAATCCTGGATCACCAGAACCAGATCACCACTGCAACTTTTTCTCAAGGAGTGATCATCTAGGCAGTTAAGGGGAATTCAGATTCTGTTAATTCTGTTAGCATCATTGCCAGCTCAGCATCATAGTGCCATCTCAGCATCTGTTAGCATCATGGCCAGCTCAGCAGAGGGGTGCACCAATCACACCTATAAATAAGAGAAATCAGAGGAAAAGAGTATCAGAAGTGAATTCATTTTTTCCTTACAGCAATTTGTTTTTTAATTTCAAATTGTACTTTTCCGCTTTTATTTTCCTTTTCAGAAAATTGAATAAAAACAAACCTAGTTCATCACCACCCAGCTTTCTTTTCCCCAATTTCATACTATAGAAGTGAAATTCATGGCTAATTTCAGCAGATCATCCACAAATTCCAACCATGGATCTCGGGATCACATCAACTTGGTATCAGAGCAGGGGTTAGAGCCGGTTACAGAAACAAGCCGGGAGGGAAGCTCTAGCCATGGCGGATCGGGAGGAACCACTGCAGAAGATCGACGAGCTCCAATTGATGAAGAAAGAATCTTCTCCATCGAAAATACTATGGGAATACTCTCAGGTACAGTTCTAGATCTGACGGGAAGGTTTGAAAAAATTGAGAAAATGTTAAAAGAGATAGTGAGATCTAAAAATTTTACTGAGAATAGCAATCAAGCACCTCCTCTGCAATTTCCCACCACTGCACCCAATTACTTCCCTACTGTTCCTGTGTCGAATTCACCAGTACAGGGAATGAGTCATCAAGCTTGGGGAATGAATTCTCCCATGCTTAATCCATCATCTTCCATAAATGAGCATATACCTATGGGATCATTAACTCCACCTCAAAAAATTAGATCAATGCTTACAGGAATGGGATCTGGGGGACAAGTGATGCATTCAAGCTCTCCACGAGCTCCTGCAATGTACCCAGGGCCACCACAAGTAGTTCAACATCAAAGTCATGGCGGGAATGCTCCCACTTCTAGAGTTAATCTGCCTGATTTTGATGGAACAG
Organism: Iris macrosiphon; assembly: GCA_036927795.1. Classification (NCBI taxonomy): domain Eukaryota; kingdom Viridiplantae; phylum Streptophyta; class Magnoliopsida; order Asparagales; family Iridaceae; genus Iris; species Iris macrosiphon. Next base: position 156,996,936 of record JAYESA010000013.1, on the reverse strand, counting down.
GAGATGTAGAAGAATGGTTGATGAGAGTAAGTAATTTCTTTGAGTACTATAACACCCCTGACTGTGATAGACTCAAGCTTGTTTTAGTACAACTCAAAGGCACTGCTGCCTATTGGATGGATTGGATGGTTAGTATCCAAGATGAAAGAGTAACTTGGGAGGAGTTTTGTAGATCAATCAGGGTGGAATTTGGTCCCTCCCAATTTACAGACCACATGATTGAGCTTAAACTACTGAAACAAGACTCCAGTGTACAAGAGTACAATTCACAGTTTCAAAAATTGTCAAAAAAGGTATTGAGATTACCTGAATCATGTCTGATTAGTCAGTATATTGGGGGGTTAAAGGAGGAGCTCAGATATGAGTTACAAATTGCCAGCCCTACCAATTTGATCACTGTTATGCAACTTTCAAAGCTGCATGAAGCTAAGTTCCTGGCTATGAAAAGGGAGTACAGAGGAAATTTCAGTACCAGTAAGACTTCTTCCAGCACAGAGTCAGGGTCAACTAATCACAATGCATACCATGGGAACAATGAGCAATGGAAAAAGTCTACAATTCCAAATCCTAGTACCCATTCTCATGCCATTGAGGAGAAGCCTAGGAGTACAATATCCCCTGCAGAACTGGAAAGGAGAAGTAAATTGGGCTTATGTTTCTTGTGTGAAGACAAGTGGTTCAGAGGTCACAAGTGTAAGGAGAAGAGACTCTTTATGTTGATCACTGATGAAGTACAAGGTGAAGATTCCCAATTAGAAGGGGAGGAAGGAAATGAGGCCTGTGGAGAGACTGGAACAGAATCTGTTGCTATATCCTTGAATGCTCTGTCAGGGGCAATGCAAAGTTCAACAATGAAGCTAAGGGGCACTATCAACAGCAAACCAATGATGATACTCATAGACTCGGGTTCTACACACAATTTTATTGATGGTCAGTTCAGTGAGAGGTTGAAGCTGCCTAGTGCACATGATGAACCATTTGAGGTATTAGTGGCCAATGGAGAGAAATTACAAGGCAAGGGGGTATGTTCAAATGTGGTGTTAGAATGTCAGGGCAAGAAAATTAAAGTTAATTTACTTAAACTGTCCATCACAGGATGCCAAGTAGTACTAGGAGCTAGTTGGCTCAGTACCTTGAGGGATATCACTTGGAACTTTAAGGAGTTAACCATGAAGTTTTTTCAACAAGGTCAGATACAATGTTTCAAAGGCCTACATGCAGATGAAGTCACTATGTCAGAACTTGACAACAAGGATTTAAGGCAGATGTCACAGTTTTATGTGATTCAGCTATATGCTCAGGAAGTCAAGCAACAAACTTCAACTACATTCCCTCATATCTCTGCTTTGTTAAACAGATTCAGACACATATTTGAAGAGCCAAAAGGGCTACCTCCACAAAGAGATTTTGACCACAAAATTCCTCTAAACCCTGGGGCTATTCCAGTTTGCCAGAAACCATACAGGCAACCTTACATCTACAAAAACGAAATTGAGAAGCAAGTCAAGGATATGTGTAAACTCCCTCGACCAAATTTCAGTAAATTAGGATTAATTTTGACTAATTAGAATTAGTGCAACTTTTTAAAAAATTTATTTATTATTATATTGATTGTGCACCTGCTCATTACACAATTGACTAGGGCATCACACTAGCTGTTAACCCTAAACAAATTTCACATTCCTGCTCTAGACTAGTCAGACTACTTTTTCTGTATTCTGTGCAACTTCCAGAAACCTCGTTTGATGCTTCGTTTTAGTCGCACAAATATCGTTACAAACGTATGTATTTATTTCCTATTTAATTTTCTGCTCTTTACCCATCTCTGTACCCTTAGAGATTTGAGGACCAGTAGGCACCTGATTGCCCAACCAAAAATACGATAATATTCTACTCTAATTATACTTCAATTATCGTATTGACACCGTAGAAAGATTATGACTCTAATAGCCTCTAAATAATTAGTGAACACCGTGCGCAGTATTTATTAAATAATAAATACGATGACTGTATCACCTGCAATATCAGACCCTGCACCTGCCCAGAATCACCCCACACTGTCCAAACCATTTTCCCCAGCTAATTCCCTCATTTTTGTACAATTTAGAATTTCAGGAAATCAGTATTTGAAATTTGGTAAATTACGAAATTACGCAAAATATAAATTTTATGCAATTATGCAATTATTGAAAAGTTAGGGGTTTATATACAAATTGCATGCTAGGTGGCCAAATCCTATTGGCTAGACCATAGGTGGGTAGGACCCACCATAAAATCCAGAAATTTCTGCTGGAAAATATCTCAAAAATACAAATTTACCAAAATACCCTCACACTTCAAAATATTTACAACTTTGCCATTACCCCTAATCCTATATAAACCCTAACCCTTCTATTCAAAATTCCTACAACCCTTCCCTCCGGCCACCTCCGACCACCGCCTCCGGCCAAACTCGGCCCAACCCTTCGCCACCCTCCTCTCTCCCCTCCGGCCAAGCACCACCGCCAGCGCCGCCCTGCTCCGCCGGCTACAGCCCCCGCACCCTCCCCCTTTCTTCACACTCACAGCACCACCACCACTCCCATTCACTTCCCCCGCCGCCTCCGGCAGTCTCCGACCACCGCCACCTTACCCAGACGACTCGCCGTCCTCCCCTCCACCGGACCACCGACCCTCACCTCCCCACGACACCGCCTCCGGCCGCCCTAGCCCCCGCAACATCTCGGCCACCCTCAACCCTAACCTGCCACTCCTCCCTCCGACGGCCTCCAGCCACCGCCACCGCCGTCGTGGACCTCCGCCACCCCCACCAAACTGACCGCCACTTCTCCCTCCTCCTTTCCCTCACCCTGCCCGGCCACCTCCGCCGCTCCTCCGCCGGTCAGCGCCCCCGCAAGCCGCTGCTACTGCTGCTGCTGCCAGTGGCCACTGCCACTGCTGCTGCTCCTCCGGCCGCCTCCGGCCAGCTCCGCCGCCGTCCTCCCGCCGGCGACACCGCGTGGGACCCCCCTTGCCATTTGTAAAGGTATATATACCTATACTATACTAAAATACGTAAATACGCTCTAATACATAAATATATGTATATAATACATGTATATATATGTATATATATATGTATATATATATGTATATTACTATGTATATTTATATATATATATCTATATATATATTATATTATAATATATATACTATTATTATACAGTATATATTATAATATATACTATACTTTATATACTTATGTATATATATATTATATACTATACATATATAATTATATATGTATATATGAATATATATATATATGTATATATGAATATATTATATCATAATTACTATTATGTATATATTTAATTCTGTTAAAATATATAAATATATGTGTATACATATATTTATATAAATTGGTATATAACATATATATTATTCTATGCATTTTTTTCCATTTATTTATTTTCTGTATTTAATTTCCTGCACCTATATTATATTATATATATATATATATATATCTATATATATATATATTATCTATATATATATATTAGATATGCTGGATAATACAGCTTAATTATTTATATTATATTTTAATTCTTGCAAATGTCATTTCAATTTATAGTAAATATATTGTACTGGATAATACAGTACCTATACTTATGTATTTAATTCCTGCATTTTCTTTTATTCATTATATATTTATATATAAATATCTATATACATATTTAAATTTCTGCACTGTCATATATATATATCTATCAGTGGATATACCCTGAGTATATATGTATTTTAATTCTGCCCTGTCATTTCAATTTATCTATAATATTATATATCAGAGGATACACCCTGATAATATTATAATACTATATTATCGCAGTGGATATACACTGCTACTATATATATTATTGCCTGCATTTATCTATTCTATATATATATACTATTATATATATATTATATCTATGCCTACTAAATATATATATCTATACTATATATATGTATATATATATATATGTTTTATATTACAGCCTGGATATTCACGAAACCTATCTGTTTTAACAGAAACCAACTTCAGCACAGCTAGTGACCCCCTGTCACCAGCACCTTCACAACTGACTGTAAAATCAGGGTTTCAACACTATCAGGGAGTAGGCAAGTATACCTTGCCAAGTTAAATGTTTAAATTCTCAAATATTGTTATATGCTTCTTGTTTCTGAAATTCATATACCATGACCACCTGAGACTGCCTTGGGTACAGTCAACTGTTATGTTGACATGATATTACAGACTCACCAACAGCTGAGAGAATATCCTAATATATTCTCCTAAACCCTATCACGGAAACACGCAACATGGTTGCATTTACATATATGGATGTGAGCTGCGTATTTGGTTAGCTACCAGTACGTGTGACCCGCATCACGGATTAGAATAACTTAGGAAATGTACGATTTGACATTTAGATTCATTGGGATGGGAAAGATAACTAGTTGACGTATGGGACACCCCCTCCAATAATATTTTATACCTTCGTACCAATGATGGTCGATTGCAGAGTTCCCTGAGTCGGGGGCATACGACACCTATACTAGCCAGTCGCCACGATTGGTGAATTACGTCAGCGTATGTCTAGCCACACATTCCCATGCGTACTACTGGATCTTTACTTGCATTTTCACTTAGTATGGTTAGCACCCTGTATTTATTTTATTTCTTTATTCAGTATTTTTACATTACATGGCATGTCATTTTTCTGTATCTTGTTACGTCCCACTGAGGACCTGGTTCCTTGCCAGATCTAGATGAGACTTTCTACCCCACAGTGTACGGGCCTGATCAGGAGGCCAGATGTGCTACCGAGGAGGAGCTCGAGGAGACACCCTCAGAGTAGGCTTGACCCTAGATGCTGCTACCTAGAGATGGAGATGTTTTGATCAGATAGACACTGCTTAGTCTATTTGATTTTTCTGCGCTATTATCAGTTTTTGTAGTAGGCTTGTAATCTCACCAGTTGTGTACTGTATCAGACTCAGTTATATATATATTTCAGCATTTGTTTTCTGACATTTTGTTGTGGATGAGATAGCTTTACCTGTTCTATACTTGTAGTATTTTAGGACAGCGTAGCACGTCCCTTTGGGTCCATCAAAGTGGATTAAGCCCTTAGTGACGTGTCAGCTGGCCAGTGACACGTGGCCTAGTTCCTGACATTTTGGGACTGGGGCGTGACATGGTTTTAGTGGTGGCCCATGCAGGTCGCCAGTTTTATTTGCTAGTAGGTATGATGACATGCCCAGCAAAGCCTGCAATAGGATAGAAATAATAGGTCTCATCCACACTGACACCATCTCTACAAATTCTATTATTGCATCTTGCTTGATTATCATTATTTATCTCCTTTGTGTTTTCTAATTATCCTATTTTCCTCAGAAATATGGACATACCCGGGAAACTTGCGAATAATAGGGCTGACCAAGCAACAGACCCTTCGCCAAGTGCCCAAGGAACTCCGTCCAATCACCAGAATTCTAGCCAGGAGACGACACCAACTCCACATGCAGAGACACCTTTGTCTCCACCTCCAACCTTGCCTATCCAGATGCCACAACTTGAGGGTCAACCTCAAATGTTGCAGTTTCTCCAGACTATGTTGCAGAACCAGTAGCAACAAACTGAGGCCCTGAGACAGTCTCAGTGGCAGCAAACTGAAGCTCTGCGACAGACGTTGATGACGGCTTTGGAGAGAACTACTACTCCGACACCAGTACCTGTCCTACCAGCGGGCACAGTTCGAGGCTTCCGTCAAATGAGCCCGAGGGATTTCAAAGGCAACGAGACTCCTGAAGAGATCTCCGATTGGATCTCCAACACCGAAATGCTGCTAGAAGGATCGCAACTCACTCCCGACCTATGGATGACCGTTGTGAGGGGCCAACTTCTTGGCAACGCCCATCACTGGTGGGAATCCATAGAGCGCAGCGTCGGCAAAGACCAAACTTGGCAATAATTCCTGGAGCATTTCAACGCCAAGTACTTTCCAGCGACAGTCCAGAATGCCCTATACTCCCAGTTCCTGCACCTGGAGCAAGGAAACATGACGGTGGATGCCTACGACGCGGAGTTTAGTAGACTAAGTCGTTTCGGTGCTGATCTGATCCCGAACGAGCTGAAGAAGGCTAAAAGATTCCACCATGGCCTTAACCACGAGCTTCAGAGGCACACAACAACGCAGTCGAGAATCTCCTACAACGAGGTTCTTACCGAAGCCAGGGAGCAAGAAGCCATTGGCCGTGGAGCCAGACGCTCAAATCTAACCTTCCCGGCCAAGAATCAACACGGAGCAGGAGGACCTACACGTCGTCCCCAATATCAGACGCAACAGACGACGGGGCCTTACCAGAAGAGGGAGCTCCCGATTTGTCACTTTTGTGGCAAAAAGGGGCATTTTGCCAATGACTGTAGAAAGAAGCTGGGATTATGCCTGCTATGTGGAGCTAGAAATCATATGGCCAAAGACTGCCCACAACGTAGAGATGCAGCACCTCAGCAAGGGCAGAAGCCAGGAGCACAAGCTCAGAAGATGCTTCCCTCCACATCAGGAGGATATCAGAGAGGAGCACCTCTGCCTACTCAGGAGACCCAGTTCAAGGCCAGACAACAAACCGGTGGACAAAGGCAGGGACAAGCCTTTGCGTTAGCTGCCGTTGCAGAAGAACCTGAAGGGAAAACTATAACAGGTACCATTTTAGTTGCATCATTACCTGCAACTGTATTATTCGATTCTGGGGCTACTTTGTCTTTCATATCCAGTAGATTCGTAGCCATGCACAAGCTATCTACTTCCCCGCTACCCAAGTGTTGGAAAATACTTACTGGAGGAGGTATTGTTCCAGTTACCAACATTATCAAAACCTGCCCAGTAGTTGTTTGTAGTAGAGGACTAAGAGCGCGATTTTTGGTACTTCCAATGCCAAATTTTGATGTTATCTTAGGCATGGACTGGCTAAGCCAGAATAATGCTGTCCTAGACTGCCGAAAGGGTAGTGTTATCTTTAGACCCCCAGATCACCCAGAGTTCGAATATGTCCGTGGAACCATCGAGCAAGGAGTAGGCCAGACTCCTAGAGCTTACATGGCGATGGAGACAGCACTTCCCTCAATTGTAGCAGAGTTCGAGGACGTATTTCCAGAAGAATTGCCAGGCCTACCGCCTGACAGAGAAGTGGAGTTCATTATTGAGCTGATACCCGGAGCTGCACCAGTATCCTCCAATGTATACCGACTGGCGAAGAAGGAGCTTGACGAGCTGAAGCTTCAACTGGAGGAACTACAGATCAAGGGATTTGTTCGTCCTAGTGCATCACCCTGGGGAGCACCAGTATTGTTTGTACCAAAGAAGGACGGAACATATCGCATGTGCATTGATTACAGAGCCCTCAACGCTCTGACCATCAAAAACAAGTACCCCTTGCCGAGAATTGACGACCTGTTCGATCAACTAACAGGAGCCGTAGTATTCTCGAAGATAGACTTGAGATCAGGCTACCATCAAGTCAAGGTACGAAGAGAAGACATTCCAAAGACAGCATTCAGAACTCGTTATGGTCATTACGAATTTCTGGTGATGCCGTTTGGATTAACTAATGCACCTGCTGTATTCATGAACCTGATGAACCGAGTCTTCCACCAATATCTGGACCAGTTCGTGGTAGTCTTCATCGACGACATTCTGGTGTATTCAAAAAGCCACGAGGAGCATGAAGAGCACTTAAGGTTGGTATTAGAGACGCTGAGACGGGAGAGCCTTTAAGCTAAGATGAGCAAGTGTGAATTCTTCCTGGACCGTGTCGCATTTCTTGGACACGTTATCACAGGAAAAGGCATCTCGGTAGACCCAGCAAAGATCTCATCTGTTGAGACGTGGCCAACCCCGACCAACATCTCAGAGGTGAGAAGCTTTCTAGGACTTGCCGGATATTACCGGAGGTTCGTAGAAAACTTTGCAAGAATCGCGGAGCCGATTACCCGTCTTACTCGCAAGGAGCAGGAGTTCATATGGACTGAAGATTGCCAGACAGCTTTTGATGACTTGAAGAAGCGTCTGACTACAGCTCCCATTTTGACTATACCATCTGGATCCGGAGGTTTCGTCATATATAGCGATGCATCCGGAAAAGGATTTGGTTGTGTCTTAATGCAACATGGGAAAGTTGTAGCTTATGCCTCAAGACAGTTGAGGACTCATGAGAAGAATTACCCCACTCACGATCTGGAGCTTGCCGCAGTCATCTTCGCCCTGAAGCTATGGAGACACTATCTATATGGCGAAAGAGTGGAGATATTCACCGATCATAAAAGTTTGAAGTACGTCTACACCCAGAAGGACCTAAATCTGAGACAAAGACGATGGCTCGAAGTGATGGCGGATTTCGAAATTGATCTACAGTACCATCCAGGGAAAGCTAATATGGTGGCAGATGCTCTAAGCAGAAAACCCTCGGCATTCTTTATGATCACCCAACCAGATCTGCTGAGAGATCTAGCAAAGTTGGGAATAGAGATCATTGTGCCAGGAATTGATGGTCAATTATCAAACTACCAGCTGCAATCAACCTTGGTGGAAAGAATCAAAGCTGCTCTACCAGCAGATGCAAGATTTCAGAGGCTTCGACAGAGAACAGAAGTTGGACTCCAGACCGGTTGTCGCATACACGAAGATGGGACTCTAAGATGTGAAAATCGTCTTTATGTTCCAAATGGAGAACTTCGTAATGAGCTGATGTCAGAAGCTCATAGCTCAGTATACTCTATACATCCAGGAGGCACAAAGATGTACAGAGATCTGCGACAATATTACTGGTGGCATGGAATGAAGCGGGAGATAGCACGCTTTGTGGCCAAATGTCTGGTGTGTCAGCAAGTCAAGGCTGAGCATCAGAGATCTGCCGGTCTACTTCAACCCCTCCCAATACCCGAGTGGAAATGGGAACACATTACGATAGACTTTGTTACGGGCTTCCCAAGAAGTCCTAGTGGTCGTAATGCTGTCTGGGTAATTGTAGACAGACTCACTAAGGCTGCTCATTTTCTACCTTTTAGAGTCGGGCAATCCACAGAAGTCTTGGCGGACATGTACATGAAGAAGATAGTGCGTCTGCATGGAGTGCCAGTCAGCATAGTATCTGACAGAGATACGAGATTTACATCTTACTTTTGGCGAAGTATGCAAGAAAGTCTTGGTACCCGCCTCAAGTTCAGCACCTCGTATCACCCACAAACAGATGGCCAATCAGAACGCACCATCCAGACACTTGAAGATATGCTGAGAGCCTGCATGCTTGATTTCAGCGGATCATGGGAAGATCATCTACACCTGGTGGAATTTTCCTACAACAACAGCTATCAAGCGAGCATTCAAATGGCTCCCTTTGAAGCTTTGTATGGAAGGAAATGTCGTTCCCCAGTATGCTGGAGCGATGTTGGCGAGAGACAGATCTTGGGACCAGAACTGATTATTCGTACGGTGGAGAAAGTAAAGAAAATTCAGGGACACCTACGAGCTGCACAAGACAGGCAGAAGCACTGGGCCAACATTCACCGACGACCTCTAGAGTTCCAAGTAGGGGAACATGTGTTCTTGAAGATCTCACCTACTCGAGGAACTATCAGATTTGGAGGAAGAGGGAAGCTAAGTCCAAGGTACATTGGACCCTTCGATGTGCTAGATCGCGTCGGAGAAGTTGCTTACAGACTAGCTCTACCTCAGACTTTGGAGGGAGTACATGACGTCTTCTACGTATCTCAGCTGAGGAGGTACATTCCAGACCCGAGTCATGTGCTAGACTACTCAGAGATCACCATCGGGCCAAGCTTATCTTATCAGGAGGAGCCTGTAGAGATTCTGGACCGTAGCGAGAAAGTGTTGCGAGGCCAGACTATTCCTCTCGTTCGTGTTGCATGGAGACATCATGCACCAGGTGAATCCACCTGGGAACGAGAAGAGGATATTCGTCAGCGTTATCCCCACCTATTTCCAAACCAGGGTATGTCCAATATTTCAAATTCAATCTTTCTTAATCATCATATGTCCTTTTTCATTCTCATTATATGGTTGTTTTTATTTCGAGGACGAAATATTCTAAGGAGGGTAGATTGTAAACTCCCTCGACCAAATTTCAGTAAATTAGGATTAATTTTGACTAATTAGAATTAGTGCAACTTTTTAAAAAATTTATTTATTATTATATTGATTGTGCACCTGTTCATTACACAATTGACTAGGGCATCACACTAGCTGTTAACCCTAAACAAATTTCACATTCCTGCTCTAGACTAGTCAGACTACTTTTTTTGTATTCTGTGCAACTTCCAGAAACCTCGTTTGATGCTTCGTTTTAGTCGCACAAATATCGTTACAAACGTATGTATTTATTTCCTATTTAATTTTCTGCTCTTTACCCATCTCTGTACCCTTAGAGATTTGAGGACCAGTAGGCACCTGATTGCCCAACCAAAAATACGATAATATTCTACTCTAATTATACTTCAATTATCGTATTGACACCGTAGAAAGATTATGACTCTAATAGCCTCTAAATAATTAGTGAACACCGTGCGCAGTATTTATTAAATAATAAATACGATGACTGTATCACCTGCAATATCAGACCCTGCACCTGCCCAGAATCACCCCACACTGTCCAAACCATTTTCCCCAGCTAATTCCCTCATTTTTGTACAATTTAGAATTTCAGGAAATCAGTATTTGAAATTTGGTAAATTACGAAATTACGCAAAATACAAATTTTATGCAATTATGCAATTATTGAAAAGTTAGGGGTTTATATGCAAATTGCATGCTAGGTGGCCAAATCCTATTGGCTAGACCATAGGTGGGTAGGACCCACCATAAAATCCAGAAATTTCTGCTGGAAAATATCTCAAAAATATAAATTTACCAAAATACCCTCACACTTCAAAATATTTACAACTTTGCCATTACCCCTAATCCTATATAAACCCTAACCCTTCTATTCAAAATTCCTACAACCCTTCCCTCCGGCCACCTCCGACCACCGCCTCCGGCCAAACTCGGCCCAACCCTTCGCCACCCTCCCCTCTCCCCTCCGGCCAAGCACCACCGCCAGCGCCGCCCTGCTCCGCCGGCTACAGCCCCCGCACCCTCGCCCTTTCTTCACACTCACAGCACCACCATCACTCCCATTCACTTCCCCCGCCGCCTCCGGCAGTCTCCGACCACCGCCACCTTACCCAGATAACTCGCCGTCCTCCCCTCCACCGGACCACCGACCCTCACCTCCCCACGACACCGCCTCCGGCCGCCCTAGCCCCCGCAACATCTCGGCCACCCTCAACCCTAACCTGCCACTCCTCCCTCCGACGGCCTCCAGCCACCGCCACCGCCGTCGTGGACCTCCGCCACCCCCACCAAACTGACCGCCACTTCTCCCTCCTCCTTTCCCTCACCCTGCCCGGCCACCTCCGCCGCTCCTCCGCCGGTCAGCGCCCCCGCAAGCCGCTGCTGCTGCTGCTGCTGCCAGTGGCCACTGCCACTGCTGCTGCTCCTCCGGCCGCCTCCGGCCAGCTCCGCCGCCGTCCTCCCGCCGGCGACACCGCGTGGGACCCCCCTTGCCATCTGTAAAGGTATATATACCTATACTATACTAAAATACGTAAATACGCTCTAATACATAAATATATGTATATAATACATGTATATATATGTATATATATATGTATATATATATATGTATATTACTATGTATATTTATATATATATCTATATATATATTATATTATAATATATATACTATTATTATACAGTATATATTATAATATATACTATACTTTATATACTTATGTATATATATATTATATACTATACATATATAATTATATATGTATATATGAATATATTTATATGTATATATGAATATATTATATCATAATTACTATTATGTATATATTTAATTCTGTTAAAATATATAAATATATGTGTATACATATATTTATATAAATTGGTATATAACATATATATTATTCTATGCATTTTTTTCCATTTATTTATTTTCTGCATTTAATTTCCTGCACCTATATTATATTATATATATATATATATCTATATATATATATATTATCTATATATATATATTAGATATGCTGGATAATACAGCTTAATTATTTATATTATATTTTAATTCTTGCAAATGTCATTTCAATTTATAGTAAATATATTGTACTGGATAATACAGTACCTATACTTATGTATTTAATTCCTGCATTTTCTTTTATTCATTATATATTTATATATAAATATCTATATACATATTTAAATTTCTGCACTGTCATATATATATATCTATCAGTGGATATACCCTGAGTATATATGTATTTTAATTCTGCCCTGTCATTTCAATTTATCTATAATATTATATATCAGAGGATACACCCTGATAATATTATAATACTATATTATCGCAGTGGATATACACTGCTACTATATATATTATTGCCTGCATTTATCTATTCTATATATATATACTATTATATATATATTATATCTATGCCTACTAAATATATATATCTATACTATATATATGTATATATATATATATATATGTTTTATATTACAGCCTGGATATTCACGAAACCTATCTGTTTTAACAGAAACCAACTTCAGCACAGCTAGTGACCCCCTGTCACCAGCACCTTCACAACTGACTGTAAAATCAGGGTTTCAACACTATCAGGGAGTAGGCAAGTATACCTTGCCAAGTTAAATGTTTAAATTCTCAAATATTGTTATATGCTTCTTGTTTCTGAAATTCATATACCATGACCACCTGAGACTGCCTTGGGTACAGTCAACTGTTATGTTGACATGATATTACAGACTCACCAACAGCTGAGAGAATATCCTAATATATACTCCTAAACCCTATCACGGAAACACGCAACATGGTTGCATTTACATATATGGATGTGAGCTGCGTATTTGGTTAGCTACCAGTACGTGTGACCCGCATCACGGATTAGAATAACTTAGGAAATGTACGATTTGACATTTAGATTCATTGGGATGGGAAAGATAACTAGTTGACGTATGGGACACCCCCTCCAATAATGTTTTATACCTTCGTACCAATGATGGTCGATTGCAGAGTTCCCTGAGTCGGGGGCATACGACACCTATACTAGCCAGTCGCCACGATTGGTGAATTACGTCAGCGTATGTCTAGCCACACATTCCCATGCGTACTACTGGATCTTTACTTGCATTTTCACTTAGTATGGTTAGCACCCTGTATTTATTTTATTTCTTTATTCAGTATTTTTACATTACATGGCATGTCATTTTTCTGTATCTTGTTACGTCCCACTGAGGACCTGGTTCCTTGCCAGATCTAGATGAGACTTTCTACCCCACAGTGTACGGGCCTGATCAGGAGGCCAGATGTGCTACCGAGGAGGAGCTCGAGGAGACACCCTCAGAGTAGGCTTGACCCTAGATGCTGCTACCTAGAGATGGAGATATTTTGATCAGATAGACACTGCTTAGTCTATTTGATTTTTCTGCGCTATTATCAGTTTTTGTAGTAGGCTTGTAATCTCACCAGTTGTGTACTGTATCAGACTCAGTTATATATATATTTCAGCATTTGTTTTCTGACATTTTGTTGTGGATGAGATAGCTTTACCTGTTCTATACTTGTAGTATTTTAGGACAGCGTAGCACGTCCCTTTGGGTCCATCAAAGTGGATTAAGCCCTTAGTGACGTGTCAGCTGGCCAGTGACACGTGGCCTAGTTCCTGACATTTTGGGACTGGGGCGTGACAATATGCTAGAAAATGGGATTATCAGACCCAGCACCAGTCCATACTCTTCCCCTGTTCTTCTGGTAAAGAAATCTGATGGATCATTGAGGATGTGTGTAGATTATAGGGCCCTCAATCAAAATACTATTAAGGACAAATTTCCTATCCCATTCATAGATGAGCTATTTGATGAGCTGCATGGGGCTCAGTATTTCTCCAAGTTGGATCTAAGAGCAGGCTATCACCAAGTGAGAGTGGTTGAAAGTGATGTGCATAAAACAGCATTCATGACTCATGAAGGACACTATGAGTTCAAGGTGATGCCCTTTGGACTTACTAATGCTCCCTCAACATTCCAGGCCATGATGAATACATTGTTTAAAGACTTCTTGAGAAAATTTGTGCTAATATTCTTTGATGATATACTGGTTTATAGTAGCAGTTGGGAGAAGCACTTAATGCACTTAGAACAAGTGTTCAAGAGGCTATCAGATCACAACCTAAAGGTTAAGGAGAGCAAATGTCAGTTTGCACTGCAGGAAGTGGGGTATTTAGGCCATGTAATTTCTCAAGGTGGTATCTAGGTTGATCCAAACAAAGTAGAAACAGTGGTGCAATGGCCAATACCTAAAACCTTGAAGGAGCTCAGGGGATTCTTAGGCCTCACTGGCTATTACAGGAGATTTATCCAGAATTATGGATCTATTGCAAGACCCCTAACTGAGTTACTGAAGAAAAATAGCTTTCAATGGACTGACACTGCACAACAAGCTTTTGAGAAATTGAAGGTAGCCCTCACAACTCCTCCAGTTCTTATAATGCCTAATTTTGCAGAAATATTTGTCTTAGAGTGTGATGCTTCTGGGGAGGGGATAGGAGCAGTTTTGATGCAAAGGGAAAAGCCCATAGCATATTTGAGCCAAGGCCTTAAAGGCAAGACTAGACTGTTGTCCACATATGAAAAGGAAATGCTAGCCATTCTGTTGGCTATCAAAAAATGGCACCAGTACCTGTGGGGAAGAGAGTTTGTCATTAGAACTGACCACCAATCCCTCAAATATTTACTGGAACAGAAGTTGTAAGCTCAATTCAAGTGGGTCATGAAGCTACATGGTTTCAATTATAGGGTGGAGTATAAGAAGGGAAAAGAAAATAAGGCTGCAGATAGTCTTTCAAGACAGGAACATTCTTCTCTGCAGGCTATTACTACAGTACAGGCTGAGTGGATACTGTAGTTCAAGGAGCAAATGAAGCAGTCATCTTACTATACAGAACAACTCCATAAATGGGGACAGGGGGAATTGGATACCAGGAAGTAAGCCTTGAGAGATGGACTGCTATATTACAAAAATAGATTACTTATAGACCCACAATCTGAGTTTGTAGACATTATGTTAAAAGAACACCATGATCATATTCTAGCTGGACATTCAGGGGTAGCAAAAACCTTGCAGAGATTGAAAAGGAGCTGTTACTGGGAAGGAATGAAAACTTCAGTGAAGGATTATATCAGATCTTGTGTGGTCTGCCAACAGAATAAGTCTGAACATACAAGTCCAGCTGGGTTATTACAACCACTCCCTATACCTACCATGATCTGGGAAGAAGTATCCATGGATTTTATAGAAGGATTACCTGCTAGCTATCATAAAACTACTATTATGGTTGTAGTGGATAGACTTACTAAATATACACATCTCTTTCCATTAAGTCATCCATACACTGCTGCTATGGTAGCTAAAGTATTTATTGAAGGGGTTGTGAAGCTTCATGGACTACCCAAATCCATTGTATCAGATAGAGACCCTATCTTTACTAGCCAGTTTTGGCAGGAATTCTTCAAAACACATGGGACCCAGCTCAAGCATAGTACAGCATACCACCCACAAACTGATGGCCAAACTGAGGTAACCAACAGGTGCATAGAGGCTTACTTGAGGTGTTTCTGTGGGAACAAACCCAAGGAGTGGAGTAAATACATTCCATGGGCTGAATTGTGGTTTAACACAAATTGGAACTCTTCAACCAAAATCTCCCCTTTTGAAGCAGTATATGGAAGACCCCCACCACACCTACTGACTTATGTTGCAGATCAACCACAGGATAAAAATGTTGCTGAGGCCTTGAATTCGAGGGACAATGCATTGCAGATACTTAAAGATAACCTCCAGCTAGCCCAAGATAGGATAAAAAAGTTGGCTGATACTAAGAGGACAGATAGGAGTTTCGAAATAGGGGACTGGGTCTTCCTCAGAATTCAACCTTATAGACAGGTTTTAGTTGGACAGCATAGACCTCAAAAGTTATCCCCAAAATACTTTGGTCCATATCAGGTGATTGCTAGAGTGGGGACAGTAGCCTACAAGCTTGACTTGCCTGAGGAAGCTCTCATACACCCAGTTTTTCATGTCTCTCAACTCAAGAAGAAGGTGTCCCATAACCTAGAGGTTCAGTCAGAGGTTCCTACTCAGGTGGAGGGGTTAATTCTGGAGCCAAAGAGGATTTTAAACAGGAGAATGGTAAAAAAAGATAACAAGGTTGTTACAGAAGTCTTGGTTCAGTGAAAGAACTCAGATATAGAACATGCTCAGTGGATTCCATATGAACAATTCACCAAAACCTATCCATTCTTCGACCTTGGGACAAGATCGATTTGAGGGGGAGGGTGTTGATAAGAACCCTGAATCCAGGATCACCAGAACCAGATCACCACTGCAACTTTTTCTCAAGGAGTGATCATCTAGGCAGTTAAGGGGAATTCAGATTCTGTTAATTCTGTTAGCATCATTGCCAGCTCAGCATCATAGTGCCATCTCAGCATCTGTTAGCATCATGGCCAGCTCAGCATAGTGCCAGCTCAGCAGAGGGGTGCACCAATCATACCTATAAATAAGAGAAATCAGAGGGAAAGAGTATCAGAAGTGAATTCATTTTTTCCTTACAGCAATTTGTTTTTTAATTTCAAATTGTACTTTCCCGCTTTTATTTTCCTTTTCAGAAAATTGAATAAAAACAAACCTAGTTCATCGCCACCCAGCTTTCTTTTCCCCAATTTCATACTATAGAAGTGAAATTCATGGCTAATTTCAGCAGATCATCCACAAATTCCAACCATGGATCTCGGGATCACATCATAAAGCTCTCCTCCCCTCTGTAAGTCCCCCTCTCTTCCTTCTTCTCCTTCTTCTTTCTTTCTTCGTTTTTAATGGTCTCCATCGATTTCTTTCCTCTCGCTTTCTCCCATTCTTTATTTTATTTCTTGTTTTGAAGAACAGAATGTTAGGATTTGATATGTGGGCTGATATTTAAGAAATGGATTGGGCTACAGCAAGTAATAAAACTTTGGGCTCTAGTATTTTGTGCTTAATTCATAAGCTCTAAGCAATTTTGGGCTTTCCAAATTAAAAAGGAATTTTATTCATTTAGAATATAAATATATTCAGTTGGTCCTGGGATTTTCTGTAGAACAAACTCAATGGAACTAAAGGATCTATAATAATTTACTAAGTTTGGGTTTGGATCCTTACCAACTATATACAAGTATTGGGCTGGGCTAATAAAAAGAGTTTTTATTTTATATATGCTAAGAAGCTAGCCATTATTGATAAATTATTTTCTAAAATGTTTAGGCCTTCAATTTAATTATTAATTTGGGCATTTGGGCTTTGATTTAACTATAAGCATATAGAATTATTTATAAATAACATTCTTGCTTTATATCTAAATAATAAATATTTCTAAAAAGAGCTTTATATATATTCTAAATGGCTTTTATAAAATAATCAATCAAGAGACAAAACCTACCCAAACTAAACAAAAACTCTTCTCTTAGTATAACTTTGTCTATTTCTGAAGTTAGCTAATTTGTGCATGTTATGTCTCCTTGCGGGCTGTTGCGGACCCGGATACATATATCTCGTAAATCGTGCCGAACTCTGATTCTGAACTTCTTTATATCGAATATGGCTAATTGTTATAATCTGGAACTAATGGGACCTCCTATATTGCAATTTGGGATCACATATGGATTAGCATCTGAATCTATTTCGTGTCGACAAGTTCATGTCGCACATGTCGGCTCCAAATAAACTGAGGCAACTACTTACTCTGATTGATTTCATTTCCTGATAGTTTCTCTAACTCATGATCTAGATATGCATTGCTTGAGCTTGACATGCTTGTTACACGAGATTAGTGTAATATGGATTCATAGTCGTGATTATCGTGATTTTATGTTTATCGTGATTTTCATTATTATCATGCTTGTGATTATCGTATTTCCATGACTATTGTGACTTTCGTGATTCTCGTGATCATGATTTCTCGTGTCGTGACTCAAATCCATCAGTGCCAGTCAGGCGAAAAAATACTTTAGTAAACATGTGAACTACCCAGAACAATCTCATAGTCTTACGTGAATAATAGCAGTCGCACAACACACATGCGGGGTACCGATTTACCCCCTAGTCATTTACATGTCGAACGTGGTATTTCAAAACACTTAAATAGATGCAAATTTACTTGATCACTCTTATTCTTGTTGTCATATGACGTGATTGCTCGTGTTTACTTGTTTTTCTTTACTTGTCGTACCATGATTCTAGTTTCACATGTTTATCATGTATTTCATATTCTATTTTTGTTTTATATTTTCTATCATGTTATAAATAGTTTATCATGTATGTACTTGCTCCAATTCCGACTGGATAACTATATTTTTTAGGAGATGTTATTCCCCATGTTCTTGGACTTCAGGATGATGCTAGTTGAGACCGGTCTTGATGTACTGTTGACCGTGAGTTGATCTCTGGAGAGATCTAGGCTAGTATTTCTCTATTTTAGTATTATGCATTTAGTTGATCGGATTTGTCTCTGAAACATTATTTGGCATGTACAAACTGTTGTGGATTCTAGACTTGTCACTTTAGATGATTTAGTGATATTGTATTGGATTTATCTTTCGTTATTCATATCTTCCTTTAGCATGTTGTGATTGAGTAAACATTGATATCTATTGTACGTGTATTGATCATTGAGGTCTAGACAGTATTCTACCGTTGATACTACGACGTGGGCCGGACGTATCCACGTACTCGTGTCCAAATTTTTGGGTGCAGGTCGTGACACCTTAACCTTATAGACTTCATTGATATAAGAATAGCCTTCTTTTGCATTATCCATTGAAAAATTGTAGTATAATCAATTAGGCAGACAGATTTCAACGGGTCGAAGGAAATAATTGACGGGTTGAATCAATGTTTTCCGATCTAGAAAGAAGTTCTTGACCAGAAATTAATCTAAGTAACAATCAAATTTAAAAGAAAGAAAGAAAGAAAGAAACTTCTCACGGATCTTTTGCACTAATACCAACTCAAATATAGAGCTTTGAGACGTATTTTAGAGAATGATTATTTGATGTTTATTCATCTCAAAGTGGAAGCTATGTATGGGGATTACATCTGGTACCACTACCATATATGATTGTATTTCTATATGGTAAGTACTAAACACAATATATTCTTACCATATACAATATTGCAAACAGTTGTACTACCATATATAATTATATTCTTATATGATAAGTTCTAAATACAATATATTTCTACTATAAACAAATATTACAATGACTCGCGCTAATAAGAACGCTAAATGATGAAGCACACGAGGCGTGGTTGAAGCACATGAGGCCTAAGCATGGAATATCCTACGCATAGGTAATATCCTAACTACCGTGGGTCAAGACCTGTAGTGAATAATAAATTAGGGGGTAAAGTGCAAAAAAAAAAAAATTAGATTTGTGTTTTTGCATTTAAATATTTTGGCTCAGTTTACACCCATTTGAATTATGCCGTTAAAATACGTTAAAATACGTCTGAAATGACGATTTTACCCCTCCTCCCATTCTCCCCCTCTCCCATCCCTCTCTCTCTCTCTCCGGTAGCCGTGCGGAGAGGAGGAGGGGGCGAGTGGCCGCTCGGGGAGAAGCGAGGGGAGGAAGGAGGAGGGTGGTCGCGCGGGGTGGAGGAGGGGGGGCAGGTTGCCGTGCGGGGAGGAGGAAGGGGGCTGGGGGCTGCCACCACCGCGGGGGGTGGGGGGGGAGGGGGGGGGGCTCGGGGGAGGGGAGGGGGTGAATGGGGAAAAAGGAGGAGGGTATTTTGGGTTTTTATTTTTTATTTTTTTTTAAACAGTCACTAACGGTCAAATCTGATGGTTTGTAGACGGTAGGGGACATTTTGATCGAGTCATATATTGTGGGAGGGTTTAATTGCTATATTTGTCTATCGAGTCTTATTTTGCTAACGAGGCAAATTGAAGGAGGATTTTTTTTTTACTTTATCCATAAATTAGGTTAGATTAGAATTTCACTGGCATAGCCGGCCCCAGGGAGAGGCAGGCTAGGCAGCCACCTATGACCTCCATCCTAAGGGGCCTTCATTTTTAAAATTTTAATTATTTTTTGAAGCAGCAGCTTAGACTGGCCCATGAAAAAAAAAATTATGGACCTGGAAAAGCACATGACTGCCTGAAGAAGAATCAAATAAAGCCTGCAAAAAAAAAAAATGTTATCACTAATTCTAACCCGTCTTTTCATCTCCTCTCTCTCTCTCTCTCTCTCTCTCTCTCTCTCATTTTTTTGACTTGTCTAGAGCCTCCAAAATGATGAATCCAGACATGTCAGTGGCTGAATCGCTATTTGCAAAGTTGGCAATGATATTAGAACAGGACATCCTTATTAAACTGTACGAATAGAATGGCACATGTACAACCAAACTTTTCTTGATTACACCTATACAATTTATACTATTATATAATTCAAAAGATTATTTGGATAATATAGATGTTTAGATAAAAACATATTTATTTGTTTTTCTCTATGGTTCTATTCTCCTCTTACTGAAAAAATTACATGCAACACGTGTGGTCCGATTCCTTGTATTACTGTAACAAAAATAAGCATTTATCCATCAAAATGCTACTCGGTAGAAATGCTAACACCATTCATGTCCACACATTCCCAACATTCTATATCCAATAAATATGAGTTAAGAATGAAAAAGAGCATTTTATTCGGCAACCAAATCTTGACAAGGTTCATGTTTCAACATTGTTTCCACGGTAAAGCAGGAAGATTTAGTTAAAATCAGCCTTGCCAACAGGCATTGGTATGGTAATGCTCGGTCAAAAGATTTTTTTTTTTTTTTTCGAAGAAGATAAATTTTATTGTTTACAACAAATCCAGTCCGAAGGCCGATATATACAATCACGAGCCCGAAGACCCCATCCCAACCCGCAGCCACGCCAGCTGACCCTGCATCCACGCACCACCCGGAGTCGCACCGAACACCGCACCTACCACCAACCCACCACTTAATTCTCCCAAAGGAGAATTAAATGACACCCAGGAGACTCAAAACCACAACCTCCTTGGTAGTATACATCGATCTTATCCTCTAGGCTAGACATCACTTGTTGCTGAAAGAAGATTTACTAGTAGAGTTGAATGGAAAAGAAGAATAGACATAGCCAACAACAGAACATTTGGGAGAAAAGCTTTTATATTTTGCTCACCAATGTCATACAAAATAAATACAAGTGCATGTGAAAAAATGTGTTTGGCACAGTTGAAAAACCTGTTGATGGTACAAGATCAACAAGAAAATGCATCATTTTGCAAAATAATTCTGGGCAAAGTCTTCGGATACAATAAACAATCGTCATTCCTTCGTTTGGAGTAATATTTTACAGATGTTTAAGACTGAATAAGACATGGAAAAGATGGTACTGCTGCACTTTGACATGCTTTGCTATCCGAATTTGCAGCTTAGGCTTTATTAACATCCATTGATGGTCCAATGCCATTAGGACGGTACGTCCCTTCCCATGCCCAAGTTTCCACCAACCAAAAACTTCCGCTTCACATGCCTAAAGAAAATAGTTTGAATTAGCAATTTCAGTGTGTACTGAGAATCTCCTGGCAACCAACAGTTCAAAGCAACTACTCGATGAACAAGTTTACAGATGTAAGGCTATAAAAGCAAAAAATAAAATAGAAAACAACGTTTGTACAGTAAAAGGATATAAGCAAGAGTATATATTTTCCATGCATCAGTATATATTTTAAATGCATGAGTATTCACAAGGTTCGCAGTATCGGTATCGGAATCGGACCATCCTATAAGTATCAGGATCGGCGGTATCGGATCGAAGTACCAAATTTTTTTATATCGGAAAGAAAATAATTATTAATAAATTACTAACATTTTAGAAAATATATTTTATACATTTAGGCATAATTTTAAGTATTTTCAGTTTTGTTTCTTAGTAGTTAGTAGTAGTTTGAAATTAAATGAAATATTAGTCACCCTTGCCGAATGGTTACATGCGATACATAAGTTTTCTTCTTTTACATGCTTTTACAATCTTACTATGCTTTTATATCCTTGTTGATTGGTCATTTCGTTCAATTTTCTTTGCCGAATTGACCTAAAAAGAGACCCACAATGTTTGTATCGATCAATATCGTGTCGATCAATATCTAATCGGGACATGCCAAATCGTATTGGTATCGGCCGTATCGGATCGGTATTGGCCGATACGGTAAACTATGGTATTCACTACAAGGTCACTTAACATAAACTACCTGTAAAGGTTGGCAAACCATATTGCAGAAAATAAAGGTAATACGACACGTGATGGACACAGAAACAAATAGACACTGGTTGTGGTTTTTCCTATTGTATATGGGTGTGGGCTAATTTGCACTTAAATACCATGAACTATTAAGTTTTTGCAACTTGCTAGCAGAAACTATTTTTGTTGGCAATTTGCTACCATAAACCTTTAAGAGTTGGCACATAACTACCATTTGTTACTGTCAAATTTAACTGTCATGTGCAGTACACAAGACTAACTTGGGACAATTTTGTCCTCGGAAGAAAACAAAATTCCAATTGTATCTTTCTACCCCAATCCACACACACACACACAAGCCACCATAACTGTAACTACAGTCAGCAGCCACCAGAACCCCAAGACTGCCCCGTGGCCTCTCCACTCACCAATGCAGCAGAGTGTGTGATGCTGTCACTGCACTCGTGTGCGCTTCTCAGGCATGTGGTGGTTAGTGGGCACACTGAAAAGAACACAAGCAAGTGATTCTGGACGCTTAAATAATGTGTAGTTTACAAGAATCATTCCATCAATCAATTATTGGGCGATGGCGTGATAATTACATAATAAGCAGTGACAGACCTTGTTTACCTAAGATTTACTTGAATTCAGCAGACAGAGGACCAAAACCCGCATCAAATTGGAGCTTGCTGGTGAGAAGCAAACACTGACTGCATGTTACCTGAAGTTCCACCATGAAGCTTTGCATATACTGAAGGTGTTAGATTTGGATATTAGGACGAATGTTTCAGCAGAAGAGTACTTCATTAACACATGATGCGGCAGGTGGTGGTTTTTGCCGGCTGGTTAGTGTCAAGGCCTTAGGAAGAGAAGGAATTGGATTGGGAATATGAGGGGTTCAATGTAAAATTATGATTGGTTTTAAACAATGAGGGGTTCAGTGCAAAATTTAGATATTGTTATAATTCTATAAACAAAGATGGTTATACAATCTATCTTATAAAAAATTTAAAAATAATAATTAAGATTGTAATATTCTTTGTGTCCCAACAACACTAAGGTCATTTTGTGGTTCTATTATCACATTCTTAGAGCTTCAGCTCGTTAGCTCGTTAGCTCGTTCACTGCCTAAACGCACATTACAATCTCATATCTCAACTCGGACATCTTACCTTCCGCAGGTCTCAAATCTCAATCTCATAGTCTATCCCATGTTCTACACTAGTGCCACATCTTTTAATCATGGTAGTCAAAGGGGCGCCTCGCAGCAAGGCGCAACAGCTGCACCTTGCACCTCACTAGGCAAGACTTCTTTCTCCAGGCGCGTCTTAGGTGTGCATTTCTGTAAGGCACAATCAGGAAAAGGCACGCATAGGCGCGCCTTATGATTTCTTTTATTTATACAAAAAAAAAAATTGACGCAGGGAGATAATCCTTACCTCGTACAAATAGTTGGTTACAGTTTAACTTAAAAAACTAAAAATTACTAAAAACGTGGCAGGGATAATACAAACTCGTGTTAGTTCTGTTGACTGCTATTGCTACTCTGCTAGTTCACTTGGTTATGTTTTAACATATTTGTGTTGGTTTTAATATGTTATTTGGTTTTTTTATTACAAAATTAATTTATTTATTTATCTATGTATATTTTTATATTTGTGCCTCGCTTCGCTCGGACGTGCGCCTCAAATGCGCCTTGCGCCTCGGACGATATGGACATTTTGCGCATCGAGTGCGCCTTGCGCCTTTGACTAGCTTGCTTTTAATGCTAATCAATTAGTACAAATATATTATCATTTACCATGTTATTGTAACATCATAAGTGTCAATATATATATATATATATATATATATATATATATATATATATATAAGCCAAAGAATGATTCCATTATTTAGTATTATTCTACTAAAGTCCAACATTTAATCAAATATCTCGGTTGCACAAAAGTTATGGGTTCTTTTCTACTTAGCTAATAACGATCATTTCCCTGTCCATATTCATTTTCTAAGTTCTTATGCCAAAATTCTTATTAATACACATTAAGGTCCAAGGATAATAAGAAATGGAGTTCTATGTATATTATCGTTCCAGTAGTATATATCAATAACATAGCACAAGTCTAACATTCTCAATTCCATATTTCCATTGTTATTAAAGAAGAATCTGAATCTTAGGTTCCACATTCATTTTTAATACAGTTATAATGTCCTTTGGTTCCGTAACAAGATGTAGCAATTCAATAATTCCGTATTTTCAACAATTCCAAGAGTACGGTAAAAAGAACACAAAGAATTAAAAACATACGAGCAGCATAGCATTCTCTTTTATTTTAGTTCTTTCTAGATTTTGCTAGGGAGGGACAAAGGAGATATCTTTTATTAAAGAAGTGAGAGATCGGGAGAGAGGAGTCATCTTGAAGAGGGAAATCCTTTGGAGCCTATAAAGTGAGAGTTTCTCTCACTTATCTTCACACTACTTCCTATCACTTTTGAGAGAGAGAAGAAGGTCAGCAGAAGCTCTGCTGGAATGAGGAATCGTTACGAAAAAGACAGTTCTTCTTTAATAACAACAGAAATACGGGATTGAGATGTTAGACCCTTGTTATGTTATTGATATACGTGACTGTAATAATAATAAGTGTAGAACTCCTCTTCTTATTATCCTTGGACACTAATTTGTATTAATAAGAGTTTTGGTATGAAAGGACTTAGCACATGAATAAGAATAGTAAAAGGATCATTATTAGCTAATTAGAAAAGAACCATAATGATTATGCAACTGATATGTTTGATTACATGTTGGACTTTAGTAGAACAATGTAAAACAATGGAATCATTGTACGACACTCTTATTGACACTACTAGATATTGTTATCGACACTTGTGATATTACGATGTTATGATAACATGGTACTATATTGGCGGTATTTGATTAGCATTAAAGATGTGGCACTAATGTAGAACATAGGATGGACTATGTAATTTGAGACTTGCGGAAGGCATGGTAAATGAGTTGAGATATGGCAATGTGATGTGCGTGGAGGCACTATGAACGAGCTGAGGCTCTAAAATGTGATAATGGAACGAATAATGGTCGTAGATTTATTGGAACATAAGGAAGACAACACAAGATATTACCAGTGTTCTAAAAATTGTCAAAATCGGTTGTCTAGACGACACCTAAGCACTAGGTGTCCATGGATCACCTAGGTTCAGCCGGAATCAGCAAACTAGGCGCCAGACTTAAAAATCAACCAAACTCGACCGTCTGGGTAGCCTAGGCGCGTAGGCGGCCGCGTAGAAGTCGGTACCGATTTTTATTATTTTTTATTTTTTTAAATTCGACCTGAAATAATATATAATCGGTTCTCCCCCCAAATCGAATTTGAACAGTCGAACAATAAAAAAACCTACCTACCTCCTGTGAGCAGCAGCCGGCAGCGAGCTCGAAGAGGAGGAGGAGCCAGAGCCTCTCGCCAACCTCCGCCACCGTCGACCGGCCACCCACGAGTCCTTTCGACAGACGCCGACCGAGCACGTAAGCTTTTTTTTTCCTTCTTTTAATATTTGCAAATGTCTTTTCTTTTGCTTCATAGGAAGAAATAGATTGAAGAACAAATTTTTTCAATTTTTCTTTTCCATTTTTGACTTTTTGCCCCACTGGAAAACATTAAAACATTTTTTTCAATTTTCCACAGAAAACAAAAAAGAATTTGACAAAAATAAGCAATGATATGCTTATCAAGGCCAAGATTTTGAGAAAAATAGCATTGATTTTTGCTACTGAGTACTGACATTGATATAATTATACAAAAACAGAATATGATCAAATGAAAGTCAAGAGAATTTGATCAAAAACCATATGCTATTTGCAAATTGCAATAAGCTTAATTGCTTTTAAAGAAAACGAGTGATCAATGATTTAATATAGGATATTTTAGCTCCATTGGGGACTGATTTTTTATTCTAATTGAAATATTTTTGTTATGTGAAACAGTAAAAAATGTCTTGGATCTAATACGGCATCCTCCAACAACGTCAACACTTCAAGTTCATCAGTACTTAGACGTTTCTCTACTGATATTCGAAGGGAGTATGTTGCACTAGTTGACCCTACAAATTTAGCCAAATTAAAGTGCAAATTATGTGACAAAATTTGTCCTGAAGAGATTTATAGATTCAAGCAATACATAGCACATATTAAGAAAAATGTGGCCTCTATGTCGATGATCTACGAAAAAAGATCAAGATAAATGTAAGGCGGCTATTGAAGCTAACAAAGTCAAGAAGAAGAAGAGAAAGCAAGAGAAAACATAAGGGAAGAGGTACAAGTTTTCTTGGAGCTATAGACAAATGAACTGTATCCATTTATTAAACCTGAGAGGGGGGCAAACCCGACGAAAAGGACAAGCCAACAAAATATGAATAAGACATTGTTTAAGGAAATGACGGAATGTTGCATCAATATTTGGCTAAGTGGGTGTACGAGACAGGCATACATTTCCATTCTTTACCCTTGATAGCTTAGACCAATTCATTGAAGCGGTTGATCAATTCGGCCTAGTTTACCGAAAGACAAGCCAATATATATTTAGGGAACCACTTTTGAAGAAAGAGAAAGAAAACTAAAGAGTCACTTAGGAAGCACGAAGAAGAATTGACTAAAAGTGATTCTTTAATTATGACCGACGCTTAGACCGACTGCAAGAGGAGAAGTATTATGAATTTGTGCATCAATTGTGTTGAAAGCACATATTTTCATTCTTCAGAGGAAGCTTCAACAGATGCACATACTGGGAATATGTATTTCATTATGTTGACAAGTGCATTGAAGAAATTGGACCAAAAAGTATAGTTCAAGTTGTGCGCCTAATAACATGGCGGCAACAAAGTTGCCGAAGGAGAAGAGACCTACTATTTTTGGAGCTCATGTGTCATTCACACAATAGACCTTATGCTTGAAGGGATTGCTAAACTACCAAAGTTCAAATATGTAATCAAGAAAGCAAAGACGTTCACGGTGTTCATTTTTTCTCATTATAGGACATTGACCATGATGAAAAAATATACAAAAAGGCATGACATATTGAGACTGGGTGTGACTCGATTTGCAACAGCCTTCTTGACTTTGCAAAGTTTGTATAAGAAGAGATGACATCAATTTCATGCAATAGTAGGTTTTTTTTAATGTGAAACAAACAAATTGTGCCATGGTACCTCGAAAGGGAAGGTTTGTGCCACTGTGGTGAGTGCGAACTTTTGGGTTGGTGTAGCATTATGTTTGCGAGTGTTTGCTCAATTAGAGGCATTACTTAGATTGACCGATAGATATAAAAAGCCATCAATGGAATTTATTTACGGAAAATTTAAGCAAGGGAACAAGTAAAGGCTGTGTTTCAGAACAATAAGATAAGCTACAGGTTTATTATATAAATTATTGATTCGAAAGCCACTGATCGCCTTGATAGTCCATTGCATTTGGCAGACTACTTATTGAATCTTTACTATGCATATCAAGATACATAGTAGCTTTGATGATCCAACACTTAATGATGGACCAATACAATGTGTTGAGACTTTCTTTTCCAAGGATTTGGACATGCAAGATCGAATAATGAATGAGTTGGGCAGGTACAATGTGAAAGATGATTCATTTGAAAGAGTTCGCATTGAAAGGATGTATGAACAATGATAAGAAGTATAATCCAGGTAAAATTAGAAGTATAAAAATATTTAATGCTTGATTTAAGTTTCATTGAAATTTAATTTCTATTTGCTAATAATTGCGATTTATTTTGATCAATAGTCGTTTGGTGGTCAAATTATGGAGGTCTTACCCCTAACTTGTTGAGAATTGCAACAAAATCCTCTCTTTAACTTCAAGTTAATCCGAATGTGAGAGAAATTGGAGCATTTTTTAGGGGGTTAGTATAATATAATCATAATACTTCAATGTGAATAACTTTTGAGGGGGTTATTCATTCCAATCAATATCTAAATTTGTATGATTTCTTTTATGTATATACATACAAAGAAAAGAAATAGGCTAGATGTGGAAAGGTTGAATAATCTAGTGTACGTACAATTCAATGTGAAACTCATCAACAAGAAGAAAAGAGAGGTGACTAATGATATGCTACACGCTAGTGAGCTAGTACATCTCAAGGATGGGTTGTAGATGGTGGTGGTGATGATGATGAAGATAATAGCGGACCACATTCAAAACTTACTTGAAAAATGGTTACACAAGCATCGGGTACGGATGACTACTTATAACCTAGAAGTAGTAGAACTGTCGTGCCAGAACAAGTTGAATCGGATGATGACACCGAAGATGGAGGAGATAAGAATGTCGAGTGTGAATCTGATGGTCCTTCTACAGCATTTGTTGATTATAAAAATGAAGTGGGATCCGTGGGAATGCAGACGATCACTTAGAGAGAAGAGAGGGGAGAGATGTGTTCTAAAAATCGGCCTATGCGGCCGCCTAGACTCTAGGCGTTCCTAGACCGAACCGAAAAACCCATGTACGACGAGTTTGTGCGGTCATGTTCGACCATGTACGGCTGTTCGGATTTTTTTTTTTTATGCTTAGTTGTATTGTGGATATGTTGTATGGATTTTAAGATTGTATTTGGATTTAAAATATTAAAATTTCAAATTTGTATTATGGTTATGTTGATTTCTTTATTAAGTATGTTTCATTATAAAAAAATGTTGATGATGTCTTCATGAATCATGATAATGATAGAATATCTATTGATGGTTTTTTTATTAAGTGTGTTTTATTATGATATAAAACTATATAAGCAACAAGGGAGTAAGAGGGGAAAAACACATGTTTGGAGCCTAGGCACTAGGCGTCCCTCCTCCGCATCGAATCCGCATGGCGAATTTTAGAATAATGGGAGAGACTTTGTTACTATAATATTTTGTTAACTATTTGAATTATGTTGGAACTTCTACTATCAATTTGACTATTTTTAATTATGTACGACTTTGAATTTGGGGTTATATTTTCACTTAAGCAAGATTTTATTTCCTGAATTTCTTTTAATCGGACCGACCGTCTAGATCTAGGCAAGCTAGGCGCTAGAGGCGGGTGCCCGCGCACCCAGCACCTTTTACAACCTTGCATATTGCATTCTCAATTATTGTTATTTGTATTAGATAGATTGTATAAGCATTTGTTACTGATAACCTGTGTAGAAGGATTTCCTCAAAAGATATCATGCGATGGAATAGTGTCGGCTTAGGAGGTACAAAGTATCATGGGTTTTGAAGGAGAAAATTGCCACAAGGGTATTTCAGGATCATCAGTAGGGCCTCACTACCCGTCACTGAGAGCACTATATACCAATACTCGTCCAATTATTGTGGAAAGTACATGGACTATATATGCTGGATAAAGTAGGAATGGATCCTAAATGAAAGATCCTAGGAATGATCATAAATGAAATTGCACTGCAATATACATAGAGGACAGGGTAGAAAGATCACTAAATGGCATTTAGATTGAATTGAGATAATTTCACAGGATTCCTTGTGTTAGATTTAGGTGATTTTGGTTTCGTCACTCACCAATACATTTTGAGTACTTACCCACCACAAATTTCAGGGGAGAGACAAGGCAGGAGAACCGAAACAATAGACCCTATTGATCTTCAATTTGATGCATTTCATTTCCATTGAAAGTTTTAAATATTTTAACTATATGGACATGATGTATGGAACCATATTTGAGTAAGTTATTTGGTTGTAATGGCTTGGAAATCTTAAATATTTCAGTTGCTTCTTCAATAATCCGCTGCAAAGTATTATTATTATTATTCAGCTTGACTCTAGAGTTGTTTCAATATTTACTTTGATATTCAATTCCACTGCATTGTAAACTCTAAGGTCTTGTGTACAAATCAACTTAGGCTTGTACGACATCACGTCCCAAAGACTTGATTATCGGATTCAGGTTGTGACAATAAGTACTCACCTATGTTGCAAGAATACAAGAATACGAACACGGACATGTTACAGAAACAGACCATTGCATGTCAGTGAAACCCAAAAGCTACATGCATATATACACTTATCACATACATATGTACATTGTCACATGTAGGTACATACAAACATACTAATACATTGATAGTGGATCATCCACTAGACACTAGTAACTACCGTTCAAGATAATGTACTTTTGTTTGAAACTCTGACCTCCAAACAAGACACTTTGTTACCATATTAAATACTACAAGCTAAGGTCTGGTTTAGGAGGGTTTAGGATTGTTGCTGCTTTTCAAAAAGAGAACAGAAATAGCTTTTGACAACATCCTCCCAACTGCTTTCAAAAGCTGCTCCAAAAGTAAATTGGCTTTCCAAAAGTTTTTTTTAATAAGCAAATGTTACCAAACAGCTTCTGAGAATGTTTTTTCAAACAAATAAGCAAAAGCAGCCATGATAAGCAATCTCAAACCTAGCCTAAGGAGGTGTTTGGCACTTGAAAATGGATTTACATACAACATTTTATTGCACCATTAACTCCATTTCCAATGTTTGGTTTGCTGGAATTGGTGCAACAAATAATGCATCAACTCCCCCAACTGGCCCAACTACTGCAACAAAAGATTCGGCCAAAACGGCCACAACACTACTTACATCATTTCCCTCATTCTCTTTGCTTTCAAGTCACAACCAGAGAATGGTTTTGTATTTACGAAAACATAAATTGCAACCAAGCATCATAATTACATCATTCAAAACCATCGATTTGTAAATAGCACAAGACAATTTACTTGCAACCAAACAATGCATTTGCAACATCACTTGTTGCAACAAATGTTGCATAGGGTTTCCATTTATGGACAACCAAATAGCCCTTAATTGTTTCATGTGACGAAAGAAAACATGCATATTTGAAGTACGAAAGTTATTAATATGCATACTGGAAGTACGAAAATTGTTATTGTCTGCTATAAGTTCTCAGTCTATACATGGTGTTTGTTCTCTTGTTGGTTAATTCAACAAGAAGTTTGGTGTGTAGGAAATTTATGTTTCTTTGTTTTCTTGTTAATGGAATAGGATGGACTTACTCCGTCTTTTTCTTTAAGAAAAAGAAATTTAAGCACTCTGTGGATTAAGCTTTTCTAATCAAAGCAATGAAGTTTTGGGTTTTTTAGCTTATATGACACTTAAACTTGCCATATTTTTAGATAAGTCTCTAAAATCTTATTATGTGCTTAGAAGCCCCTTAAATAAGAAGAAATGTGAGTTATGAGTTCTCCTCCGTATGTGTCAGTTAAAAATTAATTAAATCATTTAATTAATAGTGTACAAAGACCCTTCTACCCTTATCTTCTTCCTCCATTCATTCTCTCTCCCTCTTCTTTCCTTATCCACCTTGAAACCCATCCTCCTCCATTTTTTTTCTCATCACTAACTTTTTTCCTCTCCCTTCACCAATTTATCTCTCATTTTCTCTAATTCTTCTACTCCCCTTCAACTCTAACACTATCGACCATTACCAACTCATTCCTCCACTTTCAACCATTACCAATTTATCCTTCCACCATTCTAAACCATCACCAACTCATCCTCACTCTCATTCCCCTCTTCATCCCTCTCGTGTTTCACCTACTACTCACAAATGCAAGCTACGAAGGAGTAGGGCGGGGACTGAGAGAGAAAAAGTGGGATGGAGAAGCATGACGTAAAAAAGTCCAAAAAGATTATTTCCTGTCTAACTTAACGTAATATCCCCATTTTTGTTTAATAGTTAAGTTAGCCTGAGGGACACACAACTCAATTATTAATGAAGTGGAGGACTTCTAAACAAATAACAAGATTTAGGGAATTATGTGAAAATATGGTAGTTTTAAGGGACTTCTATGCAAAAGTGCATACTAGTATGTGTTCATTACCCCAATCCATGGTTAATGGGAAGAGTTAGGGAATCACTCATCACAAACCAAATCTACTAAATCTTGCATTTGTATTTTATACCTTCCATATAATTTGCTAGAAAAGTGTGAATGCAATCTATGCAACACAAATCACACTATCCTACGCATAAACCTCTCTCAGACTCATGCTATGGAGGTATAGAAGGAACTCATTTGGTGGAGAAGTCAGGATCATTCAAACAATTACACTAAATCACACAATCTCCAACCATATGAATTTCCCTTTACTTATAAATGGAACCAGCACCACGCTTTTCTCATTCAAGTGAACTTCTCCTTTTGCCTGCCTATTCATATAAATGTCCCCCTTCCACACCTCCTCCAAGACCATAAACTATGTTCTTCCCTCAGTCATGCTATGGATAGTACCTAAGAACTATTATGGTAGAAAATTTGGTATCAGACCCTGGCCGTTAAGCCAAATATACTTAGCATGACAGTGGTCTTAGATAGCTTCTCCAACCTCCCCAATCAAAATAAAAAACACAGTTTTATGACCTGATGAAGATACTGCTTGGTTGCCAAATAGAATCTTTGAAAGAAATCATGGATTACATGTCACGCCCCGATCTCCCGCAGGCAAATCGGCCGTTCCCGCTAGGCGGAAATCACCCTCGCCAGCGCTCCCGCGGAACGATCGCTTAACCCATCCGGGCGTGATGCAGCACGAGCGTGATCCACGCCCGTGCAAGGCCATGGTTCATTGGCTGGCGGCAAGAGTTCTAAGCCACAGAGTCGCACAGATTGTCCGAGTGCAGCGGAGTCATGAACGCATAGGCGATCGGTAACAGGTTCACTGAGTCGACAAATATAGCGGAAGCATCGAAACAAGTAAAGTAATCTCTTTATTGATATGAAACATGTATTACAGGCGGCGTATAGCCGAGATTACAAGTCGCTCAAGCCTCTCTCTCTGAAACAGTAAAAGCGTGCCAAGTGGCTACAACTGTGGAATGATTTGTACAGGCGATGGTCAGGCGATGTTCACAACTTATGTCTTATATATGTGCTTCAGTCCCGGACGCACCGTTGCAAGGCTTCAGAGGGAACTCCTGGCCTTAGCACGTACGAAG
This sequence comes from Iris macrosiphon, assembly GCA_036927795.1. Taxonomy (NCBI): domain Eukaryota; kingdom Viridiplantae; phylum Streptophyta; class Magnoliopsida; order Asparagales; family Iridaceae; genus Iris; species Iris macrosiphon. Next base: position 156,963,448 of record JAYESA010000013.1, on the reverse strand, counting down.
GAGGCGTCCGCACCGCACGAGGTTCTCCCGCACCCTGCATACAAACTGGTGGATTATCAGTACATTGAATGCACTGGTGGGGAAGCTACTCGCCCGCTCGACAAATCCAAACACGTAATACAGGTTCCGTGCACAACTATTAAGTTGTCTTTCTAGTTGCCTTAGGATCAGTTTCATGCAAACGTTGAATAGCCTAACGAGTCGGGCAGTGCGCCGTGCGATGTTTGAGGGAACACGGCGAGACTTACCAACTTACCATTTATCCTTCCCTGTCCAAGGCAAACATTGTTAATTTAAGCAGGGGCATGTATAAACATTCAGGAGGCATAGCATATGCAAACACGAGTACTTATTTCAAGATCGTTCATGTGTTCAGTTTATTTGTTTCATGCGATACAGTATCTCGCACGCGGATAGCCGCTAAGCGAGGATGAATGGTTTATCTTTCGTTTACAAGCAAGCATGCAACAAGTTAAGTACAAGGTGATCACTGGCGTATGCCATAATGGACACTAGTCTGTGACGAAGATGGTTTGCTACGTGCAAAAACGTTAGGCGCCGCATACCACCCTGTCCTAGTACGTGAGACTAAACGTTAGTTCCGTCCAGAGCCGGAACGGTGCCAGTGCCCCAGCAGCCGCCCGCAGGAACTATACCTTGTGCACAAGTTGTCCGTGATCGAACAATAACATTCATTCGCCCGAAGGCTACGTGATTATCACCCGTAGGCTACGTGCGCCCGTAGGCTACGTGCGCCCGTAGGCTACGTGACTATCGCCCGTAGGCTACGTGAATATCGCCCGTAGGCTACGTGCGCCCGTAGGCTACGTGATTATCGCCCGGAGGCTACGTGAGTACAAGACAAGCAGTAGCATGATTCATTTATATTGCATCTACGTTCCATTCATGCGTTCAGGATTGCTTAAACATTGCACAATATAATAACGTTAGACATTCATAAGCAGACAAGCATGCGTTTCTAAGGGACACAAGTAAACACGATTGCTCGGACCCGAAGGTAAGCCGAGAGATGAAATTGTTAGGGGATTTAGCATGCGAGGGTCTGAATATAAGCAGTATTTCATTTTCATGTTCTAGCAAGCAATACAAGTTGGGATTATTCCCTTAGCTAGGTGCGTTGGATTTATTAGCATGCAGGGGGTGATTCACCTAGCGACTAGCATGAACATTCCAGATTTTATGTGTGCTGGCTAAGCAAAGACAAGTTCACCGTGGTCACCCACCTTAGCGATGATTCGCCTCGGTAGAACGATACGTCTGAGCGAGCCTCTGAAAGTCCAAGACGGATTCCTGTAGGGACAAGTCTGGATATCCTTTGCTTCTTGATCGAGGCAAAGCAGGTCGGGACAGCTGCACGATTGCCGATTGAGACGGCAGTCCGCTTGAACGGAATGGGGTGTTACATTACACTTGTTGCGTTTCTTTTATGTTAATGCCTTAATTGATTTATGGACAGGTGCTGGTGGTAATAAATACAAGGACCACATGCTAGTTGCTAAGTTTTTGGTTGAAGGGGTGCAAAAGAATTCTTTTAATTTTCGAGTGTTCTTCACTAAGAAGCAACAGGCACTTCAAACAATTGGGCCGTGTTGTATCGGACACGTATTGGACACACCCCGGACACTCCAAATACACTAGGACACAACAAAATAGGTGTCGTGTCCATGTTGCCGTGTCCTCACCGGCTTGTGTTGTAGATCATAACTGGATCCGTGCAACATAGGTTCTTCAGTGTTTTCGTTTTTTCTTCTCTTTGATGATATAATAAGTTATGTTCATTTTCTTAATCAAATGATCTGGCTGGAACCACAAACGAGAAGAAACAACATTTAACCGTTCTCCTGAATAATATTTCAACATCGCTCTTTTGCATGTTTATTGGGAATTTTTTTTGAATTATACTTCATCACCATTATTGATCAACGACTATAAACTGAATCTTCCTGCAAACTAACTATATATTCATTATTTATTTAAGTAAATAACATCGTGTTTCTCTTCTCTTATTTTCTTTTGTTTTATTGAGTGAAAGGGGTGTAGTCATCTGAGTAAATTACTTGATCATCTTTAGTAATTAATATAGAATTTTAATTTTCCTGCCGAAATTGAGTTCATATTAATCTTGTGGCTCTGGATGCAAGTCGGAGCGACTATAAATATAACAGCCATCATGATTTTTTCTCCTAGTCATAGAGGATGCAGATATTATTCAAATACTGAAACCAATATCCATCTGGTTAAAAGTGAAACATATTGTGATGTAATGCAAATACTGACATGTATCAGATATGAAGGAATAAGACCAAACTGAAAGATGAATAAGTCCAAACTATCAAAAGGAAACTATTTCAAATTCTGGCATGCTAATGAAAATAAGTTTTGCAAACAATATTACCAGAACAAGCACAAAAACAACACCATTGAGTCAAGGAAGTATACTACTACCGTTGTTGTCAAGCTAACAACTTTGTTTGGAAAAACGATCAAGCCCATTGACCAATGTTACAAATTTCGCTAGGCGGAATCGGTGCGCCGGAGGGCCGCCTAGGTGCCGAGTTAAAATTTATTTTTATTTTTTTCAATATGTACACATACAAATATCTTATAAGATATTGACACAAAAGTTTAAGTGTCTCCGTGGCTAGTAGGATGTATATAAGGCCTATTGTTGTCTCATGTGGTAATGGGTTCGAATCTCACCTTAGTTTTAATTTTTTTTTCAGTTCTTTTTTGTACAAAAGAGGAGAGAGAGAGAGAGAGAGAGAGAGAGAGTCCTCTCCTCCATTACTCTCAATCTCCACTTTCTCCTCTCCCCATTCCTCTCCATCTCGAGTTATCTCCATCTCTCCTCTCAGCAACAAACAGCAGTAGCAGCCGCAGCAAACAGCAACTAGCAGCAGCAACAGGTATTTTTTTTGAATTTTTGAATTTTTTTTCATATCTGAAATTTTTTCATATCTGAAATTTAAAATAAATTCTGAATTTTTTGAAATTCAAATCCGAACAAGCTGACTAGGGACAGCCGCCTAGGCCAATTTTTAGAACACTGCCATTGACAGAAATCTTTCATGTGATAATTTTCATTCACTAGCGATGTTATATTAATTAGTTCCATTACACACTCGATCCGAGATGTATTACCAATCAATTCAATAATTCAACTCATAGTTACCTACTAGAACGCGGTAAATCATGGGTCATGGCATGGATTTGGAAACGGGGTACGCTACTTGTCTTGATTTTTGGTATAGAGAGGGTAGGATATGTTGGTTCGCAAATTCAGTTTGACATACACTATAAAATACTAATTGGTTCGATACTAGTTATTTTATTCAAATTTGACTTTGGATAATTTTGTCATGTACGGAAAGAAAAACAAGAAAATAAGGAAATTTAGAAGTCTACTTTAATTCATTCAATAAGATGTAAAACTTGATTTCAGTGTTCTATAAGCGGATCCGGTGGGAAGGAGGAGCACCTAGGGCCTACGCACCGAACAGGTATGAGACTTTTATTCTCCTACTCCCTTGTAACAGCTTATATAATATATATTTTTAACTAATATGGGTTCTATTTACTATTTCTCTCATCTTTAAACGTCTCTTGTTATCTATTACAGGGTTCAGACACTTCTACAAGGTTGCAACAATAAAAATATTGGATCAAACTATCATTTTGTATAAACAATAAGACAACTTCTACAAGGTCGAACAGGACGCACAAGTTGCACAAGGCGCCTAGGCGTCGAACAGGACGCACAACCGCATTATACTGCCGAATAGGTAGTTTTCAGTTCGGCCTAGGGGCGCCTAGCGCCTAAGCGGACGAGCAGACCGATTTTACAACACTAGTTGACTTTTCATAGTCATACATAAATTGAACACAACATTCAAAAAAAGGGTACAACGGTGTCAAATCAAAACATGTAAACAAACCATAAACTAAAGTTTATAGTCACTTTCCAACAATTGATTCGGATCGCGAATTTTGCGATCCGAATCTAGTACTATAACGATCCGGATCGAAAATGTACCCGTCCGAAAGACTCGTACCAGAACATGGTTAGATGGGGGTTTAGCTGTACCCGATAACTATTATTCAAACTAATTGAAGTTACGAGGATACTAAAAATTTTACTTATCGATCACCTATTAATCGAGGGAGTCGCCTAGCGCAACAGTAAGGCTTGCTACTTCCATGTATATTGTAGGATGCAAGTTAGATTCATGGAAACATCATTTCCATATATATGTGATTTGTGTAAATCATGACCCTCCCTAGATCTTGCTTAAGCTGAAGTCTCGTGGCACAGAACACCCTGGGTAAGATAGTATTCCAACTTCTATAACATTGTCCACTAATAAGAAGCTTTTCACAATCAATACTTGGAACGTTATATAAGAAGTGTTATTGTGCGTGTGGGGTACTATAAAGTTTCTAGAATAATTCTCAAAGGGGCTATGATTAGCTTCATTTAGGTGTAACAGAAATCCAGATACAAGCATGTTATTCATGTTGGTAAGGAGCAAATGGGGCCTGCTCCTGCATTTTGAGACGTAGTCGAAGTTGTTGTCATGGAGGTTCCTTGATTAATATTGGGTACGCTTCAAGTATGGTTGCTGAATTAACTGGTATTAGAGAAGGTTCAATCTAGCATAGGAGCTGACTACCCTTACATAATCAAAGATTGCAGAATTCTGATGCGACTCGACCGGTCACCGGAGTAGTAGCATTCGACATGGTTTTAGTCAGGGGCGGACTTACATGGGAGCGAGTGGGGGCAGTTGCCGCCACTGGAATTTTGCTTCCGAGTTAAATATTCTTGTTCTTTTTAAATTTTCTGCATCAATTTTATGTTTTGCCCCCTCCGAAATTTGTAATTTTCAATTTCTATATACATATTTACTTAAGGTTTTACTTTTTTCTTCATAATTTAGATTTTTTCTATGATTCGATACAGAAAAAATCCATGGTGGAGGAACAACAAAACTTTAACGTGACGAACTTTATTTAACAAAATTTTGGACCTTTCTCTATATTTGAGGTTGAAACATCTCCTCCCCACCCCCACCCCCCCCCCCCCCCCCCCCCACCAACCCCAACCCACACGCACACACCACCCCCACCATTTTAGATTCCTGCGTGGTCAGACCCTGGTTTTAGGGAGTCAAATTCCTTGGCAACAATCAAACAATTAAAGTGAAGAAACGGGAGTATCCTCCCGATCACCGTGGTCGTTAGATTATTGTTACTTCTTTATTATTTTTAACCAAAGAAAGATTGTTTATGATTTAGCTAGTTCAATGATAAAAAAAAAAAAAAAAAAAAATACACGCACAAGTTAGCAATTGTGCACTCAAAAAAATATAATTAAAAACAAATCGGGGGCAAAGCGTACCTGTTGATGAATTCGGATGCGGATCGGGAACCGTTGTAGAAGATGAACCAGAGCAGCACCAGCATCAATATATCTATTACTCGAAATTAAGGAAAACCCACATAATAAAAAAAAGTAAATTTCGCAACAACAAAATAAAAAGGAAAAAAAAAAATGGAAACCTAGACGAAACATTGTGGATACTGAAGACGTAGCGCTCCCACCAGTCGAGCATGTAGAGGCCCATGGTGACGTTGTAGAGATGGATCCTGCGGCTGATCCAATTCATCTCGACCCGAATTTGGGAGAACGAAGAGGAGGAAGAGGAGGTGGTAGTAGGAGGAGGGGTTTGGTGAAATTTGAGGTAAGAGTCGGAATTGGAGGGCGGGGGAAGGAAAAAGGAGGGCAAGGAGTTTCTTATGGTCGTGTGGATCTCAAAATGAGAATCTTCCTGGTAGCTAATTGCTCATGGACCCATGTCCTTGGCCTCTATTGCCATTCTAAATTCCCTATTTGAAGTTGTTCTGCTTTTTTTTTTTTTTTTTTTTGTCTATTGAAAAGCAAACTAAGATTATTTAGAAATAACCTAAACCAAGTTAAGGTTTTACCGTAAAAAAAAAATTCTAAAAAAACTTTTTGAGTGCGGCTATACACACCCCACCCTCTACTTAACACATCATATATTAAATAAAAAGTAAATATATATTAAAAAATATTATTATCCATATTCCAAACACCTCCACCTAATATAATTTCTAAACACATCCTAAAATTAAATTTTTCTCTCTTATATCCAATAGACATCATCTTCTTCTTCCTCTTTTTCAAAGTTCCAAACCCACTCTAAACCCAAAAAATCCTACAAATCCTACATTATTTTGTGAAGAAAAAAAAAGCACCATGGAGCATCAAAAAATACTTAAAAGGAACAATGTAAGTTTTATCATTACGTTTTTTGTGATTTTAAGTAGTGTATGAAAAGATTTCGTGTGCTAAAAAAAATTTCGCGATGAACACGACCAATACAGGTAGAACGGAGCACTGTCCGTTCGATCTGAACTGGCCGAACATTAGAGTAAAGGTTTGACTTACGGGAGCCGAACAGTACATATAGTGTTCGACTTACGTAGGCCGAACAATACATATAGTGTTTGACCTGGACTGGTCGAACTGTTGATGTGGAGTTCGGTCATGTCTGGTCGACAGTGTATTTTTTTATTCTCCTCATGTTTTTCTCGCTGAACAATGTATTTATTACGTGATTTTTGTTTTTTTTACAGGAAAATACTTCAAATGACACCGAATTGAGCACTATTAACCGAACGGAAGAACATCAGGCGACGGATTTGAACCTCATCATCAATCCCATGTATGAACTAATAGATTTCTCAGAAGAATTTCAGATGGATGAGATATTTGAAAATCGTGAATCGTTGGCATTTTCTGTGGCATGTGTTTATTTGGAGGCCGAGCGCGAGGATAATTATAGATGGGCACTTACTACGCTTAAATGATTAATGGACCAATCATGCTTACCAAAGGTGATTGTAACTGATCATGAGATCGCACTGATGAATGTTATAAGCGTTACGTTCCCTATCTCCACACACTTGCTATATCGGTGGCATATTAACAAGAATATTTTGGCCAACTGCAAGAAATTATTTCGTACGAAGGAGAAGTGGGATTGTTTTAATAACTCATGGAATACGTTGATACTTGCTGAAGACGAACCGAGATTAAATGAGTTAGTTAGAAGATTAAAAGAAGATTACTGTGATTATCCAAAAGCAGTTAATTATGCCATCAAGAATTGGATAGAGCCGTATAAAAAGAGATTTGTCTTGTGTTGGACTAACAATGTGATGCATTTCGAGAACACGACAACTAGCAGGTACGTATCTTTAAATGATATATGTATATAAATGTTCATTACCTTATAAAGTATGATTTTGACTCTATGAATTTTATACTCACAGGGCGAAGAGTGCACATGCAAAACTGAAAAAACAACTAGGCACGAGTCAATCTACTTTTGAGATCTCATGGAAAATGATACATTCTTTGTTGATCACGTCATACAACCAAGTGAAGGTCTCATTTGAGATTAGCCTTAATATGGAACCCCATCGTTATTGTTCTTCCCTTTTCAAGATCATTCGAGGATTGGTGTCACATCATGCTCTTGGTAGGATTTTCGACGAGATAAAGGGTATTGTCATATTGTTGGATTCGGAAGCTCATCTGTAGGTGTTGAGCCGATTAGTTTAGACGATTAGTATAATTCGAATGTAATTTGACTGTTTAATTATGAAATTATGTTTCCTTATGATGTTAAATTGACTTCTGTTCAACAATAGGTTTCTATAATATTTCTTGAATGTTTGGTGTATGGAATGATTACGACAGGTTTCTATATCGACCAGTAATGGTCGAACTGTGTGAATCTGTACTGTATGTATCCTAAATTATTTGCACATCTTTACTGTCTGAATCTGTACTGTATGTAATTAAACAATTAGTTAAAATTTACTTAATTTTAATTTTTAATTAGATATATGTACAGCTTAGACGGCTAGCTTTTTCAAGACTTTTTATAAAAAGTAGACATATATCCATAATAAATTATAATTAAAATATATTTAAATACTTATACTATTTTATAGTAATTTTATAAAAAGTAGACATATATCCATAATAAATTTTATTTTACGTGAAACGCACGTGCATTTACTAGTTATACAAAAAAAACAAAGATTATTTCAACAAGCATTTCAACAATAATTTCAACAAGCATTTTAACAATCATTTCAACAACAAAAAATTCCAAGCTACATCACATTTCAACAATCATAATATGACATAAATCTACGACCTACGAGTCCTACGACTCCTACTAGTGGATGCCCGTCTAGAAGATTCGGATGGTTCTTCATCCTCGATCTTCAATACACGATATGCGTCGACTAAAACTGGAACTAAGTTCGATGTATCTAGTCCCGATTCATTCTCTACCCATTGCTTGTAGACCGGCTCTAAATATCCCAAAACATGCCCGATCATTTTCCATGGTTGTGGCAATGTCTGGGTAGATGTAGCACCGACAGCGGTCGAGACGTTCTTCGAATTCTGGATAATAGGATGTGAAAACATCTGATACCAATCCATGTAATCGGGTGAACACTCCCATATGGGGTGTGCAGCTCTCCCACGACCTTCAGAAGACAGTACATGGCTCCTCCAGAATTGGAAGTAGCCTCCCAAAATATCTCAGGTCACCTTATACTTCAAGCCCGTACCTTCTAGACTGGACCAAATTGTCGAAGCACACAGTAGGGATGATACGGCTCCACACAGTCAAAGGCGCGTATGCATCCATGTAGAAAGTGACCTCGTCACAAGGATGAGAGTGTTGCATCCCATTATAGGGTGTCCAATCGACCTACATTATAAATTAACAAAATTACTTATAATATATAGAATACATAAAATATTTGCGTAAAGGGTAACACTCACATTATGTACTTGAAGATTGTCCAAGACTTCCCTCGTAGCCAAAACCCGGTCGGTAGATCCTCCAGCATGGGTTCTTTGGGCCCACCTCATAACAAGTGGTTCGCCCTCCTTATAATTGACATTATGGGTTGGCCTTGTGACGAAAAAATACTCGTATATCCAGGCCTGCAAAAAAATAAGAAGCATATATGACGTGCATATAAGAAAATAAAAATTGTGCAATTAATTTGCAGTTCTTTACCTCTAGTAATGTCAAGTATCCATAAATTTATCGTACTCCACTCCGATATGCTAATCCGAGTTGTCGATACAAGTATGCTAGAGCAGCTGCTCCCCAAGCATACTCATGGACGTGGTCGACCTTCTCTAAAAGACTCAGAATTTTTGTGTCAACCCATGTGCAACTTTTGTCCAAAAATATTGTGCATCCCAGTACAAACCATAAGAATGCACGGGCTGTACACTTCATTTTCTTCTCATCAGGACTAGTGACATCTTCACTAAACCGAGCCCTAAGCCACTCCAATCAGACCGAGCTACCTCTGTGGCCCTGAACGGCATCGACTACCTCCCTTTCTGTCACTCCCAATAACCTACTAATCAATTTTGCAGAGGCCTCGGGTCTCCTTCCTGTTTCTGGTGCAACCACCGGTAATCCACTCACGGGCAGTCCTGTCAAAAAAAATACGTCATCCAACGTAATTGTCATCTCACCAAATGGCATGTGGAATAAACTGGTCTCTAGTTTCCAACGCTCCACAAAGGCACAAATAAGGTTTTTGTTTGGCATTTTGTATGAAATCCACCTCAAGTTTAGAATTTTGGAATGATGAACCAACATTTGAAAATCACTCAAATCTCCATCAAACATCCATGTATCCATCTTGGTCGTGTGGTACCAACACTTCAATACGTTCCTCTCAATCCCATTCCAAATCCCGAAAGCCACATGAGTCTTGAAACTTGGGATAAGTCGGTGATCTGTAGGTCCACCGGGACAAGGGTCCGTCATTATATCCTCGTACTGACCCTCTTCTCCCCCTTCTTGTTCTTCTTCATATTCGTCCTCAACCTGCTCATTCAAATCTTGCTCGGAAATTTGACCCTCAAATTGCTTGTTCGCTTGAATTGGAGTATCTATTATTGCTTGTGGACGAATCGTACCTTCAGCTCCTAACTCTTCAGCCCGACACCTCCTACGAGAAACGGTAAGTCTCCTCCTATATGTCACTTATGCAAGATTTATTCAAAATATCAACACTTAAAAATTAACAAGGGAAGACGATAAAAAATATTAAAGAAACTAAACTAATGAACAGATCAACAATGTTCGACCATAAGTGGTCGAACGTGAAGTCTTCTGTTCGGCCAGGTGTAGTCGAATAGAGTAATAACTGTTCGACCAGGTGTAGTCGAACATAGTAATAAAATATTCGACCAAAGGGGGCCGAACAGTTTTATTGTTGTTCGATTAAAGGGGGCCGAACAGTTTTATTGTTGTTCGGCCACGGTTGGTCGAACATTCTGCCTTTCGTTCGACTATCGTGGGTCAAACGGTGCGAAATGTGTTCGACCCTGGTTGGTCGAACCTGTCTGCAAAAACACAAAAATTTCTCCCAATTTAAATTGGTTTTAACAACATTATAAGGTGTTCGAATCACAAACAATGATTCATAACCAAAATAAAGGATCGTTTGAACAAATTTTGGTGTTCGATTTGAACAAAAAAAGTAAGAACATGATTAAAATCACGTACCCCATCGATCTTCTACGGGTTGCTCCTCCATTATGGGGGTGAATCATTCTTCTGAATTTGCTTTGGTGGCCGAACAATCCGAGAGCTCCACGCCAAAAGTGTGTCGAACAATCTGAGAGCTCCACGCTGAAGACTAGGGTTTGTAGAGAGGGTACTGAGTGGGTAGTGTAGAGGGGGGACCTGGTGGGGTGTGTTTAGGAATTTTGATAGTTTAGGAATTAAGTATTATGTTAAAATTGAAAAGGGTAAAATGATAATGTAGTGGGGTGTGTTTAGGATTTTGATAATTTTAAATTAGTTAAATTTGGATGTGTTTAGTATTTGGGTGTGTGTTAAGTAGAGGGTGGGGTGTGTATAGTTGTACATATATTTACGAATAAAAATAATTTGTTAAAAGTTAATATGAACAGATAGGTAATTACGGGAGTTTTTTTTTGAATATTTTCAAATAGTCTTTATCATGCATACATGTATAAAATAATATACATTTTCAAGCATTTTCAAGAATTTTGAAGCATTTTCTCCTATTATGCATTTTCAAGCATTTTCATGTTTACAACCGTTGGATCTTGCTTAAGTTATATAATCTTAATTGTTGCTTTGAACCATTCAAATCAATGGTTAAGATTAGATGACTTAAACAAGATCCAATGGTTGATAACATGGGGATGCTTGGGGATGCAAAAAATCGGGGATGTGGATCCCTCCTCATATATATATATATATATATATATATATATATATATATATATATATATATATATATATATATATATATATATATATATATATATATATATATATATATAAGTTGTCATTATCGATAAATAGTATATATATTGATCATGAAGCTAGTTGTCACGTCCCAGTATCGGAATACGGAGACGGACATGGCCAGCTATCCCACACAAGGTATAGAATGTCGTACGACGATCACATTTATAACAAGACAATAGGGTGTATACTACAAGCAAGTCACTTAGGGTCACATAGAACATCTATTGTCTCAATCAATCAAGTAAGAAAGTGAACATAAAAATATATGACAAGGAAGTAAGGTGTCCCAAACGTCCTGCCAAAACATTCTAGAAACCAGTTGTACAAAATAGGAAACTAACGGAGTAGCAAAAGTACATGACCATGATCAGCTGCAGTCTGATTAATTACAATCATGTAAAGGAAATAAAATGTCCAGATTTACGGCTAACAAGTGCCGGTAGATAAATGCCCAAAATAGTAAATTGTACAGTAATGAGCAGGGAAGAAGAAACACAATCGTGTCCCTCAGCGGCTGTAGTGCCCCGTTCCCCCTATTCGGGGTGCGCGGCTAAGAAATACTTGGTATCATTCGATCGGGACAGATTGAATCAAGATTATTTCCTCGTTATGGATTGGTTTCTTCGGAATCAAGTTCCATATTCAGCGGATCGTACCTTTAAGACGTACTCGGCGGCAGAGTCGTGAGGGGCCTTTCCGTTGCGCTGGTTTCTTTGTCCGTTTTTGATACCGTGGGGTTGCTTTCATGTTGGTTTTGTGACTTACATTTTCTTGAACGGTTTTGATAGATTGCATTGTATTCGTTCTTTGAACTTAGTATTTCGTATCGAACTCTGGAAGACCGAGGCAGGAGATATTGATCATCTGTTGGTGCGTGCAGGTGATCGTGTAGGCAACGCGCAAGTGAGTCTTGAATATCTCTTATTTCTCTCCCCCGATTCACCAACTTTTGAGTGGCCTTACTTTTAATTAGCTCCCTCCTTCCAAGGCACTCTTAATAATCAGAGTCATTTGTGTGTTCCAATCAACAATGCCATAATGATAATAACTGAGTCCAGATAATAAGTAGTAAACTTGGAAACACTTGGTGCTTGTCATATAAAATTACTAAACGATTTTAATATGTGTGCTTGTCCGTTATGCTTGCTTCTATTTTATGTTCAGTTATAGCTAGAACTTATTCCTCTATAACTGTGCAAATGAGTAGTACAAATATTGGAAATATGAACACTTTAGCAGGTAGACTATGTCATCGCACTGTGCTAAAGTAGATATGTTCATTATGATGTCTTGAAATGCTTCATATGTTAACTTAGTGTTGAGACGTCGTATGGTCGGATAACTTGTGCACAAGGTTTAGTTCATGCAAACGGTCTCCGGAGACTGGGGCTGATTCGTTCTGGGCGGAACTCGGATAGCTACGCTAGCAAGACTAGCACGGGTAATACGGGGACTTGTAATGGGACTTGCTACCCGTGCTGCAAGGATCGCCGTCTTACTATAGCTATTGTCCATGGTGGCAATGTGTGGCATGACCCAGCATATTACTGCATTATCTGTTCAAGCTAATAATGTCTTCTTGGCAGGGAAGAACATGGTAAGACTTGTGCAGGTGGATGCGATGCCGCAAATAAAAGTCATCGAACGGTGGCACATTTATTCAGTCATTTTATATATATGATACATGATGTAACTTGAACTAAGTCAAGATATATAGACCACAATAATAATTTGTTTGCTTCACATGAATACTGAGTTGAATTGGTTAGTTGGGTTAGCTCGCCTTCACCAATACTTTTTAAAGTACTGACCCTCGTTGCAGCAGGCTCCCCGAACCAAGGTGACGTGGCGAGGAGCTGAGCTTCTTCCCCCAACAAGTCCATTACTCAGCGCACCTCGTTCGTATCTTTTGAAGCTTGTACAAATCATCCAGAGTTGTGCACACATCTTATGCAGCTCTGAGGCAAGACGATAGCTTCGCTCGAAGGTATCTATTATCTTTTAAAGTTTTAATATGGAATGTAATATATGGAACGACTATCTTATTTTGCGTCCATCTTGTAAGCTCACGCGGCACCCCTTTACTTTTGAGTCAAGAGTTTGTAACAAAGATGTATATTATCAATAAAGAGAACTTTTCTTCGTTGTAATGTTTATTCATTAGCTTCCACACTCTGTTGTTGTATTTCTATATATATATATATATATATATATATATATTATGCTAGGCCTTGTACAGGTGTGCCTTACGCTCGTATGTCATCATGCCCGATGGACGAATAGCGATTCTGTGAAATCGGGACGTGACATATTTGGTATCAGAGTATGGCTTCAGATCCTTTGGCCTTGTGTCAGAAAAGTTTTTAGAAAATGACCATGTCCCTCCCTGTTGAACTCTTAAAACCATTTGGCCAAAATGAGATGCGTTCCATACAGTGAGTCCGTAATACTCTATGAGACTGATATAGATTATTTATTTTTGAAGGAATGGCTCAAACGTAAGGAACAGTCCTAGTAGAAGCGCAAGTAGAAGCAAGTACTTTGGGCACTTCGGCAAGCTCCGAAAGCCAATGACCTGCGCCCCCCGTCGATCCAGTTGAGCGGATGATGCAAATGCTTGAGGCGCAGTAGCGACGGGACGAAGCTCGACAGGACAAATTTGAAAAGAATCTATAGAAGCTCGATTCGCGGTCCAACAGAAGCAGATGGATGCCCTACAACAGATTGTTCAGACCATTGCCTCCAACCATTCCGCAACGATAGTGACATAGGTGGAGCAACCAACAAATGAAGTCGATATGCCTCAAACCCCAAAGAAGAAGGATGTGACTACCTTCGACTTTACCAAATTTAAGAAGGTCTGTAATACTTCTTTCCGCGGGACCGAGGACTCCGTCGTGGCTCTAGATTGGCTAGCTAAAATAGAAGACCACTTTAAATGCTAGAAATACCTAAGATCAAGAGAGTCGTCTGTGCCCAACTCCAACTACTAATGAACGCACATGATTGGTAGGACGTGCATCGAAGATCTCTTTCCGGAGATGGTGAAGACCAGACAATTGCATGGTATACCTTCTGCAGCATATTCGAGGAGGATTTTATACCCCCACATATTCGTCGACAAAAGAAGAACGAGTTCGTGCGTCTACAACAAGGAAGCATGTCAGTGAAGCACTATGCCGTAGAATTCAACCGCTCGCCAAGTTTGCCAGCCCTTACCTACCCGACGCGGCAAGTCGAGCAAGACAATTTAAAGGCGACTTGCGACCTTCCATTCACGCGCACGTAGTCGCCCCTCAGTACGAGACGATGCAGGAAGTCCTTAATCACGCCCTCGTCTTAGAACCGCAATATCCTTCAACTACTGTCAGCGCTGTACAATATTCTCATCACAAGCACTCTAGTAATACGGAAGGACACAACGCTCATAAGCGTCTAAACAATAGCGGTCATCAGGGTAATCATCCAGGGGGAAATTATGGGTTGTGTTATGCCAAATTAAACCGAACAGAACACCAAGCTAGCGAATGTCAAAATCAAGGATGCTTCTATTATGGTCGGCTGGGCCATTATGCTTGTGATTGTCTTGATTGCCCCAACCGGTTCCTTTTGCGCCATCTAGAGCAGCAAAATCCTGCTCAAGTACCCCAAGCAAATCGGTCTGTGCAACAACAAGAGCGTCATCCAAATGTTGTGGGCCATGTTTATGCATTGACACGGGACGAGTCGTTCGCCTCGGACACCGTAGTGACAGGTATATTAATTTTTAATAATGTTCCTGCACAAGTATTATTTGATTCTGGTGCCACACATAGTTTTGTATCGACAAACTTCGCTAGGGAACATGAATTCCTTAAAGCTTAGCATCAGTACCCCCTAGGTGTCGGTGGCTAAACGCCCAAAAGAGTAAAATATATAATAACGAGCAGGGAAGAAGAAATCCACCCGTGCCCTTCAACGACCATCCGCCTGGTGCGTGCCATCAAGAAGGAGAAATAAGCTTGATCCTCTGGAACTGGCTCAAAACCTGGCCATGCAAAACCAGTGGGGTTAGATCCCAAATAGCAAGTACCATAAATGAAGCACAAAATGGAGAAATAAAACCCAAATTAATAGATAGGTATAATATAGGTTCTGCATCATGGTTTCGGTCCATAGTTTATCTTAACATAATAGCCCAACCCTAACACCAAACAAGAACAAGGGTTGAACCATCACACTATGATAATCCATGTCCCTAGACTACTAACAGAATAATACAATCACAACCAAGTCATGTTATATAACGGCCAATCAATTATACGGCTTGCTACTGTAGAGTCTGAGTTATCTCAAATTAGATGCATAAGAGAAATCATCATATCGTGAACTGTTTAGCGGGGCTAACCGAGCTATAGAAATCATATAGCACTTGTATATTATGCACTGGTCCCTCGTAAGACTAATGTGCTAGATCACATAGAACGCATGTACAATATAAATATTCGGATATTGCTGTCCACTAGTGTGGACATGACGAATATCCATGGGGGTCAGCCTTGCATGTCATGACAGTTGTCTGAGGTGGCTAATGTGCACGATCTCGGGATTTTATCCCTTCTAATGATCTACCAATTTTAGTTACCTAAATTAGCCGTATGTTTATATTAGGAATCCCATTGCATGGTCATATGATCAATCCTCCTATATGTTGTACTATAGTATGGTCCACGCTAGATACAAACCTACTTTATTACTTTATAGCTCAAATTGGATTCATCCGAGGGTGATGCAATAAACAACAAGTTCTAGCCACGCTTTGGTAGTTGACCCACCAATTAACTGGAGCAAGAGTCTTCTCCAAGATAGATTTATGATCAGGATATCATCAGGTGCGAGTCCGGGAGCAGGATATACCAAAGACAATATTTAGGTCACTATATGGGCATTACAAATTCTTAGTTATGCCATTCGGACTGACTAATACTCCAACGGTATTCATGGACTTGATGAACCGTATTTTCATGCCTTACTTAGACCAATTTGTGGTAGTATTCATCGATGACATCCTGGTGTATTCTCGTAATGAGGAGAAGAATGAAGAATAACTCAGGATAGTTCTGCAGACTTTGAGGGAGCATCAGTTATATGGAAAGTTTAGTAAGTATGAGTTTTAGCTGGATCGTATATCCTTTCTTGGATATATTATTTTTGGAGCATGAGTGTCAGTTGATCCCAAGAAGGTAGAGGCAGTAGAGAACTAGCCAATCCTAAAGACGGTAGCAGAAGTGCGTAGTTTCCTGGGCTTGGCAGGATACTACAGAAGATTTATGTCAGATTTTCCTAAGATCTTGGCACCTTTGACTCGGTTGACGTGCAAAAAAGTTAAATATATGTGGTCAGCAAAATGCCAGATAGCCTTTGAAGAGTTGAAGAAGAAGTTAATCTTTGCCTCAATCCTTACTCTTCCAGCAGGCTCCGGAGGATTCACAGTGTACTGTGATACATCTGGAAAAGGATTTGTATGTGTTTTGATGCAACAAGGGAGAGTGATAACATATGCTTCTTGGCAGCTCAGAGATCATGAGAAGAACTATCCAACTCACGATTTGGAGTTAGCAGCAGTAGTGTTTGCACATAAGCTATGGAGGCACTACTTATATGGTGATCGAGTAGAAATATTTATGGATCATAAGAGTCTGAAGTCTGTGTTCACGCAGAAGGACTTGAACATGAGGCAGAGAAGATGGCTAGAGTTATTGAAAGATTATGACGTGGAACTTCAGTACCATCCAGGCAAGGCTAATGTAGTAGCTGATGCACTTAGCAGAAGTGGTGGAGCATTTATGTTGACTACTCAGAAGCACATTCTAGAATACTTAAGAGAGATAGATATCGAGATAGTACTTCCACAGAGTATAGGTTTTCAGGCTAGCCAATAGATTCAGTCAACTTTGATATATAGAATCATGCTAGCTCAGACAGAGGACCCAAAGATTCAAAAGCTCCGAGAAGAATGTGAGTCAGGTCTTGGGAAGGAGTTGACAATACATACAGATGGAATGCTAAGGTTTGAGAATCGTCTATGCATACCGAGCGGGGATATTCGACAAGAAGTTATGAATGAAGCACACAGTTTCTAGTATTCCATTCATCTGGGAGGCACGAAGATGTACCAAGACATCAAGCAACACTTTTGGTGGAACGGAATGAAGAAAAAAATAGCACGCTTCATATCTCGATATTTGATATGTCAGCAAGTGAAACCAGGACAACAGAGATCGACAGGATTATTACAACCGCTTCTTATTCCATAGTAGAAGTGGGAACACATCACGATGGACTTTCTGACTGGTTTACCTAGATCACCGACTGGTCGAGATGCAGTTTGGGTGATAGTAGATTATCTCACAAAAGTAGCTCATTTTTTTTCTTTTCGAGTAGGACATTCTACAAAATAATTGGATGGAATATATATGCGATAAATAGTGAGGCAATACGGTATCCCAGTAAGTATCGTGTCAGATCGAGATACACGGTTCACTTCTCATTTATGGAAAAGTTTGCACCAGAGCTTGGGCACCAAGTTAAGATTCAGCAAAGCTTACCACCCTCAGACAGATGGATAATCAGAAAGAACCATCCAAACATTGGAAGATATACTATGAGCATGTACCTTAGATCTTGGTGGATCTTGGATGAATGACCTTCACTTGGTAGAATTCTCGTACAATAACAGTTATCAGGCCAGTATTCAGATGACACATTTTGAAGCACTGTACGACAGGAAGTGTAGGTCACTATTGGCTTAGGACGATATTAGTGAGCGAGGCCCTGAAATGATCACGCAGACAGTAGAGGTTGTCAAGTAGATTAGAGAGCGACTTCGGGTTGCACAAGATAGGTATCGTCATTGGGCAGATCAGCATCGTAGACCTTTAGAGTTTTATGTCGACAACTAGGTACTTTTACGAATTTTGCCTACCCGTGGAGTCATTAGATTCGGGGTTCGCAGGAAGCTTAGTCCCAGATACGTAGGTTCGTTCAATATTTTCGAGCGGGTAGGCGATATTGTTTATCGTCTTGCCCTTCCGCCTTCGCTGTATGAGATACACGATATATTTTATGTGTCTCAGTTGCATAGGTATATTCCGGATCCGAATAATATCTTCAATCACTCTGAATTAGTCGTTGGTACCAACTTGTCTTATAAGGAGCAACCCATATCCATTCTGGATCGAAGAGAGAAAGTACTCAAGAACCAGACTATTTCTCTTGTCTGAGTGGCCTGGGGATATCACACTCTTGAAGAATCGACTTAGGAGTGCGAGGACGATATTTGGTCTCGGTACCCGCACATGTTCGATTCGGAAGGTATATTCTATCTTATTCCTTCATATCCTGGATTCTTTGATCAAGTGATCACTTAGGTGTTATGATGATATTGCTTGCATGAGTAGTTGCTAGTAAGTTTATATCGAGCTTGTCCTGACTTCTCTAGTTATTGCTTGGATTTGAATTCCGATGACGAAATTTTTCTAAAGTGGATAAGGATGTCACTCCTCGTTTCCTATATACGTATTTGGAACGTATTTTTTTTAGCATGGTTGCATGTGCATGGAGACTAGACCCATTCTTGGGTTTAACCTGGTTCATGGTTTATTTTGTGGGTTGCTTCAACTCATGAGAGACTTTGGTTCAACCCTCAAACCCTAGCATATATAAACCAATATTTCATTCTTTCTCTTCGCTTCTTCCTCTTTCTTTAGCTTTCTCTCCCCATTTCATAGACAAGTACACCTTACATGAGAAATAGAAAAACCCTCCATATTATTGTTTTATTATGTGTTTCTAAGCACTTTTAGTTCTTTGATTTTTCTATTTTGATAGATGGATTAGTGTAGATCTATATTTCTAACTTAGGTTTTATTATGTTTTATGAGTTTTTCTTGGTTTTGATATATCAAACTTATGTCTTTGAAAACCAGTTTTTTTTACATGTTAGATCTTTCGATTTAGAGCATTTTGGCTTTTGGTTTACCTGATTTGGACTTAAAATGAGATTTTTATGAAGAAAACAAGATTTTAATTTTTGGAAGTTTTTGCCATGGCCGAACCTGCTGTCGGAGAAGACGAAATCTTCATACGGCCAACGAGCTATGCGGTTGAGAGTTTTATGCGTCCCGAGAGGGTTATGCGGCTGAACTCTTGCCGCATACTGACAGTATGTGTCCATCTTGTTAGACGCATGACTGCTGATCTACACAAGTGTCCTTGAACACTTTGTGCATTCACTTGCTGAACGAATAAGAAATTTGTTAAGTCTAAAAGATACTCCATGCGGCATCGAACTCCATGTGACATCGAGCTTATGCGACAAGTAGACCATGCAGCCACCTTCTCTTGGACGCATGACTCTGAACTTTGGCGCATCCTTGGCGCGTCTTTCTATGGTTTTGTCTTTTCTTTCTGACACACTTTATGTCACATCACTGACACTTTATTAATTTTCCCGTCGCTTCATTACTTATCCCGAGGAGTAGATCTTAGCCCTGACTCCATGCGGCATGACTCCACGCGGCCAGGATTGTCATGTGGCCTGACTTCTCATGCGGCCAGGATTGTTGTGCGACCTAGAGACCCATGCAGCCCTGCTTGTTTGATCGAATATTTTTTTGATTCATGTGACCCAATATATAATTGGTAATTGGACTCGAATACTGTATCCATGCTGATACTACTATCGCCTGATAATTATTCATGTTTTTATGTGCGCCAAGGTACGACACATCGTGTCACGTGTTAAGTGATTATATTTGGGTTATGTATTGAGAATGCCTCCAAATTCCTGAACTCGTGATATTATAAATATAAACACTATTTCTCCAGCACGGGCATAATAAGAGAGTCGAGCTACCAAAGAGTGGATAGGATTTTTGATTGTATGAATGTTGCATACACGTTCGGGTGAATCCAGATTTGACTTCTATATATTCGTATCTAGCGTGCCCATACCTTATATGACATCTTAAGGGAAATTCTCATGTGATCACGCCTTGAGATTTTAAATACAACCTAGGGCTAATTAGGTAACGAAAAGTGGTAGTAACATTGGAGGGAACGGTATCCCGAGATCATGCCAACGAACCTTTCTACTGAGATTCATTCGAAGTACGTTGTAGGCTGGCCACCACATATATTGTATACCATCTGCCTTAGTGGAGTACAGTATCTGACTTATTATTATATCGAGCCACTAGTTCAATATAGGAACACTGGAACCGCTAATACCGTATTTTTAGCACAATGACCCTACGGGAGACTGGTGCATCCTGCAAGTGCTTATTTTATTATATTTGTTCGGTTAGCTCATGTTCGGCACTTGCGTGATCTGAGGATACTGATTATGCATTATTTTAAGATAACCTCAGACTCCATAAAATAGCAAGACGTACAAATGATTGGCCGATATAAGAAATAGAATTTTTTGTGATTGTATTATTTCAGCTAGTAGCTTAGGGAAATGGACTTTCATAGTGTGAGGGTCAACCCTTGTCCTTTTTTGGTTGTAGGGTTGAGCCTTAGCGCTAGGATATGCCATGGACCTAAGTTACCACACTGAACCTATGTAATATTATATTGTTTTTCTTGGGTTTTTGTTTCTCTATTTCGTGCTTCTTTTGTGGTACTTGTTATTTGGGGTCTAACCCCACTTATTTTTCATGGCCAGGTCTCGAGCCAGCACCTGAGGATCCAACGTTCTTTCCTCCAACTCATGGCGTGCACCAGGAATATGGTTGCAGGGGATAGCGAGTGAGTTTTTTTTTCTTCCCTGCTCATCTTGCATATTTACTTCTTTTGGGCGTTTAGCCACCAACACCTGTTAGCCGGCTCATTTGGACATTAGTTTCCTTACATTATTGTATTAAATCAGACTGCAGCTAAATCACTGTCATGTACTTTTGCTACTTTTCCAGCTTCTTAATTTTGCACAGCTAGACTCCAGAACATTTTGAGAAAGCGTTTGGGATGCCTTATTTTTTATCATATATGCTCTATGCTTACTGTTTCTTGTTTGAATGATTGAGACATAAAAGTTCTTGACCATAGGAGACTTGATTGTAGCATACACCCCCTTGTCTTATACAGTCATGGTCGTCGTACGACGTATAGTATCTTGTACGGTGTAGCTAGCCATGTCCGTCTTCGTATTCCAGTTTTAGGGCATGACAGAGTAACTTGTGTTCAGGTATCAGTTATACTTGTGTAAGTAGCCTATGGGTATGAGTGTTGTTATTGGAGATGGATAAAGGCAAGTGTAAGGAGTGTTTGGATGAGAGGTAAGTTGAGTTAGTGCTTGGTAAGAGATATTGGATATGTGTATGTTGAGGCATTAGTTAGGTAAGCAAGGTATTGGTATTACCTTGAGATAACATGTAAACCCCCCTAAATTTTCAAATTATTAAATCTTGGATTTTTCCCAATTTTCTGGAATTTTCTGGGAATTTTCTGTAATTAAAATCAAGCTTTTCAATTAATAAATGATTTTTAATTGGCAATAAATAATATTAAAATATCATGAAAATAATATTTTTTTGGATGTAAAATAGAAAACTGGACTTAGGGTAATTTTTCTGGATTTTTCTGGGCCTCAGAACTATTTTTAAATGCCTAAAAACAATTTTTCTAATTAATTAATTATTAATTAATTATTTATTATTATATATTTATTATTATTTTTATTTTATTTCATTTTTCCTTTTCTTTTGGGCCCGGCCCGGCCCAGTGGGCCGAGCCCAACACCCAGCAGCCCAGCAGCCCTAGCCCATTTCCCCTGCGGGTCGGGCGGGTCTGTTCAGACCCGTTAGCCACCCGACCCGACCCGCACGTTCTCCCCCCCCAGCCACGCTGCCCGACTCCTCCGCCGCCCTCCGCGCGCAGCGCCGGCCCCCGCGGCCCACGTCGCCTCACCACCGCTCCCCTCGGCCCCCTGCAATCGCCTCGCCCTCCTTTAAATACCCCGACCCCCCACCGTCTTCCTCCCCCAACTCCCTGAACCCTAACCCTAGCAGCCCCGCTCCGCCGCTGCTCGCCGCCGCCTCGCCGACCGGCCCAGCTCCTCCCCCGCACCGCCAGCGCCTCCTCCTCCCGTCTCCGCCCTCCGGAGCCCCGCCAGCAACCGCAGCAGCAGCACGAGCAGCCCCCACCGCCGCTGCCGGCCGCCGCTCGCCACCGCCGAGCCGCCAGAAGCTTCGCCTCGCTCCGGCGAACTTTTCCCGGCCCCCTCCGGCGTATCTCCGGCCGCCCTCCGCCGCGTGCAGCCGTTTTCCCGACGAAACCCTAACCCTAATCCCTGTTCCTGTGTCGGACACAGGACACAGTGTCCGACACGACTCGGACACAATTTCGACCATGTTTTCGGGTCCCCTTCAGGTATGTATAACTTTCGCCTCGTAGCTCCTTTTTCGATTCTGCAAATTGCGTTGTGAAGCCTGTATGACCCTCTCGGTGTCCGGACAAACTGTTTGGGACATCGCGTCCTGTGGTGATCGCACACCGCGATCCAAAAACAGAAAAAACCAGACCCTGTTTCACCCCGGAACTGAGTCCGCCCCGCCAAACGGGACGACTTGGTCGCGTGCGGTCTTCACAGATACGTGCGCAGCGTCGATACGGACGTGTGAGATTTTGCGGAAGCTGATTCGGGTGTGCGTGCACACCGGAATCAACGCGTATCCGCGGACATCGCTCCGTATCCGCCTTTTCGGCAATTCGCCCTAACTTCGTGCACACTCGTCAGATCGAGACGAAACTTGCGCCATCGGACTCGTAGCGATACGCTGGTCCTGTGGGTCAAGTTTGGTTCGATTCTGAGAACGTTGACAAAATCGCGTGTCGTGGGCCCCACAGGCCCCCGCTCGACGGGCGATTTTGTGTTCGGCTCATCGGAATCCAAATCTGGAAGTTCCGTTGGGTTCGTATCAGCGTTCCTGACCTGTTGACACTAAGTTTGGTGAATTTGGAGACTTTTGACCCGGACACGTTTTTCGGTGCAAAGCGGGCCCAACGGCGGACCCCGTTTTGACCCGAAACTGTCGTTTTTGCCCTTGTCTCCAAATTGGACCCAAGGACAGGCGTTTCTAGCTATTTGACATCTTCTGAGCATGATGGTAATGTCTGTTTCAGCTTTTGGACTCATCTGTGGAATTTCTCCCAAGACCCAAATTAAACAGATTCAAACAACAGGCAAGTACCTGCACTTCAAGTTAATCTTTATATTGTGATAATTAAATTCCCTGCTCTACTAGTACTCTTGCTGATTACACGTAGTGTTAGAATACTATATTTCATGTCTTGAATATTTGGAATTTATGTCTTGTTTTTCATGTCGGGTGGGAGAATACTGAAAGGCATGTAGTTTACCTTTCCCCTTGCCGTGAATAATAGCTGTTGGTACACGACTGTCCATCAGCCGAATCTTGATTAATCGTGAATAATAGCCGTTCATGACGGCCAGATTAGCCTTATAAACCCCTGCATGCCAACTAAGTATTCTAAAAACAAACACAAGTTTCATACAGATAGTTTCTAGTCATGTTATCTTTCTTGCTGACTGTGATAGTTTCACTCTGCTCATTTACTTCTGTTTTCTCATATTCCTGTTTATAGTTGTGACTCTGAGATATTGACATTCTTTATGCAATTTCCTTAACATGATATTCAATAAATAATTGTCATAATTATTTAGTTTAACCTTGTTGTGCACTGTGTACTCTGCTCCTTTCCTGACTGGATCTGTTGATTTAGGCGATGATGAGGACCTTGCCCCTACCTATTATGGTCCATATGAGGGTACAGATGATACCTATGAGGAGCCAGACCCTACCCAGGAGACCCCTGCTGCTGAGTAGCTTTTAGTAGCTATCCTTTATTCTGTTTCTTATCTTATTTAATCGGGTTTGTCCCCGATTTTATTTGAAATTCCTGTATTAAACATTTGAATTGTTGTCACATTTAATTCAGTTGCAAATTTTAAGTTTCTATTCCCATTATTATCTTGCCTATGTTAATTGTGAATGAGTTAGACTAGTTAGATGGATTGACCTTGACAGCGTACTACCGCCGACTCTGCGGCGTAGGCTGGACGTACCCACGTACTCGTGCCCGAACTTTCGGGTGCGGGTCGTGACACGTTTTTATGGTGGCCCATGCAGGTCCTACCCTAAAATAGGGTAATACCCTAGGACAGGGTATGGAATAAGATTGAGGATTCTAGGAAAAGCTCATTCACAGTATAGGATTCTTATTTCAATTCCTGATATCATTTTGCTCAATTTTCCTATCGCCTTTGATTCCCAAGTGTTCTATTCTGATTCTCCTATTCCTTAATCTTTCAGAATGGTCCAGACCAGGAACACAGTAGGAGGCACATCAGAACCAGCTGAGCCGAATGTGCCCGAGACTCTTGCACTCCCGCCGCCCCCATCTGTTCCGGCAGTTACCTTAGATGGGGCACAGCTAATAGGAGTGTTCCAGGGATTAGTGGAATCCCAGAAAGAACAGACGGCACTTCTGCGGACCAGCCTCTCAGAAGCTCTTAAACCCCAGGAGTCGTCACTCAAGAGGCCAGGGAGTGCTAAAGACTTCAAGAACCTTAGGCCTCTGGAATTTTATGGAACTGAGGGCATTCTCTATGCCGATGAGTGGATAGAGAATGTCGAGAGACTCCTGAAGACTGCCCGGGTCCCTGATGACCTCAAAGTGGAGTCCGTAAGCCTGCAACTGTTCGACATTGCTCGAACCTGGTTCAGAGATGAACCCCAACTATCTGCTCCCGACATCACCTGGGAGGACTTCAAGAGGCTATTCAAGGAGAAATTCTATCCCGAAGTGGCTCGGGAAGCTCTCGAAAGCCAATTCGAGAGACTGGAACAAGGTAACATGACTGTTGATGAATATACTGCTGAATTTAGCAGGTTAAGCCACTTTGCGGAGTACATGGTTCGTACCCCGGAGGACAGAGCCCGTAGATTCAAGAAGGGGCTATCTCCGGATATCCGCCTTGCTGTCACCACCAGCCGAGCTCGCACCTATGAGGAGATCTTGAGCGTGGCTCAAGGCGTCGAGAGAGATATGGGGCACAAACTGAAACGAGAAAGAGATACCGAAAATGCGGGACCCAACAAACGCCCTTTTCAACAACAACAACAGCAGAGGGCCCCGCAACAAACTCAGCGTCCTCTCCCTCGAGCTCCAGCACCCCAGGCTCAAGGTCAGAACCAGCGAGCTTCCCCTTGCAACTATTGCCAAAAACCAGGCCACACTTGGCAAGACTGTAGAAAGAGGCTAGGTGCCTGCCTCTATTGTGGCTCCCCAGCACATCAATTGAGGGACTGTCCTGCTGCTCAAGGACGCCCAGCTGCACCAAAGGCTCCAGTCCAGGCCAGGCCCCCAGCAGCACAACAGAGGGGACCCCCGCTTCCAACTCAACAACAACCCTTTGCTCAGCACCAACAGCAGCAACAGAGGGGTGCACCGCAGCAAGGCCGTGCTTATGCAATGACTCTGGAAGAAGCTGAGGCCACAGCAGACGTGATCACAGGTTCCGTGCTTATAAATTCAATACCAGCTATTACTTTATTTGACTCTGGAGCTTCTCATTCATTCATGTCAGTAGATTTCCTTATGAAGCATAACTTAATCACTAAACCCCTTAGGAATTGTTATAAGATCATTACCGGTGGAGGAATCATCCCGGTTAGTGATGCCTGTAACAATTGTCCTATTTCACTATGTGGAAGAGAACTATATGCTAGGCTACTTGTAATGCCAGTGCCCAGTTTTGACATTATACTGGGTATGGATTGGTTAAGTCAACATCATGCCACAATAGACTGTCACAGAGGCAGTGTAATCTTCAGACCCCCTGGCAAGCCAGAATTTGAATTTGCTAGAGGTTCTAGAGAAATGGGTAATAACATAATTTGTGGAGCCCTAGTAACAGAAGAATTGCCACCTATCATCTCTGAATACCTTGATGTCTTCCCTGAGGATCTCCCAGGCTTACCCCCAGACCGAGAAGTTGAATTCTCCATTGACTTAGTGCCAGGAGCAGCACCAGTATCTCAGAATCCCTACAGAATCAACAAGAATGAGATAATAGAACTAAATGAACAAATCAAAGAGCTAGAAGACAAAGGTTTCATTAGGTCTAGTGTCTCACCTTGGGGAGCCCCAGTACTATTTGTGTCCAAGAAGGACGGAACATCCAGAATGTGTATTGACTATAGGGCCTTAAATGCCTTAACAATTAAGAATAAGTATCCCCTGCCCAGGATAGATGACTTATTTGATCAGTTGAGTGGAGCTCGGGTATTTTCAAAGATTGATTTGAGGTCTGGTTACCACCAAGTAAGGGTAAGGAAAGAGGACATCCCTAAAACTGCTTTCAATACCCGGAACGGACATTACGAATTCTTAGTAATGCCGTTCGGGTTGACGAATGCTCCAGCAGTTTTTATGAACCTAATGAACAGAGTTTTCCAGCCATACCTAGACAAATTTGTAGTGGTCTTTATTGATGATATTTTGATCTACTCCAAGACCCCCGAAGAACATGAAGAACATTTGAGGTTAGCATTGGAGACTTTGAGGAAGGAAAAACTTTATGGAAAATTATCCAAATGTGCTTTCTTCCTAGACAAAGTAGAATTCTTGGGACATGTTGTGACTGGAGATGGAATAGCAGTAGACCCTAAGAAGATAGCTGCAGTAGAATCCTGGCCCACTCCAGACTCTGTAGCTGAGATTAGAAGTTTCCTGGGACTAGCTGGCTACTATCGGAAGTTTGTGAAGGACTTTGCTAGAATTGCGGAACCCATGACAAAGTTAACAAGGAAGGATGAAGAGTTCACCTGGACTGATGAATGTCAGCATGCTTTTGAGGAATTGAAGAAAAGGCTGACTTCTGCCCCTATTCTGACCTTACCTTCTGGAACCGGAGGTTTTGCTATTTATAGTGATGCTTCTGGAAAAGGTCTAGGTTGTGTATTGGAGCAGAATAAGAAAGTAATAGCATATGCCTCTAGACAGCTTCGACCACATGAAAAGAACTATCCAACTCATGATTTAGAATTGGCAGCTGTCATTTTTGCTCTTAAACTATGGAAGCATTATCTTTATGGAGAAAGGGTGGAAATATTTACAGATCATAAGAGTTTAAAATATATCTTCACCCAGAAAGAGCTAAACATGAGACAAAGAAGGTGGCTGGAACTAATGAAAGACTTTGATATCACTCTTCAATATCACCCTGGGAAGGCAAATGTAGTTGCTGATGCTCTAAGCAGGTATCCTATGGCGATGTACTTGACTATGGACAGACACCTGCTGGAGGACTTGGAAAGTTTAGGTATTGAAGTAATTATCCCAGGAAAAGAGGGCCAAATGATGAACTTGCAGATTCAGTCTACCTTAATAGACAAGATCAAGGAGACTCAATTTTAAGACGAAGGCCTGCGAAGCCTTCGAGGTCAAGTGCAAGCTGGATTAGTAGAAGATTTCAGAATTCATGAAGATGGATCACTGAGGCATGGCGATAGATTATGTGTACCTCAAGGAGACATAAGAGAAGAAATTATGCAAGAAGCGCACAGATCGCAATACTCCATACATCCAGGAGCCAACAAGATGTACAAGGACCTGAGGACGCATGTTTGGTGGCATGGCATGAAAAGAGAAGTAGCCAGGTTCGTATCTCGTTGTTTAGTGTGCCAGCAGGTCAAGGCAGAAAGACAAAGACCTGGAGGATTGCTCCAACCCCTACCCATTCCGGAGTGGAAGTGGGAACATATCACAATGGATTTTGTTTCCGGACTTCCAAGGACACCTAGTGGAAAGGATGCAATCTGGGTGATAGTAGATAGACTGACCAAGTCTGCACATTTTCTACCTTTCAAAGTAGGGCTATCTACAGAGAAGCTGGCAGATTTATATATCAGACATATTGTTAGGCTGCATGGAGTTCCAGTAAGTATTGTCTCCGACAGAGATTCAAGATTCACCTCTCACTTCTGGAAGAGCTTACAAGCCAGCTTGGGGACTCAACTCAAATTCAGCACAGCTTATCATCCCCAAACCGATGGGCAATCGGAACGTACAATCCAGACCCTTGAAGATATGCTCCGTACATGTGTTCTGGATTTTGGAGGATCCTGGGAGGACTACCTACATCTAGTGGAGTTCTCTTATAATAACAGTTATCAAGCCAGCATCGAGATGACTCCATTTGAAGCTCTGTATGGACGAAGATGTCGTACCCCGCTATCATGGGACGACGTTGGGGAAAGAGCCCTGCTGGGACCAGAGATGGTGATCGATTCAGCTGAGAAGGTAAAGCAAATAAGGGACAGACTTCGAGTGGCTCAAGACAGGCAACGACATTGGGCAAATAGCCACCGAAGGCCCTTGGAATTTGAGGTAATTAAATTTATAAAATTCAAGTCAATTTAAACATTTTGATTATGGAACTAAGACTTGATTATGACTCTATTTTAAGGTTGGAGAGCTGGTGTTCTTAAAGATTTCCCCGACACGTGGCACCATTAGGTTCGGAAGGAGTGGAAAACTCAGCCCAAGATTCATTGGACCTTTTGGCATACAGGAGAAAATCGGAGAAGTGGCATACCGTCTGGCATTGCCACCCTCTCTGGAAGGAGTCCATAACGTCTTCCACGTGTCGCAGCTGAGGAAGTATGTGTCAGACCCCAGCCACATTTTGGATCACTCAGAGCTCGAAGTAGGCCCAAGTCTGACTTACCAGGAGCAACCCGTGGAGATACTGGATCGCTCGGAGAAAGTCCTACGGAACCAGGTTATCTCCCTGGTTCGCGTAGCTTGGAAGCACCATTCTCCCGGCGAATCCACCTGGGAGCGAGAAGACGAGATTAGAGAGCGATACCCCTACCTTTTTGAACCCTGAGGTGTATTTTATTTCTCGGCCTTTTCTTTGCGTGCCTTGTTATTCTTAAATTTTGAGGACGAAATTTTTGTAAGTTGGGTAGGTTGTAAACCCCCCTAAATTTTCAAATTATTAAATCTTGGATTTTTTCCAATTTTCTGGAATTTTCTGGGAATTTTCTGTAATTAAAATCAAGCTTTTCAATTAATAAATGATTTTTAATTGGCAATAAATAATATTAAAATATCATGAAAATAATATTTTTTTTGGATGTAAAATGGAAAACTGGACTTAGGGTAATTTTTCTGGGCCTCAGAACTATTTTTAAATGCCTAAAAACAATTTTTCTAATTAATTAATTATTAATTAATTATTTATTATTATATATTTATTATTATTTTTATTTTATTTCATTTTTCCTTTTCTTTTGGGCCCGGCCCGGCCCAGTTGGCCGAGCCCAACACCCAGCAGCCCAGCAGCCCTAGCCCATTTCCCCTGCGGGTCGGGCGGGTCTGTTCAGACCCGTTAGCCACCCGACCCGACCCGCACGTTCTCCCCCCCCAGCCACGCTGCCCGACTCCTCCGCCGCCCTCCGCGCGCAGCGCCGGCCCCTGCGCGCTGCGCCGCTCCCCGCGGCCCACGTCGCCTCACCACCGCTCCCCTCGGCCCCCTGCAACCGCCTCGCCCTCCTTTAAATACCCCGACCCCCCACCGTCTTCCTCCCCCAACTCCCTGAACCCTAACCCTAGCAGCCCCGCTCCGCCGCTGCTCGCCGCCGCCTCGCCGACCGGCCCAGCTCCTCCCCCGCACCGCCAGCGCCTCCTCCTCCCGTCTCCGCCCTCCGGAGCCCCGCCAGCAACCGCAGCAGCAGCACGAGCAGCCCCCACCGCCGCTGCCGGCCGCCGCTCGCCACCGCCGAGCCGCCAGAAGCTTCGCCTGGCTCCGACGAACTTTCCCCGGCCCCCTCCGGCGTATCTCCGGCCGCCCTCCGCCGCGTGCAGCCATTTTTCTGACGAAACCCTAACCCTAATCCCTGTTCCTGTGTCGGACACAGGACACAGTGTCCGACACGACTCGGACACAATTTCGACCCTGTTTTCGGGTCCCCTTCAGGTATGTGTAACTTTCGCCTCGTAGCTCCTTTTTTGATTCTGCAAATTGCGTTGTGAAGCCTGTATGACCCTCTCGGTGTCCGGACAAACTGTTCGGGACACCGCGTCCTGTGGTGATCGCACACCGCGATCCAAAAACAGGAAAAACCAGACCCTGTTTCACCCCGGAACTGAGTCCGCCCCGCCAAACGGGACGACTTGGTCGCGTGCGGTCTTCACAGATACGTGCGCAGCGTCGATACGAACGTGTGAGATTTCGCGGAAGCTGATTCGGGTTTGCGTGCACACCGGAATCAACGCGTATCCGCGGACATCGCTCCGTATCCGCCTTTTCGGCAATTCGCCCTAACTTCGTGCACACTCGTCAGATCGAGACGAAACTTGTGCCATCGGACTCGTAGCGATACGCTGGTCCTGTGGGTCAAGTTTGGTTCGATTCTGAGAACGTTGACGAAATCGCGTGTCGTGGGCCCCACAGGCCCCCGCTCGACGGGCGATTTTGTGTTCGGCTCATCGGAATCCAAATCTGGAAGTTCCGTTGGGTTCGTATCAGCGTTCCTGACCTGTTGACACTAAGTTTGGTGAATTTGGAGACTTTTGACCCGGACACGTTTTTCGGTGCAAAGCGGGCCCAACGGCGGACCCCGTTTTGACCCGAAACTGTCGTTTTTGCCCTTGTCTCCAAATTGGACCCAAGGACAGGCGTTTCTAGCTATTTGACATCTTCTGAGCATGATGGTAATGTCTGTTTCAGCTTTTGGACTCATCTGTGGAATTTCTCCTAAGACCCAAATTAAACAGATTCAAACAACAGGCAAGTACCTGCACTTCAAGTTAATCTTTATATTGTGATAATTAAATTCCCTGCTCTACTAGTACTCTTGCTGATTACACGTAGTGTTAGAATACTATATTTCATGTCTTGAATATTTGGAATTCATGTCTTGTTTTTCATGTCGGGTGGGAGAATACTGAAAGGCATGTAGTTTACCTTTCCCCTTGCCGTGAATAATAGCTGTTGGTACACGACTGTCCATCAGCCGAATCTTGATTAATCGTGAATAATAGCCGTTCATGACGGCCGGATTAGCCTTATAAACCCCTGCATGCCAACTAAGTATTCTAAAAACAAACACAAGTTTCATACAGATAGTTTCTAGTCATGTTATCTTTCTTGCTGACTGTGATAGTTTCACTCTGCTCATTTACTTCTGTTTTCTCATATTCCTGTTTATAGTTGTGACTCTGAGATATTGACATTCTTTATGCAATTTCCTTAACATGATATTCAATAAATAATTGTCATAATTATTTAGTTTAACCTTGTTGTGCACTGTGTACTCTGCTCCTTTCCTGACTGGATCTGTTGATTTAGGCGATAATGAGGACCTTGCCCCTACCTATTATGGTCCATATGAGGGTACAGATGATACCTATGAGGAGCCAGACCCTACCCAGGAGACCCCTGCTGCTGAGTAGCTTTTAGTAGCTATCCTTTATTCTGTTTCTTATCTTATTTAATCGGGTTTGTCCCCGATTTCATTTGAAATTCCTGTATTAAACATTTGAATTGTTGTCACATTTAATTCAGTTGCAAATTTTAAGTTTCTATTCCCATTATTATCTTGCCTATGTTAATTGTGAATGAGTTAGACTAGTTAGATGGATTGACCTTGACAGCGTACTACCGCCGACTCTGCGGCGTAGGCTGGACGTACCCACGTACTCGTGCCCGAACTTCCGGGTGCGGGTCGTGACATAACACCAAGGTATGTTAAGGTATTGAAGTATCACTATGATTTTGGTATTGGATACCAAGGGTTAGATTGGTATTGATACCAAGTTTTGGCTCAAAGCCAATGTAATCAATACTAAGGTAACATAGATAGTAGTTATAATGTGTATATGGTAATATATTTTACTTAGTGTTATACTAGTATAACTTATATAGTGATACTTGATAGATATGGTATCCTAGTATCTATTTCTAGCTAGTATAGCTTGTATCCTGAAGATACCAACCTAGAACTTACTTATAGGCTAATACAACCTAGAAATTGCTAATTTGACCAAGTTTGACTATTTTGACCTAGAGTTGACCTAATTTGACTGTTTTGACTTAGAATTTACTTTAAGACCTAGAATTTGACTAGTTTAACTTATTTATCATTTCAAAATACTATATTAATATGATATTCTATATTTAGGTCTTCGAGGCACTATTTCATATATGGTTTGATACTTCACCCCAGATTCCAGACGAGTACATTCTCAAACAGTTTCCCATATATGATATCTTCTATGTTTCTTGTATCTAGTGTAGTTATACATGATTCCTGACACGATATTACACAGATTGGTGTATTCTTGTATCCCGTCATAAGATCTTATTTTCTATTGGACCCTATACATGCCCTGTGATTCCTGTACAGGCCCTGTGATTCCTGTACATGTATAGATACCGATTCTTGAGAAGGTTGGCCCCCTGCTCTGCAAATCCTGTATCGTAACGTGTCATGGTTGGATCCACTATACCAGTCGGGGGTTGGGGAGTATTAGTTAAAGATGTGATCATACCAATCTTGTACAAGTATCATATTAGTGTTAATCATACACTTCACATATGATTAACCAGGTCATAATTCCTGTACAAGTTCTCAAGTCGATCATATGTCGAAGCTAGTACTCACTCACTTAGTTAGTTGTATTTTCTGACCCTTGTATATGATGCTCATCTCTCTTGTATTATATACATCATTTTTATATCCTATATATTGCTTGTTCATGCTCTATTTATCTTGTATTTCTCTCTATTTACTGTTACATTGTCTTTATCATTTATTGGAACTACTATTAGAGGTGTACTTCGCTCCATTCCTGACTGAAAATATTTTTCAGTGATTATTGTGCTCTCCATCCCTGGATTTTAGAGTGATGCTATAGACATGACTGCTCTTACACCGTGGACTTGAGGTAATATTTATAGAGATCTAGGCTAGTGTTTATATTCCAGATCATATCTAGCTTTATTTCTTTAGAGTGTTATCTGGATTATCTTTTTATTCATTCTTCCTTTAGATTATTGTGATTGAGTATCTATATTGATATTGAGATAACATTATATATTGTGAATCATTATTTTTAGATAGTATCATAGACCTAGATAGTGTTCTACCGCCGATGCTATGGCATAGACTGGACGTACCCATGGCCCATGCCCGATTATTCGGGGACGGGTCATGACAAGTCCCGCTCGTTTGCGTACTCTGGCGGAACCACGCGGTTGAGGAGTCGACTTGGGAACTCGAATTATACATGAAAGAAAAGTGTCACATATTATTTTCTTAGGGGTAGGTTCCATTCCAAAGTTTCGAGAACGAAACTTTTATTAGTTGGTTAAGATGTAGTGCCCCGTTCCCCTTGTTCAGGGAGCGCGGCTAAGAAATAGTTGGTATCATTCGATCGGCAGAGATTGAATCAAGATCCTTTTCTCGTTATGGATTGGTTTCTTCGGAATCAAGTCCCACATTCAGTGGATCATGCCTCGAGGAAGGACTCGGCGACAGAGTCGCGAGGGGCCTTTCCGTTGCGTTGGTTTTTTTGCCCGTTTTTGATGCAGCTTGGTTGCTTTCTTATTGGTTTTGTGACTTACGTTTTCTTGAACGATTTTGATGGATTGTATTATCTTCATTCTTTTAACTTCATATTTCGTATTGAACTCTGGAAGACCGAGGTAGGAGATATTGATCATCTATTTGTGCGTGCAGGTGATCGTGTAGGCGACGCGCAAGCGGAGTCTTGAAGATCTTCCCTTTCTCTCCCCTGATTCACCAAGTTGTGAGTGGCCTTACTTTCGATTAGCTCCCTTCTTCCAAGTCCTCACTCTTAATAATATGACTCGTTTGTGCGTTCCGATCAACGATACCATAATGATAATAACTGACTCCAGATAATAAGTAGTAAACTTGGAAACACTTGGTGCTTATCACAAAAAATTACTAAACGATTATAATGTGCGTGCTTGTCCATTACGCTTGTATCTATTTTATGTTCAGTTGTAGCTAGAACTTACTCCTCTATAACTGTGCAAATGAGTAGTATAAATATTGGAAATATGAACACTTGCGCAGGTAGACTATGTCATCGTACTGTGATAAAGTAGATATGTTCATTCTGATGTATTAAAATGCTTCATATGTTAACTTAGTTTGATATATCGTATGGTCGAACAACTTGTGCACAAGGTTTAGTTCCTGCGAACGGTCTCCGGGGCACTGGGGCCGATTTGTTCCGGGCAGAACTCGGATAGCTACGCTAGCAAGACTAGTATAGGTAATACGGGGACTTGTAGCGGGGCTTGCTACCCGCGCTGCAAGGATTACCATCTTACTGTAGCTATTATCCACGGTGGCAATGTGTACCATGACCCAGCATATTACTGCATTATTTGTTCAAGCTAATGATGTCTTCTTGGCAGGAAAGAACATGGTAAGACTTGTGTAGGTGGATGCGACACCGTAGGTAAAAAATCACCGAACGGTGGCACATTTATTCAGTCATTATATATATATATATATGTTGCATGTTGAAACTTGAACTAAGACAAGATAGATAGACCACAATAATAATTTATTTTCTTCACATGAATACTGAGTTGAATTGGTTAGTTGGGTTATCTCGCCCTCACCAGTACTTTTTAAAGTACTGACCCTCGTTGCAACAGATTCTCTGAGCCAAGGCGACACGGCGAGGAGCTGAAGCCTCTTCCCCAAAACCAGTCCATTACTCAGCGTACCTCGTTCGTATATTTTAAGCTTGTACAAATCATTTGGAGCTTGTGCACACATCTTATGCAGCTCCGAGGCAAGGCGATAACTTCGTCCAAAGGTGTCTATTATCTTTTGAAGTTTTTATATGGGATGTAATGTATAGAATGACTATCTCATTTTGCGTCCATCTTATAAGCACGCGCGACAACATTTTACTTTTGAGTCAAAAGTTCGTAACAAAGATGTATATTATCAATAAAGAGAACTTTTCTTTTTTGTAATGTGTGTTCATTAGCTTTTGCTCTCTGCTGTTGTGTGTGTGTGTGTGTATATATATATATATATATATATATATATATATATATATATATATATATATATATATATATCATTATGCTAGGTCTTGTGCGGGTGCGCCTTACGCTCGCACGACATCACGCCCGGGGGACGAATAGCGATTATGGGAAATCGGGGCGTGACAACGACCATCAGTCTGATGCACGCCATTGTTCGGGAAAAGTACGCTGGATCCTCGGGTGCTGGCTCTAAACCTGCCATACAAAACCATTGGGGTTAGACCCCAAATAGCAAGTACCATAAAGGAAGCACGAATGAAGAAACAAAATCAATAAGAAAAAATATATATACATATATAATTCTGTCTCATAGCTTCGGTCCATAGCCTATTGTGATACGATAATCTAACCCCACAACCAAACAAGGACAAAGGTTAGGCTATTTTACCATGATAGTCCATGTCCCTAGACTATTTAACATATGGCAAATACAATCACAAACAAATTCATCTAATCGACCAATCAAGACTTCGGCTTTCTAGATGGGGTCTGGGTTATCCCAGAGATATATGCATATAATAGAAATCCTCAGATCGAACCATGTGCTAGCAGGGCTAGCCGAGACATGAATCGCCGTATAGCACATAATATTATGCATCGGTCCCTAGTAAGGCCACCGTGCTAAGATCGCATAGAACACATAGTATAATATAATAATCACATATTTAACAATATCCAAATGGGGGCCAACCTTCACTCCCAAGATAATAATTGAGGGTGGCTAGTTAAGAGCGATCTCAAAATTTTGTCCCTACCAATGCTCAACAATTTTAGTTGCCTAGTTAACCCTACGGTTAGCTGGAATCACATAGCGTGGTCACACGTTACTCCCCTTATATGTCGTACCATGGTACATACATGCTAGATACGAATATATTTTGTCCCTTAGCAGTTCAATTTGGATTCGTCCGAGCATGATGCAACAATCAAACAAAATCTAGCTAAACTTTGGTTATCGACCAAGTATGATATCCATGTTGGAGGAAATCGTATCATTCCATATGTCGCATAGCATGTAGGTACACCTCGTTATAAAATATGTAACATAATCGCGTAGGAACACTTAGCACGTAGAAATACGTAGCACGTAGTAAGTGTATCAGCATGGATACCAATAGCTGGATCAAGTTACCAATCATTGGTAAATCACATGAGGTCTAACACATAGCAACACAGAGGTTGAGTCAGGAACATAGGTAATCATAATCACTTGGCGCAAGGGTAATATGGTCGCTTGGTGCATAGCCTAT
Source organism: Iris macrosiphon (assembly GCA_036927795.1). Taxonomy (NCBI): domain Eukaryota; kingdom Viridiplantae; phylum Streptophyta; class Magnoliopsida; order Asparagales; family Iridaceae; genus Iris; species Iris macrosiphon. Next base: position 156,926,576 of record JAYESA010000013.1, on the reverse strand, counting down.
AATCGGGTTAGGCACTTAGTCGACTTTAACACATGGTCACTGAGATTACATATACTTACAATCATTAAAATCACGCATGACATCACAAAATCCAATAAAACATCAAACCAAGAAAATTAATAAATCATGCACATAGGGCCGCATTGGATCGGGGACGCATAGGGTCAACCGCCACATAAAGGTCGGTGTCGCATAGGGTCAAGGCCGCATAGGCCTTCAGGCCGTATGCTACGGACAAAATTCCACTACTCGGGTCAAGTGCCAAAGTGATGTCAATAAATGTATGTCAGAGAAGTGACTGAAGTGATGGACGTGAGAAGTCATAAAGTATGCCAGGAAGAAAGAGATAATTTATGAAAATTCGTGTAGAGCCATGAAAGTCGTGCTAAGTTATACGTCCAAGAGATGAGAGTCGCATATGGTCAATGCCGCATAGTCACACGGCCGCATGGATGTTTCTTGGACTTAGTAAAATTCACATTCGTTCAGCAAGTAAAACACGAGGAGTTTCTTTGTTAAGACTTTTTCAAGTACTTAGCTCCAGAATACTTTGTGTAACAATCAGTCATGCATCCAACAAGATGGATGCATGCTGGAAAGCATATGCGACAAAGAATCCAGGCCGTATAAAGATTAGGCCGTATAGAACTCTTGGCCGCATGAAAACTTCATCTTCTCCAGACATCAAGTTCAGCCATGACGGAAAAGCTCCAAAAACTGAAAGTTTGTTCACTTCATAAAACCTTCATACGAAGTCAAATCTAACAAAGTAAAGTTCTAAATCACTCGAAATCGAATGCTCCTCATAATAGAACAACAAGTTTTTAAAAACAACAAGTTTTTAGATATCAAAACCAAGAAAACTCATAAAGTCCATGAAAAGCTCTAACTAAAAAATTAGATCTACTCATATCCATCCATCAAAACCGAAATCTCCAAGTATTAAAAGTGATTAGAATCATAATTTTGATATATTAGACAAATAAAATACAAAAAAAAAGCAAGAATTAAAATCTAAGGTTTTTTCATGTAATGCAAGATGTACTTGCCTAAATGAAAGAGGGAGAAGAAATAAAATAATGAGGGAAAAGAGAGAAAGAAGTTGGCTTATATAGTTAGGACTTGAGGTTTAGACCTTGGGTACAACTCATGACCAAATTAACCCAACAAATAAACCATGAGCCACATTATACCAAAGAATGGGTCTAGTCTTCATGACATGCAACCTAATTATCATGCAAGCAAGAAATAATATGTCCCAAATACGTATATCGGGAACGGGGAGTGACACTAGTATACAAAGTGAGCTACTAGTAGAGTATGTCTAAGATACATTATTATAAAAACTAACATGTAAGAACTAGATATACAACACTGGATTCTTAATACAAAAATAGAATAGGCTCTCGAGATACTAGGGTTACACATGTCCTTGATTAAACGCCAAAAAGAGATAAGTAGAGAAAGAAAACTTACTTAGGACTGCAATCCTCCAGGTACCCCTTATCATGCCCTAATTCCAAAAATATATAGGACCGACGCATAACTTTGACAATTAATACGACTTAAGGAGGGATCTAACCATATTGGACCCAGTGAAGCGTATTCCGATACAGAAGGTGACATCCAGTTCATCAATATTATGTCTCGCACAGGTAAACTGATCTTATCTACAGACGAAACAAGAATCATAATCACACAGAAAAGTAAATAAAATTAAAATATAAAAGTTGGAATAAAAGACAGTAATGAAATAGGCTAATTAATATTTGAACCCTAGATTTTGTACCAGATTAGTGTTTAAGCCCTGACATGTCCAATTGGAAAGTTTAGATCCTGAAATTTTATTTTTAATTTCCTTCTTTCCATTATACCCTTCCGAGGCTATCTCCCATGTCTCACAATGAAACTTCCGAACTGGATATTGAAAGGTCTATAACAAGGAATTTCCTTCCATTGATACATTTTCACTAAATGACTTGCCAATCCACAATTGGAGATAGCTATTGGGTTTCTATCTACCCTGCTTCTACGGTAGAAATCTTTTTTAGTAAAAAAAATTCTTTTAAAAATGGTTTGTATCTCAATTTTTATCCTATTTGTCTAGGATAAAGAATTTCTATGAGAATTTCTATATATATAAACTTTCATTGAAATTATTTATCTTTTGTAACAATTAATATTGGATCCTACATCATTAAATTGATCTTTTTAATTTTTTGACATGTAGGATAGAAAATAGAGAACCATTGGAGAATATATTTTTGTGTGCACAATTTCTGCATAGAAACTCTACCAACCACGATATAAATTTTCTTAAAGGACAATGTCAAGTAAGGAGAAACTCAAGTATGGGAATTTCTAACATTAAGCTTCTATCCCATTTGACATTGTCCTTTAAGAAATTTTTTATCCTAGTTGATAGAGTTTCTACATAAAAATTGCACACACACAAAATACTCTCCAATGGTTATCCATTTCTATCCTACGTGAAAAAAATAAAAGGATCAATTTAATGATATAGGGCATAATATTAATTGTTATGAGAGATAAAAAGAATTCCTATGAGAGTTTCTACATGTAAAAATTCTCTATCATACATCATAACCACATATGATGGAAATTGGGATAGAAATCATGGTTAGGAGAATTTTTTTTTTCTAAACACAATTTCTACCATAAAATTAGGAGAGAAAGAAACTCTCATTAGAGATGGCCTTAGAACATAAGAGTGATACCCCCTATTATGTGATCCTTAGTCCCTATCATTTTGGGTGGTGCCCCTAGTAATTTTTTGAAAGGGGGGGGGGGTTGATCTAAGGCTGGCATACAATTTCAGGACCCGCGGTTCCGATCCAACATGAACCGTAAATTGTCCAAATAAGCCGGTTCTTAAATTTTAAAATTTAAACGGGATGGATCGAACGTGTGATATTAATAGGTCAGGTTGAATCATTTTTTTATAAAATGGGACCCCGGCCCGACACGTTTCTTTTGTCTCATCTTGAAAGTCTAATCTTGGAACCCTGCAATTTATTGATGTCCTCATAAATAATAGCAACAAAAAAATAGAGAAGATATGTTGTCTTATTAATTTTGTTTCATATTTCTGTCTCCACCCTATTATATGTGGGCGCCAGTCAATATTAAAAAAAGAAGAGGCCCACATGTAATATAGAGGGAACAAAAATATGGAACAAAAATGTGGGACAACAGATCTGTTCTCACAACAAAGTATCTCTATCATTTTCATGGATTGGTCACATGAATGCTCATCATTCTTTCCTTTTGTTCACAAACTACATAAATATTTTATCTTCCATTCAACTGTGTAATGGCTCATATCGTCTCTAAGAGCATCATTAGTAAGGCTCATCCCACATTCTAGATTCTAGATTTAAAATATAGTAGCTCTTTTTGTAGAATAGTAAGACCCATTCCTAGTTCCAATTTCTAGATTTTGAGTCACATACCACTCATGGGAGCTATAGGTTGGGCCTCCCAATTTCTAGATTCTAGATTATAGGAACCCATTTTGTAGAATAGTAAGTCCCAATTTGGAGCCCAACTTTCTAGATTTTATATTTTATGTTTTTTTTTCCACATCAATTTTTGATCACACAATCTTTGGGACCGAAGCTCCCTTTATCATTTTCTACTATTCTCATACAAATTCAACACATTCTATATTTACCCTTTTTTTGAAATTTTGGATCCCAAATTACATTGGAGAGTCCCAACTACTAATAATTCTCTAACATTAGTGATGCAACATCCATTTTCATACCCTAAATCCAAGTCTTCTTACATATCCATAGTTCTAGCAGCTCTTTCGTTAAGCTTTTCTCTTATATATTTTGATGCACAAAGCATTAACAGAGTTGTTGAATCTTATGAATAAGTAATCTTCTACCAAGATTTATTCAGAGGGCCGGCCCTTGCCCAGGGCAGTCAGGATGATCGACCAGGCTCCATGGAGTAGGAGGGCCCAAAAAAATAATTTAAATGGGACCAGGATCTGCCTTTCATTATATGGGCTTATAATTCATAATCCGGGCATTTCGAGAGAAAACCTTGGGCAAGAAATCCCTCTCGCCAAGAATATATGTATTAATAATCTTGTATAGAAAATAGAACTAGTATGTACCATGAGCCTTTCTTAATATAAAATAATCTGAATTCTAAAGGCACTACAAAAATTGCTTAGGACAACCAAAAAAAATTTTAGTTTATTTACAAGTTTGCCATCCAATTTTTTTACTTGAGGGCAACCCAAATCCTCATATAAAAGTCAATGGCTTCTATTTTTATGCCCAATTTTTTTTCCAGGGCTGTCACAATGTTGACAGTTCTTCCAATTTGAAGGACTGTCAACATTGTTACAGTCATAAATAATTAGGACTGTAAAAAAATTGACTCAGTCCTTCCAATTAGAAGGATTGTCAACTTTGTGACAGTCCTAAATAATTAGAACTGTAAAAAAAATTCACAGTCCTTCCTGTTGGAAGGACTGTCAATTTTGTTTACAGTCCTAACAAGAAGGAAAAGAAGAAGAAGAAGAAGCATCAAGGGCGGGGTGCAGGGGCGGGCAGCGGCGAGCGGTGGCGGCGAGGGGAGAAGGTGCAGGGTGCGGGGCGGACGCTCGCGGGGTACGGGGGCTGCGCGGGCCGTTGTAGAAGCATAAAACATATGCATCCATGCGTCCAACAATCATGCATCCCAAAGTAAATCTCAGAAGAGATTGGGCTATAGAATCACCCTGCGGCCCAATAAGGCGAAATCCATACGTCCCAATCAGCCGAAGCAGCTTTGGCTGCAAATAGAACTGACATGGCATCCTAGCAGCGAGATTGTCTCTAACAAAGGATCCTGATAAAATGAATTTTTTGAATGCCTCAAAAGACGTAAATACGCTAAACGACAGAAGTCTCACATCAACACAGAATTTTACTCTCGATGGGTGTGCAGCACCACGTATACAACACAACAAGGACCCCATGCATCCCAAACTCTATGCGTTACATGCGTCTTTGGCCCCATGCGTCCCAGACTCCATGCGTTCTATGCATCTCTGACCCCATGCATCCCAAACTCCATGTGATCAATGCATCTCTGACCCCATACATCCCAGGCTCCATGTGTTACATGCGTCTCTGGCCCTATGCATCCCAGGCTCCATACGTCCCATACGTCTCTGGACACATGTGTTTCAGACTCCATGAAGACCAAATTTTGGTGTTACGATATGAGTGATTCTCTCCAACCAAGTGTAGACCATGTGTCAAGCTGACCAAGTCACGCCCACAAAGGACGTGAACTACCTAGATCTTCAGTAACAGAAAATCCTAACAAGCGCCCACATGACAACCTGGCCCGCTCATGGTTACAGCTGCACCCTGCTAAGGGGGCACACGTAGCACCCTCTAGCATCCATCCGGCCCAATAAATGCGCGCCCAAGGATGACTCTATATACCCGGGTAACCTATCCAAACGAGGGGACGGACACACAGGGGTCGCCAACACAGAGAGAGAACATACAAAGATGAGCAAAGATAGAACATGAGCTTCTTCACCCTGCATCGGATTGTCAACGAAGCAAAAGAGTCGCTGGACTTCGCAACCTCCATCGTCATACCCAAATCAAAATATTATACTTAGATAATTCTTTTTAGGATTTTTTTTTACTCTTTTTCGTTGCATAAATACAAAGTTTGCAAGAACTCATTTAATGGAGAACAAGATGGCGACTTTGCTGGGGACCACTTTCTCCTCTGATGAGAAAGTTATGACGCAATCCCACGCATCCAAGCTCGGATCAACTCAAAGAATGCTGGTGGCCCGCTTCAACCAGTAGGCTTTCGAGAAGATGTTCTCGGAGGGAAGCGCTAGTCCTTCGTTAAGGCTAGAAAATCCCAAGAAGACCCGCATAACATGGGTAGCAAAGGCCGCTATGCCTCACCCAACTTTAGAGCATGTGCTCCCTGTCTCTCTCTCTGATACTGAAGATGCACAGCATGCATCCACTCAGTCTGTCCCCACTCATACGGCCTCCTTGCCTGAAAAGGAGAATGTTCAGCACCCGAACTCTGACAGATAAAAATAATACGATGCCAAGAGTTTCGAGGTTGATGCACAACACATGCGGCTGCAACGAAGGATACAGAGAAGAAAGCAGTATACGGCTTCCAGCTCATCCGCATGCGTCCCTGACACCCCCAGAAGCTCGGTCTTTGGCAGAATCACATCCGACCGTGCTTCCATGCGCCGCTTTGAGAAAAATCAAAATTTGGACTCTTCATACTATGCGCCTGCGGGTGCTAAGTCAAAAAAGTCTAGGGCAGTGCGAGCTCGTCAAGCTCAAGCAACTGCCCATTTGGCTGACCGTCAGCGGGCACTGCGAACCGTTATGCGGGCCCCTGATGGAAAGATATATAAGATCACTCCATGCATCCAGCCCGCAGCGGCAAATGGGCAGGGTCCGTCTCAAAAGTCTTCCACTAACAATCGGAAGAAAGTTTTTGTACAAACCCAAGATAAGGGAGCAAAAGCAATACCCACACACCCGTGCTTTCAGTCTACACATACTCACGAAAAGGGTGCAAAGGTAAATCAGCCCTCGCCTGACATGTGCAACATGATCAATCACAAGCGCAAGACGAGGGAGACAACTACGGCACGTAGAGTATCCTCCCCAATACATCACTGCGCCAAAATTATCATCAATTACTGCTGTAATAAAATGGCAGTACCCACAAACAGGCAGTTGACATTCCAATGAATGCATTCGAAGGCACCTAGCCGGTAGCAACCCAAAAATCATGTGCAAACACCAGAGGAGAAGGAGCTACCATTGCCCTAATATTACTCTACTCGGAAGGACCCTTCCACCCTCCGAGGAAGTAAGCCCAATACCTCAAGTCTGTCACTCTCAACCAGCGCATTGAGAAGGCGACTACCAGGAGGACCAGTAGTAGGACCTGCAGAAGGTGTTTTCCAAGGTACCCGCTCGAAGAAAAAGCTATCAGCCGCTGGGGGTAGTTCTTCCTCGGGACCCCTGGGTTACATAAGCTGGGGCTAGTAATCTGTAAACCCCCTCACCCAAAATAGGTATTTTGTGTATATTTTATATTTAATATATTTATTTTAGATTATTTTAAAATTAATTAAAATTCAATTATTTTATTAGGATACTTTACCATAGTTTGGATATTAGTGACGTAGGACGACCCCAAAATCTATATCACCCTATGTAGGAAGTAGCCTACACGGGAGATACAACTTGTAGGATCTTTTCATGGCTCAGAATTCGACCATTTAGCATTAATATGACACTAGTGTAACAACCGTAGTTTATTGTATTTAATCCTTAGATATTTTTATATATATAATTTATTTATGGTTATTTTCCAATCCAAATACCCAACCCAAAATCCATGAATTAATTTATTGGACACTAGTAGATTAAAATAGGATAATTATATTTATATATATATATATATATATATATATATATATATATATATATATATATATATATATATATATATATATATATATATATATATATATTATGTAGAATTTATTTTAGGATGATAGAATTTGAAACCTTCTTGAGATAGGGTCAATCTTTGCACCTTATCCACTTTTAGAGCCAATCCAATTCTAATGTTTTCATATTTTGAAATTCTCTACTTTAAATATTCTATCCATCCATTTTTTATAGCATTCACATATTTAAATTCATGAATTAAATCTTTCATTTATTCTCCTATAAATTAGGATCTTAATTAAATATGTAGTTTCCAAATTATGAAAGACACATATGCAATCTTGTTGCATATCAATTTAAATCTGAAATAAATATTTTGAAATCTAATTTAAAGATTTTAGAGCATCCTCTCACCCTATTTTAGTCTCTTTTAAATCATATCCATAGATGGAAACACTAAATCAAATTCTAACCACCCAAAGCCCTTGGTCGAACCCCTTAGGCCAACCAAAAATATCCCTTGAGGCCGATTGCTACTGCAGTAGATCTAGGCTGTTTACAATATAAAACCATCCTATAAAACTTTATATTATTCACATATTATAAGTCATATAGAGCCCCCTCAAGTTTCATAGAGTTTGGAGTCTGTTTGGCGCTCCAAAAGGTCCGTGTCACAAGAAGAAGCTCCGTCGTAATCACGATCTAGTAAGTTTTGGAATTTCTTTTAAATAATTATTTTTTCATGTATAAACCCTTGCGAGAACTCATAAATATTTTATACGACAAATAAGAAAACTTTCATGCATGTGAAACCCTAATTTTTACATAAAAACTGCTCTTAGATGACACAAAACCAATTCTTGGCAATATCGTGATCATATTAAATTAGTATTGTTACATGTTGATATTTTATTATTAAAATATAATTTTTCAAAATTTAAATATTTAATTTAATAATATAAAATAATATTTTTATTATTAAAAAAAATAATTTTGTTAGTAATTAAACTCCATCATTGATCTACCATCCTTTGACATGTATACTAGCAAAGCTTATTGCCAACCCTAATAGAATTGTTATTGAGTAAAACCCGACCAAAAAGCCATATTTTTAGCATTTAAAATTATATTATTATATTTTTATTCTGAATTTTTAAGTATTATTCCAGATTTACTTATTTATAAAAAATTAATTTTTGGTGACTAGTAGGTAACCTGTTATGACCTACTTTTGGTTTCTACTTGGTTTTGGACTCATAGAATTTATAGGAGATGACACTATCACTAAAAACCATATTTTCTAATAGAATCCTAGAATTAATTATTTTTAAAAATAGTTTTTTTTGGTAATGTTTAATGACTAGTAATATTTTGGGGTGAAGTTACTTGCATGTGCAACCAACATAGAATTATTGTCACTACCACATTTTTTAGGAAAGGATATTTTAGTCAATTGGTAATTAATTAAATATTGTGCATGTTAAATTTTTATTTATTGTATTATTTATTTAATATTAGCATGTTAGATTTATTTTTGGACTTGTGTTAGTGGACCAACTAGTTTAGTTTAGACTCATGGACCAACATTTAATTCAAGTTAGAATTGAGCCCAATAATTAGAAGCCCAATTATTATGAGGATGATTAATTATGTTAAATCCATTAGACTAGAAGCTTCTCTCCTTAATTAATTTCTTCATGAGAGGCCCCAAGGGGTATTTTAGACTTTACATAGTAGCTTGAGGGAGGGGACAAGTGAGACATATATAAAGGGGATAAAAACTTTCCCTCTCTTCATTTTTTATTCTAAATCTAGATTTAGAAATTCTCTCAACCAAATCCCTACCAAATTTCCACCCAATTATTTTCCAAATCACCATTAGAGTCTATTAAAGCATGGATCTACAAGAAGAAAGCATGGATCTACAAAGAGGAGCAAGGATCTACAAGTTGAAGGCTAATTTCACAAATTTTGGAGGTTTCATTGGAAATCCATCTCCCAATAGGTACAATTCAGTTTTTTCCCTTAATTTAGGTTCTAAATCTGAGATTTAACCATGTAAAATCAACCAATATGCATAGACTACCCATAGGTTTTGGTTTTGTGTTCATATGAGGCCTATTGAGAAAGTTATGGTACTTTTTGTGTCAATTTTTGGGGAATTCCGAAATTGACATTTGTTGTGTGTGTCAATTGGTCCTATAGATCAATTTGGTGTGTGCTTGTGTGTTTGGGGCTAGTGTCGTGTTCACAATTGGGTACGTGTAGGTCGTATCCCATCAATTTGGTGATACGTGTTAATTTGGAGATTTTCCCTCCGACACGGGACTTTGAGCATGTCATATTTTGACACGGATACGTAGATTTATATTTGACTCTTCGTATTGTTCATAAATAATATATATGACTTGTTCGTGTCCTTCGGGGTATGTTTGGATGTGTGGTGGACTCGTATCGCATGCGTATCCTAAATCTAGTGGGATACGGGGTGATACGGTCCATGTATGTGCAATTTAATTGTAGATCTAATTCTTTTGTATTCTTATTTCATGGAAAAGTATAATTATATATATATATGTATATATATATAATATTGTGTATATATATATATATATATATATATATATATATATATATATATATATATGTATATATATATAATATTGTGTATATATATTTATGTAATATTGTGTCTTAGATCTATGTACCTACGCATATACTATATGTGTATATTTATTATGTAGCTATTTTTTTACATATAGATATATATTTATAAGTGGTAGTATATGTATATATAATATAGTAGATATATTTATATGTGGTTATATATATAGTTATATTATATATTGTTATGTATTTATATAGTGTATGATTTTATATACGTATACATATATGTATAGTTATATATACATATTAATATGTATGTGTGTGTATGTTACTATGTGGTTTTTTATACAATTTACTATGTATAAGTGTATGTATAGTTATATATATATATATTATATAAATATATATTGTGGGTTATATATATGTATTTAAATATATATCGTATAAATATATATTATGGGTTATATATAGGTATTTAAATATATATTGTATAAATATATATATTGTGGATTATATGTATTTAAATATATATTGTATAAATATATATTGTGGGTTATATATATGTATTTAAATATATATTATATAAATATATATGGTGGATTATATATATGTATTTAAATATATATATGGTAATTAATATATATATATATATATATATATATATATATATATATATATATATATTCCTAATTGCTATTTGTATTATACTATATATGTATATATTTAGTTGTAGCACATAATATTATTGAGTAAGTTAGTATATTTTAGTTATCAATGGTTATGAGTATCTTTTATATATTATATATTTTTAGGTATGTATGTATGTATATATGTATTAATAGTTAGTGTGTAGTTGGTAGTTAGTATTTATTCTATTAGTACATACTAGAGTTATATTGGATTGATATATGTAATTATTGTTGGATCGTTAGTACATATATAAAGTTTTGGCAATTACCTTGAGATACCAAGGTAAGTATCAAGATATACCAAGGTATGAGTAGTAGGTATTGGCATAGTAATATGATAGTTGTAAACTAATTATGGGTTAGTATTAAGGTGACTAAAATAAGGTATATAGTATGGTATAAATACTAAATACATGGTAGTTTATAGTTATAGTTGGATAGTTAATATATATATACTAGAGTGACATTACCTTGATATACCAAGGTAAATGCCAAGGTATTAAGGATATCCAAGGTATTGGGTTTGGGTATCAAGATAGAGGTTTACTATTGCGATACCAAGTTGGTTCAAAACCATGATATCTTTTAGCATTTGTAATTATAATTTATATATTTAATATTGCTTTATTATAGATATGTGATATTTATCTATTGTTTGTGTATCCTGAGATACGGTATCTTAGTATCCTAAGATGTAGCTTGTATGGCCTAGATTCATAGTGTGTGAGCCCAATATCTTTAAGTTAGACTCATGCAACCTAGAAATGGGTAGTTGACCATAGTTTCACTATAGTTGACCATAGTTGACTTAGAGTTGACCTAGTTTGACTTTTGACTTAGAATTGACTTATTGACCTAGAAGTTGACTAGTTTAACTTCTTTTCTTTCCAGAACCTTATATTAATGTAATATTCTATATATAGGTCTGTGTGACACCACTTCGGACAGTTTGACATTCATTGCTCTGGACCACAGGCGAGTACATTTCTCTGATTATTTTCAATTCATAATATACATTGATTCCGATATAATGATTTCACGGACTGGTGCTATATGGATCCCGTCATGAGATGTTATCCCCTACCGTATTCAGCGGGTACTCGTGTACATTGTATCTCATTGTGTATACTGGGTATTGATGTTACTTCATGTTCATACACTGCTCGTGTTCAGTGTGCTTATTCGTGTACACCCACCGCTCGTGTTTGGTGGTTATGATATTCGTGTATACCCACTGCTCGTGACAGTGGTTATATTTTCGTGTTCGTAGCGTGTCGTGATTGGATCCATCGATATTAGTTGGGGTAGGAGAGTAGGAGTTGATTATGTGATCAAAGCCATTGTTACAAATCGTGTACATTCTGATTACATACTTCACTTGTAATCCGTCTTACCTGATCATGTTCACCCAACCCGATCACATAATGAACTCGTATTCTAAGGCACATTAGATAGTTTAGATTGCATTTTACTTTATTATATTGTGATATTCATATTGTTGATCTATATATTCTCGTACATTACCTGTATATATCTTGTTCATCATTCATATGTTTAGTGATCTTGTATTTCATTTCTATATCTGTTTATATGCTCGATTATGTTATTGGAACTGCTTTCAGAGGTATGTACTTCGCTCCATTCCTGACTGAAAAATATTTTTCAGAGGATCCGAGAGATTGGTGTCCGACATACTTTGGACTTTGACTTATAGATGGTGCATACTTGGACCCACTAGTTCTGGAGTGACTACCGAAAGTTTTAGCCAGATTCACTAGGTAGCATAATTAGTTCTCTTTGGTATTTTTGGTACCGGATTTGTTTCCGGCTTCTATTTGAGTTATTGATTTTTGTTTCTATTGTTGATGATTTTTTTTTTTGATGTATAGTTAGACTTCCTTCATATCTTCTCGTGCTTTAGATTGTGATTGAGTTTTGTGTGACCTATTGTTGGCAAACTTTATATTATTGTGAGATTTTAGATAGTATAGTAGACCAAGACAGCGTTCTACCGCCGATGCTGCGGCGTAGGCTGGGCGTTGTTTCCGACTTGCATCCCTATACTGGGTGCGGGTCGTGACACATTTTTAGTGGTGGCCCATGCAGGTTAGGCTTCGTAAGTTATGCGATGTCGTGGTAGTGCGACGACTTAGTTGTACTACTGCGAGCCTGCGATAGGATATATGATATAAGATATTGGGATAAAAGGATACTCAATCACAAATCTCTTGAGAGATTCCTGGGATGACCCTTGAGAATCTTACAATTCCCATTTCAAATCTTTTCTCTTGTTTCTGTTTGCTCTCACTTGTTGTTGTTGAAATTGATTCTTGGTGATCTATTGTTGAATTTGATTCTTGGTGATCGGATGATTCAAAATTCTTGGTGTTCTTTATTTAGTTTGTTTTATGTCGAGAGAAATTTTACGGACTAAGTTACGGTATCATCTGATGACATATGTTGATGAGGACAGTGAGAAAGGTAAAACGTCTATTTTGGTTATGGAGCCTAGAGTTTATCGCAACCATATTAGCTGGCGTAGCAAAAAATATAGGGACCTGACTTCGGATGTACATATCTTAGTTATGAAATTTAGAGTTTCTCGCAGCCATACTGGTTGGCGTGGTAAGAATTCTAGATAACATGATTATAGAGTTGCATACCCTAGTTATGGAATCTATCATTTATCGCAGCTATGTTTACTGGCGTGGCGAGGATTCCGAGTGTCATGATTTCGGACAGACGTGTATGATTATCAGATTGTATCTTAAATTAGTTCTTAAAGTATCATCTCAATACTTATTCATTTCTGTTATTGTAGGACTTTGTTCCATCATTCTTTAACTAAGCAGTAGAGATACCTTCAGTTCTCTAGTTCCTTATAGAGCTTATTTCTATTAGAGTCCTTGTTAGTATGATAATTGGTGAGTTATAATTAGGTCTGTATCTTGAGTATTAGTATTGACTATTGAAAGTGTGAGTTATGAGTCTGTAAGTGGATCTTGGTTAGGCATGTGAGCAATAGGCATAAATCTAGGGATAACCCATAGCATAGTACTTTATAGCATTAGTTCTATGATAGGTGTAATTATAAGTTAGTAGTTACTATAGGTAGAAGAGGGAGTAGAGAATATCAGTAGTGGTTCCATGAGTTAGTATCAAAGTCAGCATACCAGTTTAGGATAATCATGAATTCATGTAGTTGGGTGATCCATGTAAATAATTAAGTATCAAGGAAATTGTGTTGAAAATCAATGAAGTATGATATTCAAATTGGTGGTTAATACTTGGGTGTGTCAAGAGTATAGATATGTATATGCATCAAGAGTATTAATGAGTGTGCCATAGTGGAAGGGTACCCATAAGTGTATGGGAGAGCGTGAGGGAATAATAATACATTATGCTAAAGTAGTAGGACTTGTGTTAAGATAAAGTAGAGCATTAATGTGAGTGGATAGGAGTGTACCAGTATATGACTAGTGATGAGTATCTCACCTGATATTGAGGCTAGTGATGTGTTGGAAGCAATAGGTGGAAGAGTGTCTATAAATTGTGTGTAGGAGGCACAATGGGTGATAAGTGTCAGTGTGGAAGTTCATGAGTATCATAAAGTGGAAGCTTGAGTGTTAATATTATGTCATGGGTTGAGAAATATCAAGATTGGCCATGGAAGATATGTATCACTGATTTGTGTATATGTCTGTAAAAGGGGTTTGAGGAGAGATATATATACATCAATAGAGATATGGAATCATATGCCGACCTTTGAGAGTGAAGTGAAACATGTGAATTATAGAAGTTAATAACTAGTGCAAGTAATCATGAGTTCTAGTGAGTATGATGAGGTGATCTAATAAGGAAGCTAGTATCCTAGAACATTAAGGGTATATATTATGTAGTTTTGAAGCTAGTGTTACTATATCAAAAGTGTTAGTATTTCTATATCAGGAATTAGCTGAGTAATGTGCTAGTAACAGTAAGTACATTAGATTGGTGTATCAGTTAATATGGATAGAAAGATAATTGGGAGTAATAGTACAAGTGATCCAAACAGTAGAGAAGGGAGACAATATTATATATATAAAAGTAAGTAAGAATAGTACATTGCTAAATTTGATTATAGAGGTCGTATGTATCAGAGAATAGTCCAAGGGGTATAAGGATACCAGTGAGATATCATGGTGTTGTAATGACTAGAAGATAATTGTGTATTTATTGTGTATAGATGAGAACCTTAGGATGATTAACAAATGTTAGAGGATGAGTTGTACCAAGTATCAAATAAAAAGATATACCCTAGTAACAAGAGCCGGAGTACCTCACGTATTATGAAAGTTTAGGTACAAGCATAATAGAAGAGAGACATGAGTAACTTGGTATACGGATATCATCAAAATGCATATGAGAGCTGATGCCTTGTGTAGACAGTAACAAGATTTAAGTAAGACATCCTATAGGGAGTGATAAGTTGGACTAGGGTGTGCTAATAAAATACATGATTGAAAAGGTATACAAGTGTTCCTTGCAAGAGAATGATTGAGAAATTTTGGTGATTGAAACAGATAAAGAAGGTAGTATCTTAGCAGTATTTTGTATAGTATCATAGGTGGCAAGTGCTAGTGAATTAAGCATGTCCATGACCTAGAACTATAGTATATCATTAGTATTTGGTAACCCTCAGTATTAAGAATGTCTTGACTAGGTTGATGATTAGTGAATGCTTAGTGTGATGGAATAGGCCACATGTGGCATAACAGGTTATCCCGTACCAGTAGAGAAAGACACCTCAGCAGGACAGAGACTGAATTTCATAATAGTTAGAGACTATATCCAAGTGTGTAAAATGATATGATTGTATGTTATAGGATATATACTATTTTAGACTGTGATTGATGGGGTTTGACCATAATAAGATTTGTATGAATAGGATATGACTGACCCAAGAGAGAGGGGTGAGAGTTTTAATTTCGAGGACAAAATTCTTCTAAGGGGGGTAGATTTGTCACTACCACATTTTCTAGGAAAGGATATTTTAGTCAATTGGTAATTAATTAAATATTGTGCATGTTAAATTTTTATTGTATTATTTATTTAATATTAGCATATTAGATTTATTTTTGGACTTGTGTTAGTGGACCAACTAGTTTAGTTTAGACTCATGGACCAACATTTAATTCAAGTTAGAATTGAGCCCAATAATTAGAAGCCCAATTATTATGAGGATGATTAATTATGTTAAATCCATTAGACTAGAAGCTTCTCTCCTTAATTAATTTCTTCATGAGAGGTCCCAAGAGGTATTTTAGACTTTACATAGTAGCTTGAGGGAGGGGACAAGTGAGGCATATATAAAGGAGATAAAAACTTTCTCTCTCTTCATTTTTTATTCTAAATCTAGATCTAGAAATTCCCTCAACCAAATCCCTACAAATTTCTATCCAATTATTTTCCAAATCACCATTAGAGTCGATTAGAGCATGGATCTACAAGGAGACAGCATGGATCTACAAAGAGGAGCAAGGATCTACAAGTTGAAGGCTAATTTCACAAATTTTGGAGGTTTCATTGGGAATCCATCTCCCAATAGGTACAATTCAGTTTTTCCCCTTAATTTAGGTTCTAAATCTGAGATTTAACCATGGAAAATCAATAAATATGCATAGACTACCCATCGGTTTTGGTTTTGTGTTCATAGGAGGCCTATTGAGAAAGTTATGGTGCTTTTTGTGTCAATTTTTGGGGAATTCCGAAATTGACATTTGTTGTGTGTCAATTGGTCCTATAGATCAATTTGGCTTGTGCTTGTATGTTTGGGGCTAGTGTCGTATCCATAATTGGGTACGTGTAGGTCGTATCCCATCAATTTGGTGATACGTGTTAATTTGGAGATTTTTCCTCTGACACGGGAATTTGAGCATGTCATATTTTGACACGGACACGTAGATTTATATTTGACTCTTCGTATTGTTCATAAATAATATATATGACTTGTTCGTGTCCTTCGGGGTACGTTTGGATGTGTGGTGGACTCGTGTCGCATGCGTATCCTAAATCTAGTGGGATACGGGGTGATACGGTCCATGTATGTGCAATTTAATTGTAGATCTAATTCTTTTGTGTTCTTATTTCATGGAGAAGTATAATTATATATATATATATATATATATATATATAATATTGTGTATATATATTTATGTAATGTTGTGTCTTAGATCTATGTACCTATGCATATACTATATGTGTATATTTATTATGTAGCTATTTTTCTACATGTATATATATATATTTATAAGTGGTAGTATATGTATATATAATATAGTAGATATATTTATATGTGGTTATATATATAGTTATATTATATATTGTTATGTATTTATATAGTTTATGATTTTATATATGTATACATATATGTATAGTTATATATACATATTAATATGTATGTGTGTGTATATTACTATGTGGTATTTTATACAATTTACTATGTATAAGTGTATGTATAGTTATATATATAGTTATATATATATTGTATAAATATATATTGTGGGTTATATATATGTATTTAAATATATATCGTATAAATATATATTATGGGTTATATATAGGTATTTAAATATATATTGTATAAATATATATATTGTGGATTATATGTATTTAAATATATATTGTATAAATATATATTAAGGGTTATATATGTATTTAAATATATATTATATAAATATATATGGTGGGTTATATATATGTATTTAAATATATATATGGTAATATATATATATATATATATATATATATATATATATATATATATATATATATATATATATATATATATATATATATATATATATATATATTCCTAATTGCTATTTGTATTATACTATATATGTATATATTTAGTTGTAGCACATAATATTATTGAGTAAGAATATATTTTAGTTATCAATGGTTATGAGTATCTTTTATATATTATATATTTTTAAGTATGTATGTATATATGTATTCATAGTTAGTGTGTAGTTGGTAGTTAGTATTTATTCTATTAGTACATACTAGAGTTATTTTGGATTGATATATGTAATTATTGTTGGGTCGTTAGTACATATATGAAGTTTTGGCAATTACCTTGAGATACCAAGGTAAGTATCAAGATATACCAAGGTATGAGTAGTAGGTATTGGCATAGTAATATGATAGTTGTAAACTAATTATGGGTTGGTATTAAGGTGACTAAAATAAGATATATAGTATGGTATAAATACTAAATACATGGTAGTTTATAGTTATAGTTGGATATTTAATATATATATACTAGAGTGACATTACCTTGATATACCAAGGTAAATGCCAAGGTATTAAGGATATCCAAGGTATTGGGTTTGGGTATCAAGATAGAGGTTTACTATTGCGATACCAAGTTGGTTCAAAACCATGATATCTTTTAGCATTTGTAATTATGATTTATATATTTAATATTGCTTTATTATAGATATGTGATATTTACCTATTGTTTGCGTATCCTGAGATACGGTATCTTAGTATCCTAAGATGTAGCTTGTATGGCCTAGATTCATAGTGTGTGAGCCTAATATCTTTAAGTTAGACTCATGCAACCTAGAAATGGGTAGTTGACCATAGTTTCACTATAGTTGACCATAGTTGACTTAGAGTTGACCTAGTTTGACTTTTGACTTAGAATTGACTTGTTGACCTAGAAGTTGACTAGTTTAACTTCTTTTCTTTCCAGAACCTTGTATTAATGTAATATTCTATATATATGTCTGTGTGACACCAGTTCGGACAGTTTGACATTCATTGCTCTGGACCACAGGCGAGTATATTTCTCTGATTGTTTTCAATTCATAATATTGTATATATGTATGTTCTAGAATTGTATACATTGATTCTGACACAATAATTTTATGAACTGGTGCTATATGGATCCCGTCATGAGATGTTATCCCCTACCGTGTTCAGCGGGTACTCGTGTACATTGTATCTCATCGTGTATACTGGTTATTGATGTTACTTCATGTTCACACACTGCTCGTGTTCAGTGTGCTTATTCGTGTACACCCACCGCTCGTGTTCGGTGGTTATGATATTCGTGTACACCCACTGCTCGTGACAGTGGTTATATTTTCGTGTTCGTAGCGTGTCGCAATTGGATCCATCGGTATTAGTTGGGGTGGGAGAGTAGGAGTTGATTATGTGATCAAAGCCATTGTTACAAATCGTGTACATTCTGATTACATACTTCACTTGTAATCCGTCTTACCTGATCATGTTCATCCAACCCGATCACATAATGAACTCATATTCTAAGGCACCTTAGATAGTTTAGATTGCAGTTTACTTCATCATATTATGATATTCATATTGTTGATCTATATATTCTCGTACATTACCTGTATATATCTTGTTCATCATTCATATGTTTAGTGATCTTGTATTTTATTTCTATATCTGTTTATATGCTCGATTATGTTATTGGAACTGCTTTCAGAGGTATGTACTTCGCTCCATTCCTGACTGGAAAATATTTTTCAGAGGATCCGAGAGATTGGTGTCCGACATACTTTGGACTTTGACTTATAGATGGTACAGACTTGGACCCACTAGTTCTGGAGTGACTACCGGAAGTTTTAGTCGGATTCACTAGGTAGCATAATTAGTTCTCTTTGGCATTTTTGGTACCAGATTTGTTTTCGGCTTCTATTTGAGTTATTGATTTTTGTTTCTATTGTTGATGATTTATATTTTTTGATGTATAGTTAGACTTCCTTCATATCTTCTCGTGCTTTAGATTGTGATTGAGTTTTGTGTGACCTATTGTTGGCAAACTTTATATTATTGTAAGATTTTAGATAGTATAGTAGACCAAGACAGCGTTCTACCGCCGATGCTGCGGCGTAGGCTGGGCGTTATTTCCGACTTGTATCCCTATACTGGGTGCGGGTCGTGACACTTATTAACTAGATAATAACTTAATTGAATTAGAAAGTATAGTCTAATTAGTATAATAATTAATTAGTAGGTGTTCGAGACATTCCTGTGGAGAGCTCCGGACCAAATTTGTTGTGCTCGTAGCTTGGCTTGGAAGGCAAGTACACCTAGTTTGTTTGTATTGTGCAGTTTACATATGCCTAGCTCTTTTTATTTTGTTAGCTATGTGCTCGCGTCTTAGAGTAGCAGATGTACCCATTATGTTGTGAAGATAAGTGGTATCTTCTAACCTGACAATATTTCAAACACATTCACTGTCTAAGTGAGTGAGTGAATGGACTAGCGTGTTGACTAATCATCGGTACGAGAGTTCGAGTCTTGTATTAGTAGTTGGTATTGGTTCAGTTTTCTAGATATTATTTGACGTCTTGCATTATGTCTGCACTGTGTATACAGTTCAGATAGTACATTGAGATGGGAGAATCTACTAGTGAGTGTATGAGATTTCTTTTTCTAATGGTATAAATGGTGTATATTGTGTACCCCCGAGTTCTGTGGAACGCCTGGAGGGATGACTGTTCTTCTATTTCTCCCCCCTCATGAATGTCTCAAGTGCATATTACATAGGTGATTTATTTACCCTATTTATTATTTACTATTTTACTTTCATGAAAGTCGATTTCTTGTGTAGTTGTTATGTCCCTCTGAGGACCTGTCACCATTTCCAGGTATAAAAGATCATGATTATTTGCAGGAGCACGAATCAGGACTAGCTATTTTTTTCTCTTTCGAGGAGTTCTTCCTTAATGCTTCTTGATCACTAGATGATGTACTTATTTTGTTGTCTTTTATATCCTAGTTGGTAGTGGATTTGTCTCCACCCGACTATAGTTCTTCTCGACTATTTTCATACTTGGTTAATTGTCATATTTGATTATTTATTATTATTTGGTTTTGTGGATGAGATTAGTATTGCCTGTGACTTGTGTAATTATATACCATTGTAAATTACTATTCATAAAACAACATACGTATGTGTATGGTTTTTATATATTGGAGTTGTCATGTACATACGACTGACATGCTCACGTATTCCTAATCCTACGTATTTTGGGACTGGGGCGTGACATATTTTTAGTTGTGGCCCATGCAGGTCGAGAGTATATTGTCTCGGTTATGTTACTGTACCAAGCAAGCCTGCAAATAGGATTAGAGTATAGGATCTCATCCACTTACTTGACCAACTTTCTTGATTTTGTTCCAAAATTCTTTGAGCTTGACTCTCTCTTTTGTCCTTCGTAATTGTATCTGCTTCACTCCTTGACATCACTATCATTGACCCTTAATCTCTCTCTATTTTGGAGGGATGACTGCACTTCCTTGATTATTCCTCGAGTATGATCTTCTGCCAGAATATAGGAGTCCTTATTGTTAGGGTTAGAAGATAATTATGGTAGCATTTCTACTAAGAATACAACTAGAATATTGACTCACTACTAAGTTTAGTATACCTAATGAACCCTAGAATCTCTCACTTGTAAATTAATTGGCTATTATCCCTTGTCATATGTAAGCATGACTTGAGTGCAATATAGATACTACTAAGTTTAGTTAGAAATTAACCATATTGCTTGACCCTAGTCTTGAGGAACCCATAGAAATTTAAGGCTAGAAATTAGGACTAAACATGACTTCCATTGTAAAATAATATAGGAGCTAACATGGCTTATAAATTTGGATTTGTACCTTGACAGTTAGCAAAGCATTATCTTAGGAAACCAAGATGAAAGATCCAACGCACAAGGAGTACCCTATCTTCATCTTAGCATATCACTTAGCAACCCGATCATTGTATCCATGTTCGAGTACCCATAAGCCATCGACCGAGTCATACCCTTCAACCTTGAGTAACATTATTTCCTTGTTATATAATTCCATTGGCATTGCTTTAATCATTCGACCTTGCAACTAATTTGAATCTTTTTAAAATGTGCCAACCTAGGAGACCATCATGCCCATAGGTGGTAATCACCCTCTACTTGGCTCATCTGCCCCTTCTGCGGTAGACAAAGCCAGAGAAGCAATGAGAGAAGTCCATGAACTCCGGGCTCACCAAGATTCCGTGGGCAGCCTGGACTCACTATGCGAGCTAGGGATACGACGACCATACCCCCGCGAGTGGAGATATGTATCGTACCCGCCCAAGTACAAGTCCTTTAACATGAATCCATTCGACGGGAAGACTTTCCCCATCAATACATAAGTTATTTTGAGACTACAACCGGGCACTTACCTCGCAGTGACGCACTCCTCACCAAGCTTTTTATGGAGGCATTGTCCGGGGTAGCATTCGACTGGTTTTGCAGCCTACAAGATAACTACATCTCGTCGTTTGACGATCTCAAGAGTCTTTTTCTCAAAAGATTCTATGACGGTGGAAGCGACATGACGATGTCCTCCCTGATGGATGTTACCCAAGGGGAAAGAGAACTTGCCCAAAATTATATCGAGCATTTCCGATAAGCAGTGCTGAGATTTTCCCCAGGCAATCCCGAGTCGACACTGATGGACATGTGCCGCAAAAACTTACTTCCAACAACAGCCTCTGGATGGGCGACGATCAGTTTAAAGACTGTACGACGTTCATCATAAGCGTTGTCAGCACTGAGAAGAAGGTCAAGGATGTATGGCTCTTGGGAATACAGATCTATGTCGCCGATGATAGGGGAAAATGTTCCAACAACAACAACAACGACAACAACAGCGGCAATATCAGCCGCGATGGAAAAAGGAAGCAGGCCCTGGTGGCCAACTTAACCAAGAAGCCCGAGCAAAAGCCAGCTGAGGTTCCAAAGCCCAGGGAGACTTACTCCTTCGAAGATGATGATGTCATGCCCATCTTCGATGTGATAATGAAGGTTGGTAAGCTCTAGCTCCCCGATGTCAAACGCCCTGATGAGGCAGTCGACGTAAATAACCCAAATTACTGCCACTTGCATCGGTACATCCACCATGCTACACGGGATTGCTACACACTCAAGCAATACATCCAGCGCCTGCTTGACACCAAGGCCCTCACCTTAGACTTCGACAACAAAATTATCACCGTCAACATAGTGTCCCTCTAATTCGATAACTTTCCGTCAATGGAGGCACATGACGGAATAATCCATATTCCCAGAGCAACAATGGAGGTTATTAACTGTCACACCCCGATCTCCCGCAGGCAATCGGCCGTTCCCGCTAGGCGGGAATCACCCTCGCCAGCGCTCCCGCGGAATGATCGCTTAACCCATCCGGGCGTGATGCCGCACGAGCGTGAGCCACGCCCGTGCAAGGCCATGGTTCATTGGCTGGCGGCAAGAGTTCTAAGCCACAGAGTCGCACAGATTGTCCGAGTGCAGCGAAGTCATAAACGCATAGCGATTCGGTAACAGGTTCACTGAGTCGACAATATAGCGGAAGCATTGAAACACAAGTTTGAAGTAAGCAACTCTTTATTGATATGAACATGTGTTACAGGCGGCGTATAGCCGAGATTACAAGTCGCTCAAGCCTCTCTCTCTGAAACAGTAAAAGCGTGCCAAGTGGCTACAACTGTGGAATGATTGTACAGGCGATGGTCAGGCGACGCTCCAACATTATGTCTTATATATGTGCTTCAGTTTCGGACGCACCGTTGCAAGGCTTCAGAGGGAACTCCTGGCCTTAGCACGCACGAAGGAGACGTCCGCACCGAACGAGGTTCTCCCGCACCCTGCATACAAACTGGTGGATTATCAGTACATTGAATGTACTGGTGCGGAAGCTACTCGCCCGCTCGACAAATCCAAACACGTAATACAGGTTCCGTGCACAACTATTAAGTTGTCTTTCTAGTTGCCTTAGGATCAGTTTCATGCAAACATTGAATAGCTTATCGTGTCGGGCAGTTAGCCGTGCGATGTTTGAGGAAACACGGCGAGACTTACCAACTTACCATTTCTCCTTCCCTGTCCAAGGCAAACATGATTAATTCAAGCACGGTAAGTATAAACATTCAGGAGGCATAGCATATGCAAACAGGAGGGTCCTTATAATATGATCGTTCAGGTGTTAAGTTGATGCGATGCAATGACTCGCATGCGGATAGCCGCTAAGCGAGGATGACTTATCTATATGAACAGAAGTCGCTGGCATAGCCATAAAGGATCAGATTTGTAGTCTCAGGGTCGAGGATGAAGTGCAAGCAATGAACACGATGGGCATTGCACTTTATCCCGCCGAAACAGACGACTACTGTAGTCTCAGGGTCGAGGATGAAGTGCAAGCATACAGAAACGGAGAGCCTTGCACTTATCCCGCCGAAACAGACGACTACCAGAAGTTCCGTCTAGACCGGGTCGGCCTCAGTGCCCCGGTGATCGCCCGCGGAACAAGATCCGAAGATCACCTTTTACAAGTTGTCCGCGACATGCAAGTCAGGGTCTCGGGTCAGATACAGAAACGAGTTCGAACAGAATATATATATGGAACTTGTTAAGACAGGATTCAGTAGTTTGCTCCTCGAGCTGTAATCCAGGGATTTATTCATTCTTGGTGCAGATTCCCTGGTTCAGAATTTGCCTTGGTGACCTAACGGTCCCGAATACTTGCAGGTTCGTTCAGGCATGGAACGACTACTTAGTAGTCTTCCGGGGTTTGGATGAATACAAGGCAACATACAACAGACAAGCATGCGTTTCTAAGGAACATAAGCAGACACGTTTGCTCGGGCCCGAAGGTAAGCCGAGAGATGAAATCGTTAGGGGACTTAGCATGTGAGGGTCAGAATACAAGCAGTATTTCATTTCCATGTTCTAGCAAGCAATACAGTTGGGATTATTCCCTTAGCTAGGTGCGTTGGATTTATTAGCATGCAGGGGGTGAATCACCTAGCGACTAGCATGAACATTCCAGATTTTATGTGTGCTGGCTAAGCAAAGACAAGTTCACCGTAGCCACCCACCTTAGCGATGATTTGCCTCGGTAGAGCGATACGCCTGAGCGAGCCTCTGAAAGCCTAAGCCGAATTCCTGTAGGGACAAGTCTGGATATCCTTTACTTCTCTTTTGAGGCAAAGCAGGTCGGGACAACTATACTATTACCGTTTGAGACGGCAGTCCGCTTGATCGGAACGGGGTGTTACATCCTACCCAACTTAGAAAAAGTCTCGTCCTCGAGACTTACTAAGGACAAGCAGTAATCTAGGGTTGAGGCAATCCTAGACAAGTCGTTTGTACTTGTTCATTTGGATATTCACTTGCACAAGCGTCAAAATCAGCATATCGCTTAGACTGGATCGTGCGCACTTTCGAAGTGCACTTCTAGCGTGAACACGTCAACCATCTTAGTGATAGCGAAGTCTCAGCACTCGAGTTTCACCTTTTCTTAAGTCTTGGATGGTGCACTAGTTCAAGGCGTCCCTCGAATAGATGCATTCAACCAAACTTTGGGTTAGTGAAAATCGGACAAGCTACTAGCGATACTCTCAAGGGTTCGCACAGGTTGGCACAAAGGCCACTCGCAGCACAACAGCAGACACGCAAGCACATCATTCAAAACGCATTTTGAAAGTATTTAGACTTATTGTTGGAACATCCCATCGAGGCATTGAGAGAGAGCGTGCACATAACCCACGAACGAGCTTTCGAAACAGAGATATCGAATCGAAGTCCAAAGGCGTAGAAGCCAGGCTCTGATACCAACATGTCACGCCCCGATCTCCCGCAGGAAATCGGCCATTCCCGCTAGGCGGGAATCACCCTCGCCAGCGCTCCCGCGGAATGATCGCTTAACCCATCCGGGCGTAATATCGCACGAGCATGAGCCACGCCCGTGCAAGGCCATGGTTCATTGGCTGGCGGCAAGAGTTCTAAGCCACAGAGTCGCACAGATTGTCCGAGTGCAGCGGAGTCATAAACGCATAGTGATTCGGTAACAGGTTCACTGAGTCGACAATATAGCGGAAGCATTGAAACACAAGTTTAAAGTAAGCAACTCTTTATTGATATGAATATGTGTTACAGGCGGCGTATAGCCGAGATTACAAGTCGCTCAAGCCTCTCTCTCTGAAACAGTAAAAGCGTGCCAAGTGGCTACAACTGTGGAATGATTATACAGGCGATGGTCAGGCGACGCTCCAATATTATGTCTTATATATTTGCTTCAGTTTTGGACGCACCATTGCAAGGCTTCAGAGGGAACTCCTGGCCTTAGCACGCACGAAGGAGACGTCCGCACCGAACGAGGTTCTCCCGCACCCTGCATACAAACTGGTGGATTATCAGTACATTGAATGCACTGGTGGGGAAGCTACTCGCCCGCTCGACAAATCCAAACACGTAATACAGGTTTCGTGCACAACTATTAAGTTGTCTTTCTAGTTGCCTTAGGACCAGTTTTATGCAAACATTGAATAGCTTATCGTGTCGGGCAGTTAGCCGTGCGATGTTTGAGGAAACACGGCGAGACTTACCAACTTACCATTTCTCCTTCCCTGTCCAAGGCAAACATGATTAATTCAAGCACGGTAAGTATAAACATTCAGGAGGCATAGCATATGCAAACATGAGGGTCCTTATAACATGATCGTTCAGGTGTTAAGTTGATGCAATGTAATAACTCGCATGCGGATAGCCGCTAAGCGAGGATGACTTATCTATATGAACAGAAGTCGCTGGCATAGCCATAAAGGACCAGATTTGTAGTCTCAGGGTCGAGGATGAAGTGCAAGCAATGAACACGATGGGCATAGTACTTTATCTCGCCGTAACAGACGACTGTTGTAGTCTCAGGGTCGAGGATGAAGTGCAAGCATACAAAAACGGAGAGCCTTGCACTTATCCCGTCGAAACAGACGACTACCAGAAGTTCCGTCTAGACCGGGTCGGCCCCAGTGCCCCGGTGACCGCCCGCGGAACGAGATCCGAAGATCACCATTTACAAGTTGTCCGCGACATGCAAGTCAGGGTCTCGGATCAGATACAGAAACAAGTTCGTGGCAGAATATATATATGAACAAGTCCGGTATGGAACGAGTTCGAACAGAATATATATATGGAACTTGTTAAGACATGATTCAGTAGTTTGCTCCTCGAGCTGTAATCCAGGGATTTATTCATTCTTGGTGCAGATTCCCTGGTTCAGAATTTGCCTTGGTGACCTAACGGTCCCGGATACTTGCAGGTTCGTTCAGGCACAGAACGACTACTTAGTAGTCTTCCGGTGTTTGGATGAATACAAGGCAACATACAACAGATAAGCATGCGTTTCTAAGGAACATAAGCAGACACGTTTGCTCGGGCCCGAAGGTAAGCCGAGAGATGAAATCGTTAGGGGACTTAGCATGCGAGGGTCTGAATACAAGCAGTATTTTATTTCCATGTTCTAGCAAGCAATACAGTTGGGATAATTTCCTTAGCTAGGTGCGTTGGATTTATTAGCATGCAGGGGGTGAATCACCTAGCGACTAGCATGAACATTCCAGATTTTATGTGTGCTGGCTAAGCAAAGACAAGTTCACCGTAGCCACCCACCTTACCTCGGTAGAGCGATACGCCTGAGCGAGCCTCTGAAAGCCTAAGCCGAATTCCTGTAGGGACAAGTCTGGATATCCTTTGCTTCTCTTTTGAGGCAAAGCAGGTCGGGACAACTACACTATTACCGTTTGAGACGGCAGTCCGCTTGAGCGGAACGGGGTGTTACATTAACCTCCCACCATCTCGTGATCAAACAGCCGGGCCGATACCTCTTACCATATCATGATAGGAGGCTATATGGATTCATCCAGACCTTGATCCAGACGTAATGCAGCAAGTAACACCTTCTGCCACCAAGTCCAAGGACCAGAAATCCAAGTCCTGCTACACGGTTTCTCTTCCATTTGAGGAAGTTGTAAAAAGAACAGCGAGGTCAGGCTTGACGTACCAGTGCAAGTACAATACCCCTGACGATGGCGTGCTCCCGACACAAATTCTCTCCTTGTCGTAAAACTACACAGAAAGGCACCCAAACCTCTGGTCATTTGCCTTCATAGGCCGAATCAACCTCCGAAGGATGATCCATCGCCTCCTACCACGTCCGAACCTCTGGTTGTTTGCCTTCATAGGTAGAGTCAACCTCCGAAGAATGTTCTACCACCTCCTATAACATCCGAACATCTGGTAGTAAAGATGCGCAGGAAACCTGCAAAGTCATCGCTCGTACTAGGGGTAGATCTCAGAAAGGACGAGCTGGAGGAGTACGTAGTTGCTCATGCAAACGTCCCTTCTCTGGATTATGTAATTCCTGAAGAAAAGATACCATATTTTGTGAATAAAGGGCTATCTTTCAACTACTCTGAAGTTGCACACATAAGCACACTGTATTCCACGGAGCATGGTCTAGGCCTGTGCCTGCAAACACAGGTGACTACTCAAACCTCCAAAGGATGCTCCGCTGCCTCCTACCACGTTCGAACCTCTGGTCGTTCGCCTTTATAGGCCGAGTCAACCTCCAAAGGATGCTCCGTCGCCTCCTACAATGTTTGAACCTCTAGTAGTAAAGCTGTGCAGGAAACCTCCAAAGTCGTCGCTCGCACTGGGGTAGATCTCGGGAAGGACGAGCTGGAGGAGTACGTAGTTTCTCACGCAAACGTCCCTTCTCTGGACGATGTAATTCCTGAAGAAAAGATATCTTATTATTTGAATAAAGGTAAATCTTTGAACTACTCTGAAGTTGGACACATAAGCACACTGTATTCCATGGAGCATTGTCTAGGCCTACGCCTGCAGACACAGATGACTACTACCTATACAGTAAACCGGATCCTCCCTAGCCAAGATTTTTACTTCATGGTTCCAGCAAGGAGGAGGGAAGACTAATACATTATCTTCAGCCTGGTTTAATGTCCTCGGTCCTTTATCTCGGAGGAACTAGAGCCCAAACCTGATACCAACAAAATATAACTTTATCGGTTCAGTGGTCAAGCCAAACACCTCATCCAGAAGATGGGTAATGATTTTAAAAGCAATCGAGGTCTGAATTACGGCAAAGGTCGACGACTGCCCTCGTGCCTCACCTCTCCGGCAGGCAAATCTGAGGATTACTACCATAAGACCAAGCATGGCTTAGGGTACGTTACGCCTACCATAACCCCCGAAGGCTCGGATGAAGAAGATGAGTTACACTCTCACTCTTCAGAGTCTTCCTCTTGGGACTCCGACGTTTGTATCGGGGAGATGCTCAAGCAAACATTGTTTGCCAACATGGTGTCAGCTGACCTTGAGGAAGACAACGAGGATCCATCAAAACTCTTTAAAGTGGAACCGTGGGCCTAACGCCTAGACGAACAATGGGAGATGCGGTTCGAACAACAAGAACCTCCTACCGAGGACGAAGTCGTACAAGTCAATCTGGGCGAAAAATCTTCCCCTAAATATATCTTCATCGGCAAGTGTCTGACTGATGAGGATCGAGAAATCCTGCTACAGCTCATCAGGGAATATATTGATGTCTTTGCCTGGAGCTATGAAGATATGTCGGGATTGGACCCCAAATCGTGGTCCATAAGCTCAATATTTTGCCGAATGCTAAGCTTGTCAAGCAGCAGCAACGACGATTGTCACGCCCCAGTCCCAAAATATCAAGGGACTAGACACGTGGCATTGGCCAGCAGCACACACCGATGGGCAAACCCAATTTAATGGACCCATCAGAGTGTACTTAAGCTATAATACAACAATAAAGGTCTAATATACTAATCTCATCCACAGAAATGAATACATCAGTATCAGAATATAAAGCAATATCAAGTCTCAATAAAATATAACTCGGAGAACAATCTGATAATGAGTCTGATACAATAGTCAAGAATAAAGATAACAATAACAAATACTGAGTATGGATAAAGCATATACTCAGAATAAATCCTTGGCGATCACTCGTCTTCTGGTTCTGGTACTGATCCAGTGCCTGCTCCTGTTCCTGCTTCTGCTCCTACTAATGCTCCTGTCTCGTATACCTCGGGATGGATCTCCTCTACTATTCCTGGGGACATAATCCGGATCCAGGTCCTCAGGGGACATAGCGAGGTACAAAATAACTCATGCCAAAATAAATACAGTGCAGCAATAAATGAATCAATAGGGTAAACTATTTAACCAGCTAAGTGATATGCAAGTGAGATTTTTAATCATACTCAGGCTGAGACTACTATAGGCTCTGTGTCTGGGAAACCCATAGCAGCATTAGTATTACGACTCCAGTATATATGCCAAAGCAAGTATTATCACAACTCCAGTATATGTGCCAAAGCACCTCCAGATAACAATATATATATATAATATAATCAGCCTTTGATATGGTAATACTCTCCCCACCCAATGTAATCACACGTCTCATGTCCACGATGTCTCATGTCCATGTCACGCAGGATCATGACCTCTAACTGATGCAATAAGTCATAATGATAGCTAAGCATGTATAAAGTATATGTCATAAACATGTATCCTATACATAATCACCATGAATATCTCAGGAAGATTCTGTCTCATGAATAGTATCAGGTGTCCTGTGGTATGACGTACTTGATAATGCAAGCACGAGAATGTATAAGGTCCCGATGTCCATGTCTAGGTGATATTACACAACTCTGCGTACAATGTTGACACCCGAATATTATTTGGACGCTAAGTAATATCAAACGATCCTAGGTTAAACAGAGATCTTACAGTATTAAATTAAGAGAATAGTATAAACAAATATTGCAAGTATTGCATGGTACACTTGCCTGGGGTTCTGACTCCAACTGTTGCTCTGGTATCAGCTGGATCTGCAGGTTCTCCTCCGGTTGCTGAAATAAATGTTACCATAAGGTTCAAAAGACATCAAATAGCTAAAAATGCCTGTCCTTGAGTCCAATTTGGACACAGGGGCAAAAGCGACAGTTTCTGGTCAAAACGGGGTCCACATGTGGCTCGCTTCGCACCGAAAAATGTGCCAGAGACAATGTTCTCCAAATTCGTCAAACTTAGTGTCAACAAGTCCAGAACGATGATACAAACCCAACGGAACGTCCAGAACTGGATTCCGATGAGTCGATCACAAAATTGCCCGTCAAGTAGAGCCATGGGACCCACGATACGTGAATTTGTTAATGTTCTCATAATCGAACCAAACTTGGGTTACAGGACCAGCGTATTGCTACGAGTCCGATGGCGTAAGTTCAATTTCGATACGACATGTCTACACGAAGTTACAATAAGTTCCAGAATAGGGCCGATACGGGACGTTGTCAACGGATACGCGTTGATTCCGGTGTGCACGCATATCCAAATCAACTTCCGTAAAATCTCATAGGTCTGTATTAACGGCGCGCACCTTTCGGTGAAGTCCGCACACGACCAAGTCATCTCGTTTGGCGGGGCGCACTCAGTTCTGGGGAAAAATAGGGTAAATATTTTCCTGATTTTGGATCGCAGTTCACGATCGCCACAGGACACGACACACCGAGCGGGTTGCACTGGTATCGAGAGGGTCACACAGGGTTCGCATCACAGCAGACGGAACAGGAAATAGGGCAGCGAGGAAAGAGAAACGGTCACCTGAACAGGGCTCCGCAGAAGGCTAAATCTCGCGTCCTCGCGAGTCGTCGCGACATGGCGGCTAGGGTTTTCGCCGGAGGCGGCCGGAGCTGGTGGCGGCCGGGGCTGCTACGGCTCTGGAGTCGTCAAGGTGGTCGGAGAAGACGGAGGCGGCTCTCGTTGTGGCAGCTGGGGCCCGGAGTTGGAGGCGGCGCGCTGGCGGAGCTCGGCTGCGGCTGAGATACTGGCGGAGGAGAAAGTAGCCGGTGGAGAGAGGTCACCGGGGCTCGGGGATCCAAGGCAGAGGCTCGTCGGTGGAAAAGACGTAGGGAGAGGCCGGGGATGATGGTGGCTGAGAGTTGGCCGGGGTTGCGGGGTTTAAATAGGAGGAGCGGGGAGGAGCTAGGCGGTCGGAGGCGACGGTGGCTGAGGGGGTGTTGATCGGGGGCTGCGGGTTTAAATAGGAGGAGGGGGCTGCGGTTTGTAGGGAGGGGAACTAAGGGGTCGTCGGCGGTTGCGGGGAGGCCGAGCGGCGCGGAGAGTGGGGCAGCCGGCGGTTACGGGCGGAGGCTGCGGAGGAATTACGGGCGGAGGCGGCGGAGGAATGTAACATTGCATAGATCATCTGAAACATCTGCTGCCCGTCCATGGCCTGCCCTGGTGGAATTACGGGCAATTGCGTCGATGGTGGAATGTCATTTTGCTGGATTCTCGTGGCATGATGACTTGCTTGTTGAGCTGATCATCCTTCATCAACTGGTGTCGCTTCATCTTCGTTGGTTACCACAACATCTCGTGGTGATATTGCAGGAGTCTCGTCGTTTGCTCGTGAATCCATAACTCTGCAACCAAAATAAACAATGAGAGGCGCTCAGGAATCAAGGCAGGATGCAATTCAAGAAATTGATTCGAATCCGATATAGATATCAAGAACGTTTCAAGCAAGTGGATGAGATCCTAAAACTTATCCTATTCTTATTGCAGGCCTGTTCGGTCCCTAAGTTGAAACCGAACAATTTAGTCGTTGACCTGCATGGGCCACCACAAAAACTATGTCACGCCCCAGTCCCAAAATATCGAGGGACTGGACGCGTGATAATGGCCAGCAGCACACACCGATGGACAAACCCAATTTAATAGATCCTTCGGAGTGTACTTAAGCTGTATTATATTAGGCAGGGTTTACTATCTCATCCACAGAACAACATGGACTAAAACAAAACAGAATTAGATGCTGAAAGTAAAGTTACAGACGAATATTCAGCAAGAAATAATACTAAGTCGGGTGGAGACAAATCTACTACCGACAAACAAGAAAATAAAGACAAGAAAGAGATAAATAAAATATGCTAGACAGTAACTAAGAAGCAGGGCCATCAACTACAATCAAACTCTCGTCTGGTGCTGGTCCATAAGCTGCGGTACTCCTCGTTTGCTAAATCTGGAGAACAAAACCAGGTCCTCAGGGGACATAGCAAGATACAAAAGAATACGAGCCAAATACAATAAATGACATGTAAGATAGAGAAGAAAGTAAACACAAGCAAATAAGACACGAGAAATCACTATATCTAAGACAGTGGCATGCCAGTGATGCTATCAAACATGACTATAAGCAATCGGGGTAACCGTATCTCAATGGGAGATCACGATCCTATAGAAAGCAGTCCAACAGGGACTCACAGTCTATAGTATGTCTCTTTCGCAGCCCAGCGGGAGCTCACGAAGGAGGTAGTCAAATGAACAATTCTCTATTGCAGTACAATGGGTACTCACAATCGAGATTTGCTCAAGTGTAGTCAATGTCCAATAACAATCATCAAGGAACTAAGAATCAGTCAAGTCAACTCCAGGAATGTAAAGTACATATAAACCATCACAATATATCTATGGAACAAGTAGTGATCCAAGGAAAGCAAATAATATATATGCACGCAAACCGAGAAAATATGACTAGAGCAGCAGGAATAAATCAGAGCACATCAAGAACTATATATGACAGGAAAGTAATAACTAAAAAATATGCAAATATTGTACAAGTATCTTGCACGATAATGAATAGTATAACCAGGAGACAAGTATCAAAACTGCAAGATTTGGCAAGGTATACTTGCCTGGGTTCTGTCTCCATTTATAGCTCTGACTTCAGCGGAGATTGCAGGCAGTACTCCGGTTGCTGAAACAGACATCACCATCAGGTCCAGAAAATATCAATCAGCTAGGAACGCCTGTCCTTGAGTCCAATTTGGAGACAAGGGCAAAAACGTCAATTTCGGGTCAAGGCGGGGTCCAAATGTGGGCCGCTTTGCACCGAAAAATGCGTCAGGGTCAAAGGTCTCAAAAACAGTCCAACTTAGTGTCAACAAGTCAGGAACGTTGATACGAACCCAACGGAACTTCCAGAATTGGATTCCGATGAGCCGTTCTCAAAATCGCCCGTCGGGTGGAGCCTGTGGGGCCCAAGACACACGATTTTGTCAACGTTTTCAGAATCGAGCCAAACTTGGCTCACAGGACCAACGTATTGCTACGAGTCCAATGGCGCAAGTTTCGTCTCGATCCGACATGTGTACACTAAGTTACAGCGAGAATCAGAAGGGTCGGATACGGGGCTGTGTCCGCGGATACGCACTGATTTCGGTGTGCACGCACATCCGAATCAGCTTCTGCGAAATCCTGCACGTCTGTATCAACGACGCGCACGTATCTGTGAAGACCGCACGCGACCAAGTCGTCCCGTTTGGCGGGGCGTACTCAGTTCCGGGGTGAAAACAGGGTCTGGTTTTTCCTGTTTTTGGATCGCGGTGTGCGATCACCACAGGACGCGATGCCCCGAGCGGTTTGTCCGGGCACCGAGAGGGTCATACAGGCTACGCGATAAAATTTACGGAATCGAAAACGGGGTTACGAGCAGGAAGTTAAGAATACCTGAACTGGGCTTGAAAATAACGTCTCCCTCGTGTCCGACACGACACTGTGTCTTGTGTCGAGTCCTGTTTCCTCCCTAGGTTTAGGGTTTCTGATTCCTGTGTCCGCGGCTAGGCTCCTATGTCCGTGTCTAGGAGGCCAGAGTCGAGCCGGAGGGAGACTGGGCGGAGGCGGCCGGGCATGTCGGCGTCGGCGCTGCTCACGGAGGCGTCGTCTCAGGCGGCTGCGGCCGGTGCTCGGGGTTCGTGGCCGAGCGGGGAAGAAGCACTGGGACGCTGGGAGGAAGAATGAGAGGTCAAGGGCGGCTTGCGGCAGGGTCTGGGCGGTGTCGAGGTGGTTGGGAGGCGCTGGAGACGGAGATCCGGCGGAGGGCAGCAGCTAGGGGAGGGGAACGGGGCCGGAGCTAGGGCACGGTGCGGCGGAGGAGGGGAGAAAGGGGCTCGGCTGCGGGTTTTATAGAGAGGAGACGGAAGAGGGAGAGGCGGCAGTTGCGGTGGCCGGAGGCGAAGGGGCGGGGACGCGAGAGGGCGGCGGGTTCTGGAAGTCGGAGAGGAACCGTCGCCGGCGGCGGAAACGGCTCAGGCGGTCGGGTTCTGCAGAGAAGGGAAAGAAAAATGTCACGCGGGTCTGCGGGTTGGCGGATGCGGGTTGGGCTGACCCGGCCCGACCCGCTAGGCGGTTCGGCCGGTCCGGTTCAGCTGGACCGGGTTCAGGCCGGTTCAGGCCGGTTTGAACCCGGTTCAGCCCGGTTCAATTTGGGTTTGAATAATTAATTTGTTTTTAGGCTTTTAAAATCAATCCGGGGTCCACTAAATTCCCGGAAAATTACCCTATGTCTGGTTTTTAATTTTACACCATAAAATATTATATTCATAATAGTTTAATATTATTTATTATCAATTAAAAATCCTTTAATAATTAAAATACTTTAATTTAATTACAGAAAAATCCAAGAAAATTCCAGAAAATTCACAAAAATCCAAATTTAAAAATTCTTGAAAATCAGGGGGTTTACAATCTACCTCCCTTAAGAGGATTGCGTCCTCGCAATCAAAGAATAACCGGTCAACAGAGATGACACGGTTGCAATCATTTTCGAAGCACAACAAAATCAAGGAGAATCAAGGTTGAGAGTAATACTTAGGAAAATTATTTCCCTAAGCATTAAATGTTATGCAATTTTTCAAATATGGGAAATCTAGAAAATTATAGTTTTTATAGAAAAATAGGTTATTCTTTTAAAGCATATTAGATTAACAGCAAAATTACTAGGTGATCACTAGGTTATCTATTATTAACAAGTTAAGATTATCAGGGTGAGGCTAGGGTCATGAACCAATAGGCACGATCTAGAAACAGAAAACTACAAGAACTTACGCGCATTAGCAACTCCATGGTTCTGCACGTCTTCCAAAGGCATTATGAGGGCTTGTCCACGTCCTTGTCGTCGATTCCTCTGCTGCTGCTGAGCCTGCTGGAAGAGCAGTGCCTGGGGTATCAAAGGTGGTCTCGACTGATATCCTCCTGGAGCTGGTGGTAGATCTTCTTGAACTTCCGTTTGTGGTGCTTCCAATGTTGGATAGATTGTCCTCGGTACTGGTAACGCTTGTTGGTTTACCCTTGGTGCTCTATCTCGACGCTCAGGGCATTCCCTTAATAAATGCTGACTGGATCCGCAAGCTATGCATAATTTCTTCTTTCGTCTGCACTCGTCCTCAATATGGCCTCGCCTGTGACAATATGGACAGATAGGTATTGCCTGTGGAGATGCTTCTGGTGGCTGGTGCATATGAAGTCTTTTTGTAACTTTTTCCTGTGGTGCTCCGACTGTTGCTGATGTGGATGACCTCTTCAGATTAGTCTCTCTCCTGATGACCCGCTCCATGCGTCGTGCTGCAGCAAGGACGTCCGGATAAGATGTAGGCACAACGGATCCAATCAGTTTCTGCAGCTCAATGTTTAGTCCGTCGAAGAACTTCTCAGCCTTTTCTTCTTCTGTCTGAATCAAAGTAGGGGCAAAATGACTCAGACGAATGAACTCCGTGTTGTACTCTTCCACTGTCAGATTGTCCTGAGTGAGGCAATTGAACTTGTCCCGAAGTTTTGATCGAGCAATGGCTGGAATGTACATCTCCAGAAAGAGTCTAGAGAACTCTTCCCAAGTGACTCGGTCTGGTCCGAGCCTGGTCTCTTCAGATATCCACCAGTGATGAGCATTGTCCGTCAACTGCATTCTGACGGCGGTCATCCAACGTTCCCTTGGAAGCTCAGCTGCTTCTAGTTGATGTTGTATGTTGGTGAGCCACTCATGAACTTCTGTGGGTTCTTCTTTTCCTGAGAAGGTATGGGGTTTCAGCTGGCGAAAATCGGCGATAGAACCCGTTATTGGCCGTCGTGCCTGCTCTAGTACGGTTACTAAGCTGCGACTCCATGCCTCTTGTTGAGCTTGCACTATTGTATAGATCATCTGAAATATCTGCTGCCCGTCCATGGCCTGCCCTGGTGGAATTACGGGCAATTGCGTCGATGGTGGAATGTTATTTTGCTGGATTCTCGTGGCATGATGACTTGCTTGTTGAGCTGATCGTCCTTCATCAACTGGTGTCGCTTCATCTTCGTTGGTTACCACAACATCTCGTGGTGATATTGCAGGAGTCTCGTCGTTTGCTCGTGAATCCATAACTCTGCAACCAAAATAAACAATGAGAGGCGCTCAGGAATCAAGGCAGGATGCAATTCAAGAAATTGATTCGAATCCGATATAGATATCAAGAACGTTTCAAGCAAGTGGATGAGATCCTAAAACTTATCCTATTCTTATTGCAGGCCTGTTCGGTCCCTAAGTTGAAACCGAACAATTTAGTCGTTGACCTGCATGGGCCACCACAAAAACCATGTCACGCCCCAGTCCCAAAATACCGAGGGACTGGACGCGTGATAATGGCCAGCAGCACACACCGATGGACAAACCCAATTTAATGGATCCTTCGGAGTGTACTTAAGCTGTATTATATTAGGCAGGGTTTACTATCTCATCCACAGAACAACATGAACTAAAACAAAACAGAATTAAATGCTGAAAGTAAAGTTACAGACGAATATTCAGCAAAAAATAATACTAAATCGGGTGGAGACAAATCCACTACCGACAAACAAGAAAATAAAGACAAGAAAGAGATAAATAAAACATGCTAGACAGTAACTAAGAAGCAGGGCCATCAACTACAATCAAAATCTCGTCTGGTGCTGGTCCATAAGCTGCGGTACTCCTCGTTTGCTAAATCTGGAGAACAAAATCAGGTCCTCAGGGGACATAGCAAGATACAAAAGAATACAAGCCAAATACAATAAATGACATGTAAGATAGAGAAGAAAGTAAACACAAGCAAATAAGACACGAGAAATCACTATATCTAAGACAGTGGCATGCCAGTGATGCTATCAAACATGACTATAAGCAATCGGGGTAACCGCATCTCAATGGGAGATCACTATCCTATAGAAAGCAGTCCAACGGGGACTCACAGTCTATAGTATGTCTCTTTTGCAGCCCAGCGGGAGCTCACGAAGGAGGTAGTCAAATGAACAATTCTCTATTGCAGTACAATGGGTACTCACAATCGAGATTTGCTCAAGTGTAGTCAATGTCCAATAACAATCAACAAGGAACTAAGAATCAGTCAAGTCAACTCCAGGAATGTAAAGTACATATAAAGCATCACAATATGTCTATGGAACAAGTAGTGATCCAAGGAAAGAGCAAATAATATATATATGCACGCAAACCGAGAAAATATGACTAGAGCAGCAGGAATAAATCAGAGCACATCAAGAACTATATATGACAGGAAAGTAACAACTGAAAAACATGCAAATATTGTACAAGTATCTTGCACGATAATGAATAGTATAACCAGGAGACAAGTATCAAAACTGCAAGATTTGGCAAGGTATACTTGCCTGGGTTCTGTCTCCATTTATAGCTCTGACTTCAGCGGGGATTGCAGGCAGTACTCCGGTTGCTGAAACAGACATCACCATCAGGTCCAGAAAATATCAATCAGCTAGGAACGCCTGTCCTTGAGTCCAATTTGGAGACAAGGGCAAAAACGTCAATTTTGGGTCAAGGCGGGGTCCAAATGTGGGCCGCTTTGCACCGAAAAATGCGTCAGGGTCAAAGGTCTCAAAAATAGTCCAACTTAGTGTCAACAAGTCAGGAACATTGATACGAACCCAACGGAACTTCCAGAATTGGATTCCGATGAGCCGTTCTCAAAATCGCCCTTCGGATGGAGCCTGTGGGGCCCACGACACACGATTTTGTCAACGTTCTCAGAATCGAACCAAACTTGGCTCACAGGACCAACGTATTGCTACGAGTCCAATGGCGCAAGTTTCGTCTCGATCAGACGTGTGTACACTAAGTTACAGCAAGAATCAGAATAGTCGGATACGGGACGATGTCCGCGGATACGCACTGATTTCGGCGTGCACGCACATCCGAATCAGCTTCTGCGAAATCCTGCACGTCCGTATCAATGACGCGCACGTATCTGTGAAGACCGCACGCGACCAAGTCGTCCCGTTTGGCGGGGCGTACTCAGTTCCGGGGTAAAAACAGCGTCTGCTTTTTCCTGTTTTTGGATCGCGGTGTGCGATCACCACAGGACGCGATGCCCCGAGCGGTTTGTCCGGGCACCGAGAGGGTCATACAGGCTACGCGATGAAATTTACGGAATCGAAAACGGGGTTACGAGCAGGAAGTTAAGAATACCTGAACTGGGCTTGAAAATAGCGTCTCTCTCGTGTCCGACACGACACTGTGTCTTGTGTCGAGTCCTGTTTCCTCCCTAGGTTTAGGGTTTCTGGTTCCTGTTTCTGCGGTTAGGCTTCTGTGTCCGTGTCTAGGAGGCCAGAGTCGAGCCGGAGGGAGACTGGGCGGAGGCGGCCGGGCACGTCGGCGTCGGCGCTGCTCACGGAGGCGTCGTCTCAGGCGGCTGCGGCCGGTGCTCGGGGTTCGTGGCCGAGCGGGGAAGAAGCACTGGGACGCGGGGAGGAAGAAGGAGAGGTCGAGGGCGGCTTGCGGCAGGGTCTGGGCGGTGTCGAGGTGGTTGGGAGGCGCTGGAGACGGAGATCCGGCGGAGGGCAGCAGCTAGGGGAGGGGAACGGGGCCGGAGCTAGGGCACGGTGCGGCGGAGGAGGGGAGAAAGGGGCTCGGCTGCGGGTTTTATAGAGAGGAGGCGGAAGAGGGAGAGGCGGCAGTTGCGGTGGCCGGAGGCGAAGGGGCGGGGACGCGAGAGGGCGGCGGGTTCTGGAAGTCGGAGAGGAACCGTCGCCGGCGGGCGAAAACGGCTCAGGCGGTCGGGTTCTGCAGAGAAGGGAAAGAGAAAGGTCACGCGGGTCTGCGGGTTGGCGGATGCGGGTTGGGCTGACCCGGCCCGACCCGCTAGGCGGTTCGGCCGGTCCGGTTCAGCTGGACCGGGTTCAGGCCGGTTTGAACCCAGTTCAGCCCGGTTCAATTTGGGTTTGAATAATTAATTTGTTTTTAGGCTTTTAAAATCAATCCGGGGTCCACTAAATTTCCGGAAAATTACCCTATG
The DNA here is from genome assembly GCA_036927795.1 of Iris macrosiphon. Lineage (NCBI taxonomy): Eukaryota > Viridiplantae > Streptophyta > Magnoliopsida > Asparagales > Iridaceae > Iris > Iris macrosiphon. Next base: position 156,886,740 of record JAYESA010000013.1, on the reverse strand, counting down.
TCTGGTTTTTAATTTTACACCATAAAATATTATATTTATAATAGTTTAATATTATTTATTATCAATTAAAAATCCTTTAATAATTAAAATACTTTAATTTAATTACAGAAAAATCCAAGAAAATTCCAGAAAATTCACAAAAATCCAAATTTAAAAATTCTTGAAAATCAGGGGGTTTACAGTACCCAAGTAGACCCTGACAAGACCAAAGCGATCCTTTAAATGCGCCTACCGGAGAACCTCAGAGAACTTTGTGGCTTTCAAGAAAGACTGGCCTATATCAGGAGATTCATATCAAACATCTCTGGATATTGTCAGCCGTTCACGCAACTCATGAGAAGGAAGTCTCATTTGTCTGGAATAAAAAAATGCAGCGTGCCTTCGACGACATCAAGGAATACCTCATGAGCCCTCCAATATTGGTAGCCCCAGTTATGGAAAAGCCCTTTCTGCTCTATGTACGAGCAATGGATCACTCTCTTGCTGCTCTGCTAGCCCATAAGAGTGACGTAGGTCACGAGTGGGCTATCTACTACCTCAGCAGGATGATGGTCAGTGCGGAGCATAGATACAACCCCGTCGAGAAAGAGTGCCTCGCTCTAGTCTTTGCTATTCAGAAGATCTGATACTATGTGATAGGGCAAACGATCCATTTCATCTCTCAGGTCAACCCCCTCAGGGTCCTCATGACCAAACCTGGAGCGCTCAACTCCCGCCTGGCAACGTGGGCAATACTGCTATCACCATAAGACATGGCATTTGTTCCGCAAAAATCTGTCAAGGGCCAAGTATTAGCTGACTTTCTGGATGCCCACCCGGTGGCAGAAACTTTAAAACTCTATAAGGATATCTCCAACGAAGTTGAAAACTCCAATACCGTGACAAACGCAGAAGCCATTTGGCGAATGTTCTTCGACGGAGCTTCAAGAACATGGCCCAAAGTTGACATCGTCGCTGGAGTCAGATAGTGTTAATCTCTCCATATAATTTGGTAATCAACCGTGCCTACTCTCTCACTGAGCCATGCTCCAACAATATGGCAGATATAACGCTATCATCATTGGACTCCAACTCGCTAAACAAGTGGGAGTTGACTACATGGAAGCCAACGACGATTCCAAACTGATAATAAACCAAGTTCGAGGCAAGTACGAAGTTCGGAACGAGGACTTGATTCCCTAACACCAAGTCGCGCTTGGATTAATCACCACCTTTAAGGGGTTCTTCATAGAGCACGTCCCTCGACTGCGAAACATCGAGGCGGACGTCCTAGCCGGACTCGCAGCCTCTCTAGCTATTTCGGTCAATACCCATGAATTGAGCACCGTGATCGGTCAGGAGCTGGTTTGCCCGAAGAATAACCTCTCTATATTCCAGAGCTACTCAGTAGAGATGTCGCTGACTCACAAAACTAGAGACTTCCATTCACCGACTACACAGTCTATGGCATTCTCTCCGAGAACCCAAAGGAAGCCACTTCGATCAGAAGACGTTCCCTCCGGTTCTATTATGATACGGCTACCAAAATATTGTATCGTCGCTCCTATGATGGCCTTCTGCTATGATGTCTATCGAATACAGAAACAAAGCAGGTTCTCCATGAGGCTCACGATGCCCATCAGCCAGGGCCTAAGCTATATGATCGCCTCCGTAGAATGAGTTACTATTGGCCGATAATGGTAGCAGATGGCGTTGACTACGCAAGGAAGTGCCAAGCGTGCCAAATCCATGCTGACTTCATCCACCAACCCTCGGAGTTTCTACACCTGACCGTGGCATCCTGGTTGTTCGAAGCTTGGGGCATGGATATCATAGGGTCGATCAGTCCGCCTTCGGCTAAGGGACATCGGTTCATCTTGGCTATCATCGACTACTTCTCCAAGTGGGCAGAAGCCGTACCACTCGCTAAAGTCTAGGCGTCTAACATGATCAACTTCGTCAAGCATCACGCCATATATCGCTTTAGCTTGCCACAAAGGATCATCCATGACAACGGTCCACAGTTTGCAAGTTACGCGTTCTACCGATTTTAAGACAAAAATCGAATTCAGAATGTAGCGTCAGCTGCCTATAACTAGGCAATAAATGGTTTGGCAGAAGCCATCAACAAGGCCATCATAAAGCTACTCAAAAAAGTTTGTATCATCCAACAAACACGACTAGAATGAGAAGCTGAGTGAATGTCTCTGGGTCTACCGTACAATATTCCGGACAGCTATTGGCAATACGCCTTTCTCTCTGGTGTACGGAAGTGAAGCGGCCCTCCCGTTCGAGATCCAAATCCTTTTACTCTGAGTAGCTCTCTCCAACTAATTGACCGTCGATGATAATCACCGCTGATGGCTACAAGAGTTAGAAGCACTCGACGAGAAACGTCTCTTAGCTCAACAATGCATTGAGCTAAACCAAGAATGTCTCTCAGGAGCCTTCAACAAACGGGTGAAGAAGAGAACCTACCAAGTAGGTGATCTCGTCCAGACCGTAAGGAGGCCGATGGTTATGACCCACAAGACAACCGACAAATTCCAACCCAAATAGGAAGGTCCGTTCGTCGTAGAATCGGTATTCTCCAACGGCGCCTACCGGCTCGCGAAACCCAACGACGACTTGCTCATGATGCCTATAAACAATAAGTTCCTAAAAAAAGTATTATGTCTAAGCTAGACTTGTACTCCCCTTATCCCCAGCCGGGCAATCAATATGTACAGTCCTTACTCTTCGTTCTTCATCCCCAGCAAGTGCATATGTACAATATTTCCCCTTTTTTACAAATTTCTGAAAAAGCCATTATCTGTATCCAGGAGTCCTGTATGCACAACAAATAACAGATCCTCAAAATCTTCCCAGTGGAGCAATCCTCAGGTCCACCGACACACTCCCGCTTGGACCACCCAAAAACCAGTCTTTTTAGACTCTAGTCTCTCCAGCGGAGCAATCCTCGGGCCTATCTTCATTCTCGGATAGACCACACTCAACAAACCAATCATCGACGGGTTTTCCAGACACTAGTTCATGTCCATATTACCTCTAAACTACTGTCCTAACATTTCTCCCAGGCTGAGTTGGCCATGTCTATATTACCTCTGAGCAAACCTCCCGGGTCTTGGCTATCGATTATTACGTCCATATTACCTCTGATATCCATTGTTATCTCCACTTATCACTCGTACTTATCAAGGTACGCCAACGGTGTTAAGTCCATAAAACCTGCCACGTCCATATCACCTCTGGTAGGGCTTATTCCAAATCTATCACTTGCACTCATATGCGCAAGAAGTAATGGGTCTACAAAATCTAGCATGTCCATATTAGCTTTGATAGGGATTATTTTTGAACTTATTATTTGCACTCAACATGCGCAACAAATAATAGGTCCACCTAAGTCCCCCAGTGGGACATCCTAGACATGCTTCGATATTGTACTACGTCCATATTACTTCTGGTATGGTATCCAAAGCTCACAAAAATACTTGCAAATAAATGGAATAACTTTTATTTCTTTCTACGAAGAGAAATTGAAAGCAAAACTATATTCGAGGGATTGTCAAGATCTTAGACTCGAAGGCAAAATGGGGACACAAAAGAGTAAAAGAAGAACTACTGGTGCTATGAGTCGAAACATAACTCTGCTATCCGCTTATGGAGACAAAAAATATGGCCATCCATGCACACCTGGGCCCGATGTTGAACCTCTTGGGCCATAACCTCAGGATCATAGCGAGCGTAAGACACGTGTCGGTTCTCTAGCTTTTGCACCAGAACCTCAACGACAGCCGTATTCTGCTCTACTTGGCTCACCTCGATTCGGATAACCTTATTTTCCTGCTGGGCCTCCCGCATCCTATTCCCCAGCGTATCAAGCTCGACCTAGAGCCGTCTAATTTGCTCAGTCAGGCCCTTTTTCCAGGAGAGGCACTCTTCTCAGAGACCGCTCAGCCGGTCATGCCTCTCCTGCAAAATCCGAAGACCACGCTGCAAATACTCCATAGACAAAGCAAATAAGGCCTTCTCCATCTCCACCTTCTTTGAGAACTCGTTATACTCATGGGATATCACCATTCCTATATTCTCCTGCTGACACTGCCGCAGCTCCGTTAGGCATTTCTCCACCTCCACCAGTTTATGGCCCATAAAGTCGACCATCTGTTCAAAATTGGGGATACCCTTTAGAGAGTGGACCTGGCCCAGGCAAAAGATTTTTTGCGCTTCAGCACGCCCTCGATCCCTTTCTTTAAGAACATGTGGAAGCTCCAAATAGAGAGCTTGACGTTCTCGTTAATCTCTTCTAACGTAGCCAGAGTCAGAGGCGGCGGGATTGAAGAAGAGGTCGCAAGTGCAGTAGGAGGCACAATGATGTTCGAAAACCTCAAAGGCAAAGCAGCAGTAGAGGAGAAACCAATAGTCCTGTCTGCGATCCAATCTTTTATGGATGCACAAACTGCCTGGATACCCGACAGATGAACCACGGATCCCAGAGTAGTACCGAGATTGGGGATAGAAGTAGTAGGGCACCTCGCCATGTCGGTTCCCACCGATGTACCATCTCTAGACCGAATAACGGTAGCTTCAGAAGGTGACCCAGCAAACTCAAGGACCTCATCGCAGCGGCTTACTACCCCGTTGTCCAAAGCGGCTTCAGCCGCAGAACCCCCAGCAACAATAGTTGGAGGAGCGGCCGCCACGCCAGAAGGGCATGTAACAACAGGAACCTCCTCTGTCACATTCTCAGTAGGGGCACGATGAGATGTTTCTCGCCTCCATAAAAGCGAAAAAGGGACTCAGACCTCCCCCTAACGAGCTAGCTACCCTCTTCTTCCACAACGTCTTCCTCCACTGTCACATCCACGATCTTCAGGGGAGAGCTAGGGTCTGCAGAACCAAAACAACCAATAATTAACTTCACCCAAAGAATGTGAAGCTAAAGTGTCACGCCACAGTCCCAAAATACGTAGGACTAGGAATACGTAAGCATGCCAGCCGTATGTATATGAAAACTCCAATATATGGAAATTATAATACATACATACACTGTAAATGAATAACAATTCACAAGTGGTATATATTGTCAACATAAGTCTCAGGTTACTATATCTCATCTACAAAACTCATAAAGAAATAAATGATCAAATATGTCAATGAACCAAATATGAAATAGTCGAAAAGACCTAATAGTTGGGTGAAGACAAATCTACTACCAAACTAGGATATGAAAGAAAATATAATAAATACAATATCTAATGATCAGATAGGCTAGAAGGAAAGACCTCCTCGAAAGAGAATGAAGTAGCAAGTCATGGTCCGTGCTCCTGCAAATAGTCATGATCATCTACACCTGGAAATGGACCAGGTCCTCAGAGGGACATAACAAGATACATAAAATCATTCCACAATATACTAAAAAATAAACATCCATAAGGTCTCCTAACCGTTCTTTGTGAAATACACTTTTGAGGACAACATTCCTAATGAGGAGCTGTCGACACATACATGTGCTCGACTCACGTAGTGCTCACCTGAGTCACTAGTGGCCATTCTAAAGGAAAAGTAAATAAATGCTCGACACACGTAGCGCTCTATCGAGTCATCCATGGCCAATCTAGAGAAAAAGTAAATAACAATAAGAGCCCCTACGCTAACAGATGTCCTCCCTACCCCATGCTCCTATTCACGTTGTCTCCACAATATGATGATACCTCTAAATAACTGTTAAGTCTTCTAGCATACAATTATATTAGCAATTATTCCCTATCGCACATCCCGACGTATCGATGATCAGTCAAAACATAAGTCCGTGATCTACATGAGACTCACAACTCGTGTAAAAAAATATGTCATGGCCAAATAAGATATAAAGATGCCTCACTATCATGAGGTGGTCTCTTAAATCTAGGTCAATATGCATAACAAATAAAATAAGAAAAAATCGACGTCATCCGTCGTTGCACCCAAGTTTTCTTAGACGCGCAGTTTAATAATATACATAAATAAGAAAATAAATGACATAAATAAAATACGCAGATGTAAATGTAAATAAATAGTAGTACTGGTAAGGTATACATGCTTGTTATGTCCATGCTGAGTTGTGATCCCAAAGTTTAACCAAGATCTATCCATGAACCAACAATCTAAGACCATCAGGAATATCTACCAAGTCCAAAGAACATACAACTAAATTTCATACACAAATAAAATTACAAACAACCACTACTAACTAGGAAGGTGGGATTAATCTAAGTCGTCTATCATCTATGTCACCTAAGCCGTTTATTAGTTATAACATCTAGAACTAAGTAAAATTAGTCTTCAATAATCAATATTTATTAATAAAATTCTGAATTATAAGTTATACCTAAATATAAATCATGTTTGCAAGTTCAAAATTTATGGCACGCAAATCAAGACATTCCGTTGACCAAAAAGTCAACCAAATCAAATCCTTGATTTGTGTATAGAATCCTATAGATTTTAGCACTATATGAATGTTGAAATTGACGATTTCACAAAATCACAAATCTGTAAAGAATTATGGCCAATATGGTACACATATAACAGTTTTTGGTGGTTTCTTGGTTACATCTACGTTACATAAATTTTATAGAATAGTAAACTAGTATATTTATTTCTGGGAAAAATATATGTCATGGTTCATCGTGTCAGCTTTCCAAAACTTTAAACGGATAATGATTCCGAGTTCGAGATCTCTCAAAATCTCAAAAACACTGAAACATGTTAGATTTTGGACAACTGACACTCTACGAATTTTAAAGAATTTCATGTACATAATTATTAAAAATAAATTATATATTCTGGAAACTAACCTCAAGACGGTTCTAACGCTAGAAACAGGGATGCGTTTGGAGTCAGAAACTAGGAGATATAACTTCTCGAAATTAAAGTAGACCCTAGATAAAAACCTCCACAAACCTCTCTCTCTCCTCTCTTAAATTCGACGGAAATAAAAAACCCTAAACCCATCTACACATATATATAGGCAGCAGCTTACGGGTGGGCCATTCGGATGGGGATAGGGCTGACTGTGTATGTTGATTGGGTATTTAAATAGGTTTAAATATCCAAAATTTTATTTATTAAGCAGTTTTAACCTAATTAACTCCAAATAAATATGTAAAAATATCAGAAAAATTCAGAAAAATTTTAGAAAATATAAAATACCATTATAAACTCTAAAAAAAATACTTGGGCTAATTTATGGTTATAGACTTCTACAGTAAATTCTAAAAGTTCTAGAAAATTAGTTATTAGCCTATATTAAAACCAAATAAATCCAAATAAATTTTAGAAATTCTAAACAAATTACAGAAAATATATTTAAGTATTTTAACCCTAAAATAAATGTCTGGTAGAAAAATATGTAATTATGGTCTCACAGTAAATCATGGAAGTCCTAGAAAATTATGTTTTCTAGGTTTTGAATAACTAAAAATTCTAGAAAAATCCAAAAAAAAAAACTAAACTAGCCTGAAAATGATTCTAAATAAGTATTTATATAAGTAATTAAATCAAAGAAGTTATTTTCTAATTAACCAACAAATTAGCCAAATTCCAATAATTAAATAAAAAATATTAAAATTTAAAATTAGGGGGTTTACATGAAGCCGAAAAATCTCTTCTTTAGAAAAGTTGTGAAATAACATACCCGGAGAAGACAATGGAACCCGACGCTCGTCTAGTGCGGTCTGAACTCCCTCCGGGTCATTCAAGTCCTCCACCAGGATGGGGGAGGTGGCCAGTTCCACCAGCGAGCCCCTCGGAACATAACCACCAGAGCCCTCGGGAACAGGCTCCGCGGCCTTGGACCTAGGAGAAGCAATCTCTTCATCCGGATGCGCATATGAAACCTAGACAGTCGTAGACCGTTGGGGTCGGTCCCTCTCCTCATGTGTCTGCAAGTTTTCAAACAGACCAGAAGAAAGATATTTATAGAGGGGACCGGAAAGAATTAAACTAAGAGGTCGCGCGAATACCGCTTCAGCGTCTGGAATAAGCTTTGGGTCAGAAGTCATCAAAGCCAGGGGTCCTACCTCCTTCTCCTCTTTTTCTGGTCCTTCTTCGCCATCCCCAGTCGACACATTGGCCTTGACAGCAACCCGGTTCCTATAATGCAACCTCACAGAAATGGATGGTTCCTGCTTTCTCTTTTTGGACGGAGGGCTCCGTATCGGGGAGGCCCTGCGCTTCATTGGAGAGTTCACTGGAGGCAAGGGGTCATAGGAAGTATTCTCTTCCCCTGTCATTCAGTCAAAATTGACAAGCACAACCTTTTCCTTGCCTTTTCCCTGACCTTTCTAGGACTCCCTACATCGGGGCTTCAGCTTAGTACCCACGATGAAGCTAGTGTCCCGGTCAAAGCCAGGTGGAGGCGCATTCACGGCTACATAAAAGAGAGCCGCTGCATGGAGGATATGTGCAGGGACTTTAGCATCGGGCAGGGTAAACAGGTCCTGAGTATTGGTGGCAAAGTAATAATCCCAAGCTCGGGCTCCATCAAGAATGCTACCTTTAAAACCAAGACATGGGCTTGGATTGCTCAACATAAGCTAGCTATATCCAAACTAACAAGCAAACCTACTCGGCATATAAGGTTCCAAGAAGACGAGTTTCCGGTTCCGATATACCAAATGGGAAGGCATGATGGAAAGTAACCAGTAAATGAGCTTTGGGGACAGAACCTGACGGTCAACACCACCATCACAATGAATCATATTTACTTCGTCCTCTGTGAACTTAGGGACCGAGACAGAAAGAATAGTCCACTACGAGGGTGAGTGCATGCCGACAAGCGGGAACCTCAGTATGAACCCACTGCATCCTACCATACTGACGAATAAAAGCATCCGCTTTTGTCGTCGTCCTCTCACTCCAGGATGCATCAAAGATGGGTAGTGCATTAACAGCCAACCCATTAGATAATGGTAAGGCATCTCAACCCGGTTGAAATCCCCAAGGTCGCCATGAGTTATCACTTTACTCGTAAAAGTACGGAGCCCGTGATGGATACTGCAGACCATCGCTGGGAGTAAAGCTAGCCGATGGTCGAAAACTAACTTCACAGCGGGGAGGATGAGATAGCGGCTAGACCTCTCGATCGACCCGGAGCCCCTGGGACTACACAAGTTCACAGCCATATCATCAAGAATCCAGCCAATATAGCCTTATCAGACAGTAGCTGGGTGTCTTGGTAAAAGTAGTTGAAGGTATCAACGGAGCTACAAAACCCCTCACCAGATATAATCGTTCTCTTAGTAACGCGCACTAGGTCATCGACACTACTCAGGGTTTGAGGGCTCCGAACGATGACCCGACCTGAAGCTTCACAATTGAAGCGGTAATGGATCCAGGCCTTAGTATGGGGTAATGTCCCCTCTGTGCTTTTGTCCTTCTTCTTCTAAATTTGGTGGCAAGTGCTATTGTAGCACAACAATTACTGGTACACTGCGAGAAACCCCGAATGTTGTTTCTCCAACTCCTTGAATTCCTTATTATCAGGCGTGTACTCCTCATACGACTCGCTGCCCCAGGACAAACGCGAAATATCGTACACTCATGGAGGGCAAGTTCCATCTCCCCACCAGGAGTAAATAAGGTCCAGGTACGACAGTTGTACATCTTGGTCAAAGCCACAAACTTCGGGTTCTTCTCCAAATCGTAACAGGAACCCCTTATGGCGTAGTAGAGGTTGGCCTCCTTCAGGGACTGCTCGTACTTTTCTAGCATCTACATGGTCAAATTAACCCAAGAAGACGAATGATGCATCCAGTTGAGCAAGCATATTTTTTTCTTTGGATAGGACCCCTTGTCTGCGAGCTGGTTCAGAAAAGTGTCAGCTTCGTAGATACGAACATTCAGCCCCATCTCACTCGTGAAAGAGCCACGTTCCAACCCTCAAAGAGAATAAAAAAATAATTCCTTAGTCACCGCTTCTCTCTTCAGTTTAGAGTTAAAATGAATGCGGCCGACTTGGTCTGCCTTTTGGTCTGGGGTCAGGGTGTCCAACATCTTCTTTGGGATAGATACCATATTGAAGGCCGACAAAGGCAAGTGGCTCTCCATTGTAGGTATATGTATCTTCATCCCGCCAGAGGAGAAGGTCCAGCTCTCATTTTTCTACACTACCTTAACATCCGAGATAGTGAGAGCATTCCTAAATAGGAAGATGGGCTTCAAATGAGAAACTCCCTTTGAACCCTTAATCGGTCCAGAGTTCAACTGGCTAAGCAGAAAGAACGAATAGTGGTCCATTATTAACTTTATTCTCGCCTCAGATTGACCCTTGTTTATCTGGACCTGGATATTTGCCACTATGTGGTCGAACCTTATGCCAGTGCAGCCTGAGCACAACACATAAACACCTCCCCTGACGAAGCCACGGGTTAAGTCACTACAAAACCATAAATAAGAAGACGGTTAGAGCCCTCGGTATGTGTAAACCCCCTCACCAAAAAATAGGTATCTTGTGTGTATTTTGAATTTCTTGTATTTGTTTTAGGTTATTTTTCAAATCAATTAAAATTCAATAATTTTATTAGGACACTTCATCGTGGTTTGGACATTAATAATATAGGATGACCCCAAAATCTGTATCGCCCTTCATAGGAAGTAGCTTACACAAGAGACACTACATGTAGGATCTTTTCGTGGCACAAGAATTCGACCCCTTGGCATTAGTATGACATTAGTGTAATAACCATAGATTAAGTGTTAAATATTTAGATAATCTATATATAATTTATTTGTGGTCATTTTTAATTCCCAACTTCCTACAATTAGTAGCCCATAATTTTTTGTGTCAAGTTAGACATTTTTCCTTTTTATAGATTTGCATATTATTTACTACTACCTATTTTGTGGATAATCATTTAATTAATTACTTAGTTAATTAGATAATACAGTTATTTAATTTATTAAAACTAGATAAATATATAATTATTAATTATAAAATATTTCATAAAATATTTTGGGTGTGGTATTTTGTTAGAACTTTACAAAGTAATTTTCTAGAATTTATTTTGTGTGCAATATTATTTTTGGATTTTTAACCTCATTTATATATGTGAATATATAAATAAATATAAGATTAATAATAATAATAATAATAGTAATAATAATAATAATGTTAGTGATAATAATAAAATTAATAATAGTAATAATAATAATAATAATAATAATAATAATAAACAAAATCTAACTAAAATCAAACAAACTTTCTAACCTATTCTTATTACTAACCCCTCCCCCCAAGCAGCCAACTCCCCCACCCCTGAACGCGCGGCCCAGGCTCTCTCCCCTCTTTCTCTCTAATATATACACACACACACACACACACACACACACACACACACACACATACCATATAAACCCAACTCAAAACCCTAACCCTAGACCTCGACCCAGCCCGGCGACCGCCGACCTCCGGCCGACCTCGACGTCGCCGCCCCCGTGCCGCCGCCACCGTCCGCGCCGTCCGAGTCCGCGTGTTCGCGCGCATGCGCACAGTCCAGTTTTGGATCCATCTTCACGGTATGTTATCTCCCTCATCTGTGATCATTTTCGCATGCGGTTTGTTCGTGCCACAACCTAACCCTCTAGGATTTTTATTCAAGCGGCACGAGTTTTCGTGTTCCGGATTGGTCGAAAAATTGACCGAAAAATAACCGAAAAACTGACCAAAACAGTTCAGAATTTCGAATCCAAGACCCCACGTTCACACCTAATTTGCCATCAAACCGTTTAATATTTTCAAAAACTAATTAAAGGATTTTTCTTCTCCATATAACCAAAAAAAATTATGTTCTTTTAGTTTTTGTTAATTTGTTCTATGTGTAAAATTATTCAACCTCCAAATTGACAAAAACTTGTTTTTAAAATATTAGAAAATTGTGATACGGAGTGCGCTCCATCAAACGGGACCACCTCGTCGCGTACCAATTGCACCGAAAGGCGCATATGGTATATCTGAACGTGTGAGCTTTCGCGAAAGTTGATTCGGACGTGTGTGCGCGTCGGAATCAACTCGTATCCGTAAAAAGTTTCCGTATCGCAACTTTTGTAAATACCGCACCATTTAGTGTATGCTCGTCAGAATGCGATAAAACTTGCATTATTGGATTCATGGTATCACGCTGGTCCTGTGACCCAAGTTTCATATGATTCCGAGATAGTTGACCAAGCCTCCTATTTGCGGGCCCCACAGTTGACTTTTAGGACGAATTTGTGTTCGGCTCACCGAAATCCAAAATTGGATATACCATTGAGTTCGTATTGACGTTTAGAATTTGTTTAACCTATAATTTGTCCCATTTAGAGACTTTTACCTCTGGCACACTTTTTAGTGCAAAGTGGCTCATATGTGGACCCGCTTTGACCCAAAATTGTCGTTTTGTCCCTATGTCCAAATTGGACGAAAGGGTAGTATTTTCTAGCTATCTTGCTTATTCTGGGAACGTTGGTGATGTTTATTCAGTATCCGGGGACGTTCATTCTGATGCCATAGTTTCTGATCCGTTGTGCCTGACATCTGGACGCTTACACTTTGCAGCTTTCTTGCCAGGCAAGATACCTTGCCAATTTGCTTATAGTACTTTACATGCTTATTATATTTTTATATATTTATTGCATGTGTGTTTTCTTTCCATCATAATTATATACTATATATATGTTGACACACACTTGACACATAGTATCATGGGAGGGGAGGACAATCAGTAGGCGTATGGGCTATGACTACTCTAGTAAACCATAGTAACTAGCACGCACTATGGTAGTCGTGTTCGATGGTCGCTACCCTCGTGGTATGTCGGCTGATGGTGTCACGATGGTCACTACCCTCACGGTATGACGGCTGATGATGTCCCGAACGTGTGTGTGAGTTGTGAGATTAGATAGAGTAGCCTACCCATGCCCATACGTCAAAAAGTTGTCCTCATTATGCATTCATATAGATTATCTTGTACATCATACTTATATATTTTCTACCTATTATGCATGTTTACTGTATTCAAATTGGCATGCTTATATGTATCTTGTTACGTCCCTCTGAGGACCTGGTCCATTTCCAAGTGTAGACGATCTTGACTATTCGCAGGAGCACGGATCAGGACTTGCTACTTATCTCTTTCGAGGAAGTCTTCTCTTCGAGTCTCATTGTTCATTAGATGTTCTTATGTGGTTTCCCTTATATTCTAGTTTGGCAGTGGATTTGTTTCCACCCGACTATCATTCTTTGATACTTCATATTGAGATTCAGTTATATAATAGATTGGTTATTTATTTCTATTTGATTCTGTGGATGAGATTTAGTTATGCCCTGTGACTTGTGACAATATTTATACCACATGTGAGTTATTATTCATATTACAGCGTACGTGTATATTATGGTATCCATATATTGGAGTTGCCGTGTACATACGGCTGGCATGCTTACGTATTCCTAGTCCTACGTATTTTGGGACAGGGGCGTGACAGTATGGCATGCGCATCAGAAATAAACTTGAGCTCATAAAAGGACGCATATGATACATGCGGCCTAGTCACGAACAAGACCTCCATGCAGTCGAGTCACAACAGGACCTCCATACGGCCATGTCACAACGAGGCCTCCATGCGGTCGAGTCAAGACCAGCGCATGCGGTTAAAGTAAGACCCGCACATAAAACATGTGACATGGTCATATGGACGGGTCCGCACATGTTCTAATCATGCAGCAGACCATACGCGAAGTGCCCAGACGTCTGTACTCCTCCCTCCATCCCCAAAAAAAAAATCTTACCTGGGATGGGCGTCTGAACGTCCTCATGAAAAGAGGAAGAATTCTCCTTGGTGCTAGGTGTGGAAGCCAGGCACTTCCCCTTGTAGATCTTCTTCGTAGGAGCAGAGGATGAAGCCTTGGGCGCCATGGCAGATGGTCGAAGAAGGTGATCGGAGCAGGGAAAGAGACGTAGATGAAGGGAGAGGAGAACTCAGCAAGGAAAAAAAGTTATTCTCTCTCCCCCGAGACTCCTATTTATAGGCTGCCAAAGAGATAATGGCAGTCCCATCAGTTCCCGCGTCTAGCTGTTAGTCTCTACGGTAGACGGTTGGGTTCTCGAGATGGCTTTACCTTCGTAACCGTCATCTTAGGATCCGTGTGAAGAGGCGGGTCAGAATCTTAGGAGATCAGCTCCAAATCGAAACAAATCTGTCAGTTAATGCAGAAGTGACAACCTAGAAGCGCTCATTCATGCGGCCCGCGACCAAGCGGTCCCAATGTCCATGCGACACAATATCCATGCAACCAAAGTGCTTTTCCTCCAAGCTTTTTATTCAAAGTATTTCAAACTTGTCAGTTTAAAAACTTTGAAGGGGGTCTTGTAGAAGCATAAAAAATATGCATCCATGCGTCCAACAACCATGCGCCCCAAAGTAAAGCTCAGAAGAGATTGGGCCGCAGAATCACCCTGCGACCCAATAAGGTGACATCCATGCGTCCCAATCAGCCGAAGCAGCTTTGGCCGCAGATGGATCTGACATGGCATCCTAGCAACGAGATTGTCTCTGACACATAATCTTGACAAAAATAATTTTCTGAATGCCTCAAAAGACGTGAACACACTAAAGGACAGAAGTCTTACGTCAACACATAACTTCACTCTCGATGAATGTGCAGCGCCACGTATACAACACAACAAGGACCCCATGCGTCATAGACTCCAGGTGTTCCATGCGTTTCTGGCCCAATGCGTCTCAGACTCCATTCGTTCCATGCGTCTCTGACCCCATGCGTCCCAGACTCCATGTGTTCCATTAGTCTCTGGCCGCATGTGTCCCAGACTCCATGCGATCCATGCGTCGCTGACCCCATCCGTCCAAGGCTCCATGCGTCTCTGGCCCCATGCATCCCAGACTCCATGTGTCACATGCGTCTCTAGCCACACGTGTTTCAAATTCCATGAAGACCAAATCTTGTTGTTACGACATGAGTGATTATCTCCAACCAAGTACAGACCACGTGTCAAGCTGATTAAGTCACGCCCACAAAGGACAAGAACCACCCAGATCTTCAGCAACAGAAAATTTCAACAAGCACCCACGTGACAGCCTGGCCCGCTCACGGTTACAACTGCACCCTGTTAAGGGGGCACACGTGGCACCCTCTAGCATCCATGCGACCCAACATATATGCGCCCAAGGATGACTATATATACCCGGATGGCCTGCCCAAACGAGGGGACAGACACACAGGGGTCGCCAACACAGAGAGAGAACATACATAGACGGACAAAGAGAGAACATCAGCTTCTTCACCCTGCATCAGATCGACAACGGAGCAAAAGAGTCGCTGCACTTCTCAACCTCCATCGTCACACCCCAGATCAAAATATTGTACTTAGATAATTTTGTTTATGATTCTTTGTACTCTTTTTCGTTCCTTAAATATAAAGTTTGCAAGAACTCATTTAATGACGAACATGCGTATGCCCGCGGGACGGGCGCGTCGGGGTCTGGTGCTGCGTGGGGAGGACGCGTGCGGGGTACGGGGTGTGGGGTGCTGCGCGGGGCGGAGGCCGCGAGACGTGTGCCCTCGCGCGGGGGCGGGCCGACGTCTTCTGCCGTCTCCGCCACTTCCCCCGTCTTCTGCCCCGCGACAACACCATCAATAACAGTAACAACAACCCCCCTCCCCCGTACGCGCCTCCGCCACTTCCCCCGTCTTCTGCCGCCTCCTCCTCCTCCTCCGACGGTTGGGGTTGGGGTTGGGGTTAGGGTTAGGGTTAGGGCTTGGGGGTTTGGGAATTTGAAGAAAGAGAGCAAACATTTAGAATGAAGGTTTTTTTTATATATTTTTTTTACATTATATGAGGATCCATTTTGAAAATTCATCCAGGGCTCCCATGAACTCAGGACCGACCCGATAAAACGCGGAAGGTGATGCTCTCTATGCATGCCTCTGATAAGAAGGTCGATAAAAAGATTCATTTTGTAATCGTCACGATTAATTTAGATTGTTTTTATTTGATTACTTTATGGTTCAATTTTTTTAGAAATTTAGGATCCGTTTGAACCCGTGGGCCGCTTTGGTTTGAACTCGTTTCAAACGGATCAAATCCGACGAAATTTAATCTGTCTCGTCCTGTCAAATAGCGGACCAGGTCCGGTTCGATGAAAGTTGGACCCGATCCGGGCGGTGCCCGTGGATCCTACTTTTACTTTTTTAGATTGATTCTCGAATGCCGAATTGCTGCAAGTAATTCAAATTTTGAAAGAGGAAAGGGAAGAGAGGGAGAGAGATGGGAGAGCGGCAACACCATCCAGCTACCGACGACGTGATGAATCTCCTGCTGAAAGCCAATCAAGATCTTTCTCTCGTCGAGCGCCATCTTTGCCATGAATTCCAGGCCACCTACCCCGACCATGTATATATATACTTCTCCATCCATTCTTCTTCTTTCTGTCCCAAACCCCCTTTAAACCCTAATCACTAACCCTAGCTAGGGTTTCCTGATCTGGAATTCTCGCGTTGCAGGCAAATCCGTGCCAGCTTGTCGCTAGGATCAAGAAGATCCATGAGGAAATGGCTTCCTTGAAGGAGATCTGCCGGCAACTCCTCAAGGAGAAACAGGTTCCTCCCTCAATTCTCGATTCTTCTATATCATTTTTACTTCTCTTTCGGAAATTTTGAGTTGGATTGATTCACCACCTTTTCAAGAATGTAACTATTGTAGCAATCCATTACTTAACACCAGTAATGTGCACGGGCATTGCAAGCACGTAAAAAATTGTTGAAAAAATGTAAATTTTAATTTATTATAAATACTGCTTTCCATAGAATCGAACCCATGCCAAGGGAAAAGCCTCCCTTCATAACCACGTGAGTTAGAAGTATTTGCCTATAGTCAGATAATATTAGGTAGTTAAATAATTAGTTAGATTTTTTTTAATATTTAATTACGTGAGCATATACATACGGCTTACACGGCTAGCCGTTTTCAAGTTTGTTTATAAATAGTCGACATAAACCGTGCATTTAACCGTGCATTTAACTCTCCCAAACCTTACTTTCAAGCTTGGCCCCTGAGAAGTATCACTTGGATGAAGATGCTAAATCTTCCATTTTCTTTTAATATCCCAAGCTGTGTAAAGTAATTTGAACTTTGTGTTGTGTGCATAAAATGTTGTGTAGATATGTATTTTATAGTAATTTTATGCAGGCCAGATGAGCATATTATACTTGGTTTTGTTCTTGTATATCTTGGCACAGTTGCTACTTCAAATTGAGATAAGAGTGGCACTGGCTCACTAGTAAGGAAAAGTTTGGCAATAGAGCTGCAAGCCTGCAAATGAAACTCCAGTCAACTTAAATGGGGTTTTGCGATTGGGAGAGAGTAGTTTTAAAACCTAGTCAATTGCACTTTTGGCAATGCATTTTTTTAACCTGGGGTTTCAGATTAGGAAATGGATGCACCCCGATTTATGGAGGATAGGTGGTTAAGGGTGCAACGGGTTTGTGAGGGGTCAGGAGAGAAGGGGAAGGATGGAAGAGGAGATGGTGGGTTGAGACGGGTGGGGGGATGGCCGCAAGAGGAGAGGAAGGAAGAGGGCGGCAGGATGAGAGAAGGGGATTAGGTTTATAATTTCCCTTGCTCTTAGTAAGTCAAGTCTTGTCTCTTTTAATTGACTTTAGTTATAGAGATATGGACTTTTTGTTATTTTAATTCTGTAGATTGGTTTCTATGAATAACTAAGTTATTGTATATCAAATAACTTAAGTAATGCGACTGTCTATCATTGGAGATATTTGGTCAAAATCCATTGGGATTGCTCTTAACATGTACTATTTAATAGGGTTGTGTTAAGCCCCCAAATTAATAAAGTAACTGGTTGATACGATATGCGACAGTGCGATGCTCTACTAGAAGTGTCAAATCAATGAATCGATCATGATAACAAATAAAAATGGCAAATATAATTACCTAGCATACTACAATAAAAAAATTGGAACTTGGACTGAAATCAAATGTGTTTGCATAAAACGATACAAATACGGGAAACACACTCATATTGATGGCGCGAACAAGCTTCCAGAACTAGGGCTAACACATGTCCTGGGAACCACAACAAAATGAATAAATACAAGTAGAGTAAGAGAAGGCGGAAACCCACTCTCACTGATGTCGAACCGTCGTGCTACGGAAGCGGGCCATAAAATTGGAGTTGCAGTAGATTCTCCGGCTCCGTTACGAGATATGGTCATATAAAACTAACATGGTCAACCCAAATATCAAGTACCACAAATGAAGCTAAAAAAGGAAGCAAAAAATAAGGTAACGACAAAAACGCAAGAAAGGGCAACATAAGCACAAAAGTCGGAGAATGACAAGAGTGGACGTAGACTGTCTCTAGCGCAGGAACCCAAATCTACACCAAATAAGGACAAAAAGAGTACTACACATAACTATTACAACATCGACCGAAGATCTAATAAGAATGTAGCACAAAGATATAATATAAAGAACTCGAAAATCGTGCGCTAACAACACACTGTCCTGAGAGAGCAAGAGACAAAAAGTAAAGTATGATAATGAAGTAAATTAGAGCGGGTGGGTAATGTGGTATCAACACATATCCTCGAAATGAAATGACTAGAATAGAAAAAAAGATAACTGAATTGAAATAAGAAGCCTACACGGTAGCACGCAAGGTAAATACACAAGCAAGAGATCACGACAAACATTTCCTACGACTTGCTACAGTTAACTTGCTAGGGTTATCACAATCCTAATTACTATAAAAAAATGCAATTGAGGATACCTGAGATCCCGGAGACACGCACTCTCGTAGCTCGTAATATAATATACACCTAAGGTGAGCACTACTCAACACGAAAGATACACATAAATACACTATAGTGCTGATAATGCAGCACACACGATACGATCATGGATCAACACGAACCAGTGTGGAAATGTACCATAAACCCGAGCTAGCGAGATTGCATGAGACGCATAAGTCCTCCCCAACCAATACAACAAATGGAATTTACTAGTCATTAGCATAATCCATTTAATTTTCATTCCTGAGCTGTGGACACTCGAGAATCGCCTTAAGCATGACGGGCACGGAGAAACAGAACGCACTAGTGTAGGAATCGTATCTGAGCCTCCCGATGTATGATACACTATACAACCCCATAATCGGTCGTTACATAGCAAGGATGCAAATAGGTTAAATAAACAAACAAGCAAGACACAACCTAATTTTTAGTCTACGACGCTAGTAAACATCTAGCACTAACTCTACAAGCGAGCACGGGGTCGACTGGATTGATAAGTTCTAGCGAGCTTGTTCATGAGCGAGCACACACTGAATAATATAAGATCGAGGTTTACGGAAGATCATTTTAGCAGAGGCTAGCATGCTCGAATAAGAGCGAGCTAACGAGGGGTCTAGCGCGCTCATCGTGAGCGAAGTAGGCAAGTTAAATCTAACTAAAGTGTCCAAGATAGAAATTGTGTGCATTAAGTTCATTACGTGTGTAAGTTTCCGAAAAAGAACAAATTGTGAACGAATACATAAAATCGAGCGAGTAAGAGTATGAGGAAATCATCAACAAAACATTAATCAAGTTAACTAGGTATACACGTGCTAGTCGAGATGGGCACTATCAAAATCAATACTAGAAACTATGATGAAATCACTCAAAACGTGGCTTTATTAGGGTCTGCCCTGAGCTACCAATATAATGACAATATACTGGCAGTAAACCGTTAGTACACTATGTACCGACAACAACCCAACACAGTCCCGGAGGCTCGTGTTTGGGCCCTTTTTCGATAGATCCTTGTTTGATTCTACTTCTATAAGTTGGGTTAGCTCACTAATTATTAGTGTTTCGTGCGAGCGCGAAAATCATGTCATTCAATGGGTTATTTATCAAGTTATGACAATTTATCCTAAAGTGTCAAAAATACGTGATATGGATAAAATTTTCGATTCCGTAACTTGGAATCGAGCCCACGCTCGCTAGCTACAAGTGCCTATGTGCTCAGAGAACCGAGCTAGAGGCCGAGATACAATAAAAACCATTCCTATATCGAAAAAAAAATGGGGACACAAGCAAATATAGTATGCATTGGCTCTAGTAGTTCGTGTATGATCGTGTGTCGATGTCCTTGAAGAATCAAAGAAAAAAAATATGAGGCACAACCTCCTATTTGAGCAAGATATGCTTGCCTCGGGTTGCGCTCTCGCGAGTTTAGAGCTATGGGGAAGGGCTTCGGGTCCTCCTCTAGGCCGGCTCCAGCGTGCACAAGCCTCGCTCCTCTCTTCGATTTCCTAGGTTAGGTCTTGGTCGGGTTCATGATAAACTAAAAAGGAAGAACTTGAGAGCTAGAGAAAAGGAGTGAAAGAATGAATGAGAAGAGGGGGAAAGAAAGGGTTTTGTTAAACCCTTTGGGGCTCATGGATGGATGGCAGTTGTCCCAACCTATGGCTCAAGAGCATCCTAGCCATCTGTTGGCCAAGCAAGGGCTATGCCACTCAAAGAAACAAGTGAGCCGTTGTTGACTGGCTCAAAAAAACCTACATAGTACATTGGCAGTGTACTCTCAATGTACTATTGGCTTAAATTCGAGCCAAAAATCGACAGTTAGGGTTTATCAATATACGCGTAACCCTAGTCAGGGTCTATGTCAAACACAACGGGTCCCTATGAGTATAGGGTGGTCTACTTGTTGGCTCGGTTACACAAGAAATACAAAAAAACATATTAAGTTATACAAGTCATTAATCCGATTCAAAATATCGATATGCTTACGGCCATCTCGCTTGTGTGATTCTCGAGGCACAAAAATTGAGAAAATCTTATAAATCAACAATACTCTAGGAATACAAGCTAGTGGTGCTAGGCAACATTAAAACACGAGAACACGATGCTGGAGCACGAAAACCAAGATACAAGATTGAAAATACGAAATACGAGATAAATGCACGAAATAAGAGTATTTTCAAGTACATAAATACAGGAAAATGGGTATTACATGGATACTGGTTGCTTAGAAAATAGTCAGAAAACCTAGTTATAGGGTTCCATGATCAACGCACCGGTCATATCCAAGGTTTATGGTATTGCTATGAATCTCTACATGTTCAGGGTAGTCCATAGGTTGGGTTGAAGTTTGATACATCAAAAATTCTACGAAAACACTATTTATTTGCATAAGTCACTTAATCCAATTAATTCCTCTAATTATCTCACGAGCGAGACACTCGTGCAATAATTGAGGCACGAAATCCGAAATCACGAAAATCATATCAGTACAAAAATCCTAGAATACCATTGCTAGACAATATTGAAAACATGAGCACGCAATACTATAGTACAACAATACAAAAAAATAAGCAATACAGTCATATATCCGTATAAAATATCCATACCGGAGAACGGGGATTACACAACTTGTCAGTGCAACTATTAATTTCTCCCATTATTGCCGTTGTCCTTAGCATATTACCGCTATTCCTAGCGCATTTGCGAGGCACTCCATCTCATCTTCCACGTACCCTCACGGGTGTTAAAGATGGTTTTTATGCGAGTGAATCGACCTTGTGCCTATTCGACGTATTGTTTATGACATTCAACAAAGTTTCTCATAAACGTCTATACTCAACATAACATTTAAAATTATGGAATATATATATATATATATATATATATATATATATATATATATATATATATATATATATATATATGAAAATCATCTAAACAAATGTTACTCTAACGGATATGGTACAAGCGTATAGTACTAACATATCATCAAAGATGAAGTTCCATATACCTAGTATACGCCACAAAGCACTCATCTCCAATTCCCTTCGTGAGGGGATCAAGGTTGTGAAAAGCGCTTGGCGCTAGTCGGCCGGGTACCCGCCGTCTAGCGCCTAGCCCGCTTAGGCAGCTGTCTAGATGTAAGCGGTTCAAAAGATATAAAAAGTTAAAAAAATGTATTGAAAAGTTCATAAAAAGTCCACAAATTCCATAACATGCATAGTCGGACGTCGGGGGGACTAGGCGGGCATCGTACGGACACGAGCTGCCTAGCGCCTATGCGGACGCCTTTTAGAATAGTAGATGGGATCCATGATCATCTTTGATGTCTAAATGCTTCAATTTGTCTTCAACTTTTTTTCTTATGTATGAAGTGATCATGAATTTCATCGTGTTTGGTTCGTTCGTGGTACCTGGGATCCTCCTCGTATGCAACCGCCAACATGATGTCACTGCAAAGGGTTACGTCGTCTCTAGTATGTAGCACCACCTGTAGGTGCTGAAGGAATCTCCTCAACCACACTGCTGCAGAAGCTGCCACGTACTCTGCCTCCATAGTAGACAAAGATATACAATCTTGTTTCTTCTCCTCCAGCTACCATAAAATTATAATCGGACATGGATGTGCGCTCCTCCAGATCGTCGCTCCAGTCAGCATCTGTGTACCCTCATAGGTACATGTTTGAACCATCAAAAGACAGAGTAGTAGGCTGTTCCACTCAAGTACCATAGGATTCTCTTAATACCCTTCCAATGGGCTTGTCTATGATTAGCTTGATAGCGACTCACATTTGCTATCGCAAAGGCTATGTCAAGGCAAGTACAAATCATGGCGTACATCAAACTCCCAACCGTGGTAGCATATGGTACTCTTTTCATTAATTTATTTTCCTTCAAACTTTCAAGATACTGTTCACTACTCATTATATGTATTGAAACAACTGGAAGTAATTCGACATATCAAACTTGTCTAAATGAGATAGACCAAGGATCTTCTTAGAACGATTTATCTGGATTTGAATCCCGAGAATATAACTCACATTTTCCATGTCCTTCACCTCGAAGGTAGAAGATAACCACCCTTTTGTGGCATCAATCATCTCTATATTATTGCTTGCCAACGATATGTCATCCACGTATAACGACAAGATCATAAAACTATTGTCAAATCTCTTTATGTGTACATTGGTCTTCTTCGATCATGGTGAAACCTGATGAAGCAACGCTTCCATAGAACCGTATATACCACTCCCTGGATGATGTTTCGGGCCGAAGATGGACTACTTGAGATTGCACACTTTGAATTCAAGTCCTCGGGCCTGGAAACCGGTGGATTGTATAGATCTCCTCATCCAACTCAACATGGAGGAAAGCGGTGTTACCGTCCATCTGGACCAATTGTAGATCTAAATACGCGACAATTGCTAGGATCAGATGAATAGATGCGATTCTCACCACATGAGAAAACATATCCTCGTAGTCCTCGCTGAGTGAATCTTGAGGTAAATCATAGCTGTAATATCATAGTTAAGCAACCATGTCGTGTATCTGCGTTAGAACCAGTCACCACCTGAATGTGCCAGTAGCGAAAATGTTTGTACATTCATCCTCACACTATCTATATACGACAACTGTATGTTTCAAACAAATAGAAATCCAAATCCCTAGGTGACACTTAAATATTTGTTTTCTCTGCAGATCTGCTATTGCATACATCAGTTCTACACTACAGCATTTTTTGTACTTCTACACATTAAACAAGAGATAAAGCTATAACCATAAATCTGCTTAGTTTATTGCTAAAGAAGCATTGACATAAATATTTACTTTTCATGCTGATTTTTTTTCTTTTCCTGAAAGTACCCAAAGTGAATCCCTTGTTGTCCGATTATAACCATTATAATGTCTAAATAGGATCTAATTGATAAAGCTGGAAGTCTGATTGGACAGAGGAGTTCACTGCAACGCTTACTGGTTTACTGTGATCTCCCACCAATGAATGATTCTGATGACATGATCTACACAAACTTTAATGAGGTACTCCTTTTGTCTGCTATCATTATTAGTAGCAAAGTTATTACTATTTCATCCTAGTTCAAGTATTCTCTCATAGTCAAAGTTCAGACCAGGGGCATCTTTGGAGATGATTATACTTTGATATAATAGATGTAATTGGTGACGGGACTTAAGAAGTGTTATGAGGATGCAAGAGGAAGTTGCATAATCATTCATAGGGATAATTATCGAAATATGATGATTAAAACTGGCTCCTCGATGTGATTATGGTTAATCCCTCTCTTCACACCTACGTGTGAATCTTTGTTGTCAACTCGCGGTACATAACATGCATCATGTCTCTTGATATGTAAGATACTTATTCCATTGACAAATAGATTGGAAAAATAATATAACAGATATAAGGATATATTGAAAGCATTATCAATCATCATCTACTTGACATTCATAAAAAAATCAACAATTAAAAAGTGAAACTAAAACAACACAAGTTGGATACCATCATAAGTTCTTAACATCCACAAAATGATCCATTCAACACCATAATGTTATAATTAGCAAAGTGGTCAATGAAATGAACCGAGAAAGGAAAAAGAAAACCAAAAACAAAGGAGAAGAAGAAAACTCAGTACACAGACAGAAAATTTACAAGACAAAAACATTCAATGCACATAATTTTTTTTACCTTAGTGGCATATCATATTGGATGTATCATATATTGTAAAATGTATCGTACAATTTTTTGCCCTATCCGATACACCTGTAAGATCCATATTGAAAATCCTCTGCATCTTCTCGTGTTGTATTGTGTATCTTACAATATGTATCATGTGTACCAAATGAGATTAACAACAGAGGTATAAATAATAAAACTGATGTTTACTGAAGTCTAAGATGCACGGATACTCCTAAATTGGTGCGGCGTAGTGTTCTGTCCCTTTCAGATACACATTGGACACGACACTCTTCATAATACAGGAGGACACACCAAAATCAGTCTCGCCTCTGTCACTGTGACTGCGTATTGTTGTAACGCATTCATATCCATGCAATATAGACTGAAGTTTTATGTCTTTATTTCTTTAGGATGATAAACTTACCAAAAGTGGGACTGGTGCAGGGCAAAGGTCAATACCTATTGACTGACAAGACTATATCAAATTGAAACTTAATACTGCAGGAAAACAACCATTAGGTTACCCATGCCATGCTCGGAATCAGTCTCGAACCCGTCTAATATTAAAAGCAGTTCCACACTGGACTTTGTGGTCAAAAGACAAAGTCTGGGGTCAAAAGACAAACTGTAATAGTAAAGTTCTGGGCATGAGCGGTGTCATTGTTGGTGTGAGCAGTGATGGGAGTACGTGTACCCCATGTATTGTTAGTAGTCAGTCGTTTGCCTCGCCAATTTTTGCGCTATTTGGAACTACTAAAAGTAATAAGAAGGTGTAGGTGGGAGCGGATGAGGAAGAAGTCAAGGACTACCACAAGCAAAAACCCTAGAGGAAGCAGCAAAACTATAAAGAGCCATGCTAGCCCAAAACACTACTACTACCAAAGCCAGCAATCCATAACATCCCTTACCGTCTCAACTTATTCATTACTACCTTCATTACCGATACCACCAACAGAGATGGTAGCTTTGCTAGTCAGTGGAGTCGGTTGATGCAATAGTAGTATATCCTGCAAAAGTTTTTGATTATGTTGACCAAGATACATGAGTGGCTGCAAGCCCAAGCCTATCTGTTTCGGCCTTTTTTTTTTGCCTTTTGCATCCTATGTTCAAAGTGTTGAGAATTTGTTCATACTACACGCAAATTTCTCAATTTCAATGCAACTTATCTTTTTTGAAATTGATATAACGAACTACGCAAGCCTCTCGTTGAAGCCCAGAGAAATCCTATCCGAATATTAAAAGGAAAGGCAGTTTCATTATGATCGTATACCCGCCATCGTGAACTTCCACTTATAATCAGAGTTCTTGATTCTGGAGATGGGCTTACCTTCCTAGTCCTGACGCCTACATCCGCGAGTCGTTCGCTCTATCACTAATACTAACTATGTTTAGCTTATTTGCCTTCATATCTGTCACGCCTCAGTACAGGGGAATGACTCGGTCAATTACTCACTAAGGAGTACACCAGCATCTCGAAGTACGGTCATGAGTCTAGAAAGATAATATGATTATCTACAATCCAATAGTCAATCCTATGGTCACAAGCAATCCTATATCTCAATCCATACAAGCAAGAAAACAGTTAAGAATATCACATATATGATTAAGTACTAAGTCATCATAAACAGTATAACATAATGATCATGAAGCTAGCAGTACATAATGAAATATTAGCAGAGTGCTTAATCATACATGATCACAAAACTAGCTACATATAGTATAATACAATTTATGACATCCGTAGATAGAGGGAACATGCTTCCGATACGAGAGCTAACACATACCTTGGGGGCTAAACGTCCAAAAGAATATACAGAAGATACAAGTGGGTAAACAAAGAAACGACTCAAGTTCACGCGCGGTCCTCCTCGTGTAAGGCATCAAGCGAAACATGTAGATGATCCTCAGACTTCGCTACGAGATCTGACCATAGAAAACCAAATGGGTCAACCCCTAATAGAAAATACTATAAAAAAATCTTTAAGATAGGTCTAAAACCAACAAGAAACACAAATAAAATAAAACACAACATTACCATATAAGTGATAAATGACAATGTCAATCATGCGGTATCGATGCACTATCTCGAAAGTAATTGACAGGAAAATAAAGCTATCTAAACAGGAAAATAAAGAAGCATTCATCGCTCGACCAATCAATCACTACAACTTGCTAAGATTAGCTACCTAGGTTATTAACCTAATTACTAATGTGGTGATGATTCCATCGTAATATGTACTACAAAGTACCAAGATTAAGTGAGTTAATGACTAAATGATTAATGAGAAGGGGAGGGTTTATACAAACCCTCCCTTAGCTACCTCATCAATCCTAGTCACCCACACCAGCCAATCCTTGATGTAGAAACAAATCCAAGGGCTAATCACTATTCTAAAAGACGACTGCCTAGGCATCTCCTAGGCGCTAGGCGACTGGTGTCCGCTTAGTCCTCCCGATGTCCAACTATGCATGTTGTAGGATTTTATGAACTTTTTATTAGTTTTTTCGAATTTTTTTATATTTTTTTGAACCGCTTACATCTAGGCGGCTGCCTACGCGGACTAGGCAGTAGGCGGCGGTTGCCCATTCGACTAGCATCTAGCGTTTTTCACAACTTTGGAGCTAATAATTAAAGGCCAGACCAAGTCAGCTGCTGACTTAGCCAAGAAAGAAGGAACCGGTACACCGATATACCAGTTGCTGACCTTTACTTGGCCAGAAAATAGCCAACCGGTATACCGGCGATACACCATTTGCTGATTCGGCTGGGACCCATGTTGCCGCCAGGATATACTCTGTGTCCTTGAGCCAAGAGTCTGATGCCATTACATCTTTGGTACCATATAACTAGGGAGGATGCATCTCCTGAAGCTGCAATTAGAACTAGTATTATGCTGTCCACTCCGCTCCAAGGATACTTGGACATCCTGCTGGAGGATGTTCTGCTACGCTGCTACGCTTGATGAGATGCTAGTATCCCTCTGATCACCTTGAGCAAGATGTGAGAATCAATTTGCATTGGTATTGCCTAGGCTGGTGCTACTAGTTGATCATACTGCTCGGCCTTTGGTGGTGCCTGCTGCTGATCTTCCTATGCTATCTACTACCTCACTTGTTCTTGCCATGTTGTCTGCCGTGCCTTGAGCTGCTGCTCTGCCAGATGAGGGACATTGTCCCCGAAAGAAAATGACATATATCAGTAACGGACATGAAAGGGCAAGGGTATCAAAGTAATTTAATAGTTCAAGGGAAGACAGATTATAAAACTAGCAATACAAAATGAAATTCTATTAGTGTACTCGATCATACATGATCACAAAACTGGTTGTAGTATATTATATACAATCATGACGTCCGTAGTTGTAGGGAACATGCTCCTGATACGAGGGTTAACACATGCCCTTGCTAAACGCTTAAAAGAATATACATAAGATACAAGTGGGTGAGGAAAGAGACCCGCTTGAGCTCACGCGTCATGGCCCTCATGCGAGGCATTAAGGCAGAAAATCCTCGGGCTCCGTTACGAGATATGACCATACAAAACCAGATGGGTCAACCCCTAATAGCAAATACCACAAAGGAAGCTCCAAGGTAGGTCTAAAACTAACAACTAAACAATACAACAAATCACAACATGAACATATAAGTGATTAATGACAATGAAAATCATGCGATACTAATGCACAATCTTGATTGTAAATGACGAGAAAAATAAAGCTATATATGCAAGAATATAAACAAGCAATCATGGTTCGACCAAGCAATAACTACGACTTGCTACAATTAGCTACCTAGATTGTCAACCTAGTTACTAATGCGGTAAGGATTCCACCGTAACATGCACTGCAGAGTTCCAAGGTTGACCCGGCCCAATAACGGTACGATACCGATAAAGATCACCAAAGTGATATTTATAATGATAAAAATCATAAAGAGCGATAGTCTGCACATTAGTCCATTATAGCAAAGAAATCTACACAAATATTATTAGTTACTTAAGTCACTTAGGCCATTTACAAGTCCATTAATTATCTCAAGAGCGATATGCTCGTATTATAATCGAGGCACCCAAATCGTGAAACCCACGAAAGCCATATCAAAATAATAAATTAATTATATCAATACGATGAAATATCCATAACCAAGAACACGCAATACGAGAAACACAATACAATACAAGAATACTAAAAATATGCCATACAAGAAAACTTGATACTATATTCAAATGTGTGTGTCTCTCTCTCTCTCTCTCTCTATATATATATATATATATATATATATATGAAAAATACTGATATCGGAAAACATGTATTACAAGACTATCCTCCTTAGAAAAATTTCGTTCTCAGAATTTCCATTAAGGCTAAGCATGCAAGAAGCAATCTAAGAAATACAAGCATAATCCAATTACAAGTAAATCATGGTGCACCAAGTTCAATATGAACATAAGACTCAACAATATCAATAATCACACAATAATGGAGCATGCATAGGCATAAGAAAAAATATACCTTCAGAGCCGAACATGTGTGGGTATTTTGTTCTGATATCGTAGTTGCGTCCTCACATCGACTCACCCGGTCAGTAATGACCTCGAGCAATACGAACTAAAAAAATTTGATTCTTGAGTACCTTCTCCTCTGGTCCCCGAATCTGACAACTCCACGGATATGCAAAATTCGAAGGAATATATGGTCACAGATGTTGAACTCAACATGCCTTCGATGTTGGATTTTCTAGTGATACTGTTGATCCTGTGCTACTCGAAGGTGTTCTCTTATTTGCTTTACCTTCTAAATTGTATGCGTGATCAACTATGATTCAAGCATCTTCAGCTCCTCTATATCGTCTCAAGCTAACCGTGATTTACAATTTCTCCCATACAATGACTTAAGTGGAGACATCTAGATACTTGCTTGATAACTATTATTGTAGGAGAACTCAACTAAGGTGATCCTCTCAAGATCTACAAAAGTCTAATGTATACGACCGCATATCTTCAAGAATCTGAATCGCGCGCTCTGACTACCCATCTGTCTGGGTGATATGTCGTGCTGAATCTCAGTTAGGTGCCCAAATATTGTTGCAAGCTTTGCCAGAATGTGACGTAAAGCGTGCATCCATGTCTGATATGATACTGATTTCTACACCATGATGCATGTCTATCTGTCTCATGTACATCTCTACTAGCTACTGTGTGGACTGTCTCACTCTTTACGGAAGAAAGCGAGTCACCTTCATGAATCAATCTACTATCACTCGGACTACATCTCGACTAGACTGGACCTAGATAAATCGGTCCCAAAATATATCATAATATGTTTCCACTTCCACTCAGGGATAGACAATGGTTGAAGTAATCCGACTGTCCTTTGGTACTCGGTCTTAACATGCTAATTTACCAAACACCTCGAGACAAATCGTATCCTCTCTCTTCATCCCATGCTACCAGAATCCTACTCGATATGCTGATATATCTTCGTGCTTCTTTGATAAAATGAGTACTACGAGTTTGAGCCTTGGTCATAATCTCCTGTCAGATATCTCCACTCGGCATGCAGAGACGACTCCCAAATCCGAGTGGACCATCCTTATGAATTCACAACTCTTTTTTGAGATCAGACTCGAAGTTTGACCTAAGCTTCTGAAGCTTGACATCTCTTGGTTGTGCTTGCTATGATCCTCTCTACCAACGTGTGGGCTGAATCTGAATACTGGCCAAAATACCCGTGTCTTGCGGTAGAAGGACATCTATGTCCATCTCAGAAAGATCCTTAAGAATTTGCCTCTATGTTGTGAAGAAGAATACCCGTGTTATCTGGCTCAGTGCATCTGCAACCATGTTGGCCTTTCTTGGATAATATTGAAGACATCTCACAGTCCTTCAGTAACTCCAGCTATCTCTTCTGCCAGATGTTCAATTCTTTTTGATGAACACATACATTAAGCTCTTGTTATTGGTAAATATCTTCACTCGATTATCATACAAATAGTACCTCTAGAGCTTAAGTGCATAGACAACTGCATGCAACTCTAAGTCGTGCATCAGATAGTTCTTCTCATGGTCCCGAAGCTACCTAGATGCATAAACTACACTCTGTTATGATGCATAAAGACACATCCTAGTCCCCTACTCAATGCATCGCAATATATAATGACCCCCTGGTCCTACCAGAAGTGTTAGGATAGACGATGATATCAACCTCCTCTTTAACTCCTCAGAGGAAGACTGGCATGCTACTGACCGCTCAAACTGAATCTTCTTGCGCGTTAACCGCCTCAAGGGCGTTGAAACCTCGCAAAATATATAATTAATCTGCGGTAGTAGCCTGCTAGACCAAGAAAACTGCATATATCTGTGACTGTCTTGGGAACTGGCCAACTCTCTATAGCCTCAACCTTTCTCGGATCCATCTAAAAGCCTGTCCTTGAGATGATGCGACCCAAGAAAGAAATGCTATCTAGCCAGAAATTGTATTTGCTAAACTTCACGTACAACCGATGCCTACTCAATATCTGAAGAGCTCTCATGAGATGCTACTCATGCTTTGCCTCGCTTCTCGAATAGTTTAATATGCCTATTAAGACTACTACAAACTGATCTAGATATGCTACGCAGATACATATCTTTAGGTCCATAAATATCGTTGATGCATTGGTTAGTCCAAATAACATCATCAAAAACTTCCAATGTCCATAAACCGTCTCTAGAGTAGGAACTCGACTCTAGTCACTCTATACTAAACAAGGACAAGAGTACGAGGACCGTCTCCAGAGTAGTACTATGTCTTAACTCTCGTAACATCGACCAAAAGCATAACACAAGCCTAGCTACGAATATAGAATGACTAAAGAACTCGAGAACATGTCCTACCAACGTATTATCTCAAGAGCAAGAAAAAAAAAGCATGCATATAAAATAAACTAGAGAGGGGGGGGGGGGGGGGTATTGCTGTACCAATGTACTTGAAATGAAAAGGCTGAAAGTTAATGCTGAAAGGGCATGAAATAAAAGTATATCTACACAATTATTAGAGGATAAAAACAAGCAAGCAAGAGATGACGACCAAACATTTCTTATGACTTGCTACACTTAACTAGTTAGGGTTATCACGGTCATGATTATTAACAAATGGAAGTTGAGGATTTTGGCGTATCGCACACTACAAATGCCTAGCTTCGCGGGAAGCTCACATGCACACTAACATAGCTCGTAAATAGATATATACCAAAGGTGAATGCAACAAAAAATAATAATTATGAATAGTGCCTCAACACAAAACACAACAAAATAATGGACCTGCATGGAGCAGGTTACTATGTCCCTTAAACCCAAGCTAACGAGGTTGCATGCGACACAAAAATCCTCCCCACCAATGCATCTAGTGAGTTGTACTAGCTATAACCTGTTAATGTCGATTTTTGAGTCGTAGACACTTAAGAATCGCCCTAAGAGTGACATAAGAGGACTGAATATAAGTCACGATAGTGCAGGAATCACAACCAAGCTTTCGTACGTATGATAGACAAAACGACCTTACAATTGGTTGTTTTGTGCCAAAGAGACGACTAAGTTAGACAAACAACCAAGCAAGCAACCTAATTCTAGTCCATAGACGACTAAGTTAGACAAACAACCAAGCAAGCAACATAATTCTAGTCCATGTAGCTAGTAAACTTCTAGCGCGAACTCTACGAGAGAGCACGGGATAGCCAGATGAACAAATTATCACTGAGCTTATTCACGAGTGAGCACGTACTAAAGTGTACTCAAACAAGGACGACCGAAATCGACGCTATGGTTGAGTGCCCTAACAAGGCCAACAATACGCTAACAATATACTGCCAGTACATTGTGGGACTAAACAACAACCCCTAGCCAGCTCCTGGGCTAACGTGTTGGTCCTGTTTTTGATCTTTTCTGGTTCGATTTCACTTCTACAACTGCGGTTAGATTTATAATTACAAGTGCTTCGTGCGAGCATGAGAATCGTGTCATTCCGTGTGTTATTTATCAAGTTATGACATTTTATCCTAAAGTATCAAAATATGTGATATGACTAAAATTCTAGATTTTGCGTCTCATAATCGTACGAGCTTGCTTGCTAGCAGCTCGAGGATACTACGTGTCTGCATGTCCAAAGAGCCAAGCTAGAGCTCGAGATTGCAAGAAAAACCATTTCTGACACAAATCATGAAAACAAAACCCAACTCAAAACTAGCATGCATGAAACCCTAATGGCTCGTGCGTGCTTGCGTGTCTGTGATCCAAAAATCCTATAGAAAATTAGTGAGCCATAGCCTTTGAATCGAATAGCGTACTTGCCTCGGGTTGTGGTTTGTCGCATGTACAAGAGCCTAACAAGGTTGGGCTTCGAGTCCACCTCCAGACGGGATCTAGCGAGCACAAGCCTCACACTCCAAGCTCCTAGGGCTGGTCGGTTCGAGGCTCACTTGACAATGAGCAAGAGAGAGAGAGAGAGAGAGAGAGAGAGAGAGAGAGAGAGAGAGAGATCAGAAAAGAAAGAGAGGAGAGAGAAAGAAATGAACTAATGATGGGAGATGATTAAGGTTTATATGAACAAGCCAACCAGTATACTGGCAGTATACTGCGGGCCCAAATTCGAGCCAAAAATTTGGGTTAGGGTTTTTTCGAACTACGTTGGATCATAGCCAGGGTCGATGTCAATCGCCATGGGTCTCTACGCGCCAGTGATCTATTAATTAGCTCAGTTACTTAAGAAATCGATGGAAACACATTACGTTATATAAGTCATAAATTTGATTCAATCATTGATCATTGCGCGAGATCATTGCGCGAGCGACTCTCTCGTGCAACTTTGAGGCAAAAAATCGAGGAAATTACATTGACCAAAGCAACACAAGAAATACAAGCTATGAATGTTGAACAACATCAAAACAAGAGAACACGATGCTGGAGTACGAAAGTTGAAATACAAGAACTAAGCACGAAATGCGAGAACAAAATTACAAGCAGGAAATACAGAAAGAGAAATACAACCGAGTATCTTATCGATATCGAAAACGGGTATTACATGGCTGATACGTTTTCTTTACTATGCTCTTTCATGGTCAACCTCCTTTACTCTTCGAACTTGCCATCGGTCTCTCCATCAATTTCCCTAATCTAGAGATCAACCAGAAAAACCAATTCTTTCCTTCTAGTTATTGTGTACAAGGACCGATTTTTGCAAAAATCTTTATGACTGAAATAACAAGTATTTAGCCTTTTTCACCTTTTCGGAGTGCACAATGTTCTAAATGGCGGCTGCCTTGACCGTCTAGGCGGCGCCTAGGCAGTCTCGCTCTGCACCGCTTTTCTGTAGGCTGTGGAGTAGGCAGCCAACGGAGCTTTGGCGACGTAGGCGGCATAGGTGGGCGCCTATGCGGAGCAATACCGAACAAGATATTTTGGCCAAACGATTTTGCAAGCATTATGGGCCTATAATTCACTTTTACAAGACTAAAAATTAATAAATTTTTGTTCTACAAAATAGTTATTCATGGAACATCATTAAAATATGTATATAATGCAATAAACTGTTGTAAAATAGTAAAAAATATCTAAAATGTATCAACTGCCCAGGCGACGCCTAGAGTAGGTGCTAGGCAGACTTTTTTCACCACACACCTGCCTACCGCTGTGTAGAACCTTGAGAGTGGGAGCGCACAAACGGAAAACATAAGATAACGTCTACTTCTTAGCTACCGTGAAAGTTAGCATCTTAAAGAAAGTAAGTGCTTGTTGCTTCTGCTCTATAGTTGCAATTTCGATAGAGAGAAAGGGCAAACAAGATGTCTGGTTACGAAACAAAAGGTCAAAGGTGCCAACCAAGTCTCTTTTGAAACTTTCGAGTCATGAATAATTTTTCCAAGGAGGACGGATTGACTTTTGCTACTATGATCTTCCCTATCACGATTTTTTTATTCCTTCCAGATATTGTACTTGAAAATAGGAAATTTTAACGATATATTTTTTCTTTCAAATAGTGGGTTTCATCGTTTCTATGGTTACTTTGTAAACGTTGAGGTCCTCTTTGTACACCGAAGCTTCCTCTTTCATTTAATCAAATGTTAATGTGTACTTTTATAGTTCACCATCTTTGCACTTTTAGAGTAGTTAATAGAGAGGTTCTGAAAGAAACTATCTCAAAAGACAATAGAATGGATATTTGATCATGTAGTTACCTCAGTGTAGTCAAAGGCGCGCCTTGCTCCTAGGCGCAGGGGCAGCGCCTCAGGGCACTCCGGGCGGGACGCAATTCTTAAGGCGCGCCTAGGTGCGCTTTTTCCGAGCGCATTGGAATAGCTAAGGAGCGCCTAGGTGCGCCTTGAAAATCTTGTAAAAAAAACTATGTTTATACTATTTTTTTAACTGTTGTACTGTTTTTAGACTGATTTTTGAACTAATGTACTTTTTTTTTACTGTTTTCTCTCTCACTCACTCAATTCAAAGTGATTGCAACCTAGACATGGGGGAATTTGAAGCACACATGTTTATCAATGTAGAAATCCGATGTGAATATATATATATATATATTATATATATATATATATATATATATATATATATATATATATAATTTTTGTGTCTCGTGTCGCTCGGGCGCGCGCCTTAAGTGCGCCTTGCGCCTCGGACGATTTAGACCCTTTGCGCCTCGAGTGCGCCTTGCGCCTTTGACTACCTTGAGTTACCTTATTGCAGATGCAACGATGTAGCGTCATGGTAGCACTAGCTAGGCTCGACTAACAGGCTGAGCTATGTGACCTGTGAGGTGACCGGCCAGCATTGTTTATCAGAGATGTCAGTGGAATTGAGTGCTTTTATTTGATTCTCCTACTTTACCGGAACTTTGTGAAGGTGACCTTTCGGGCGAAGGCTCACTACAGGTGCTATAGCAGAGAGAAAATGTGGTATCCACCATCGGAAACTCAAATAGTGTTCTGCAACAACCCCCAGGACTCCAATCAAGACATGATTCAAATCAATTTTACTGGATCAATTTGACCAGTAACAAGTCATTACCTTTTTCAAGAACAGAGAATTGTAGCAGTCCGTACAACAAAAGTTGCCATTAGGCTCGTGCAGTGCAACAATGAGTAATGCTTGAGGGGTGATAATGACTTCTTTTTGTCACTAAACAACATAGGAGCAGTGATTCACTACCTTTGGAATGGTGCTTACCCTTCTAGGAGAGATGAGCACTATTTTTGACATAGGACAAGACCTAGAGGGGACACCTATATGGATGTTCAATGATTTCGCAAGCTGAGATTAACAAAGTTTAATTTTAAGGCAGATAAAAATCACCCAAACAACCCTAGTGTTGAGAAGTTAATGTACTTGCTTCGTTTAGGAAAAGAGTACACTATATAGGAGAGAGTATGCCTCCCTTCCTAGAAGTTTCTTGATATAAGACTAAAGTCACTAAACTAAGAGTAACAAACTAATAATGACAAGACAAAATACATAGAGAAATGGGCTTTATCTTATACTTCCCACAAGCTGGTACGTAAATGTTTACACCTAGTTTGGAGAGAAAGTGAAGATAAAGCCTAGAAAAGCCTTAGTATATCAACCAACTGAAAAGTCGTTGGAACATAGTGAAGCTTGATCTCGCAACGATCGAATTACACAACAAAAGCAGTATTTTAGGCCGTCTAGATGTTTCAGATGCTTTAACGTCTAGGCTACTATTTTAGGCGTCGAGATCCTGTGGTAGATACCTTGGCACGTGAAGTACCTGCCAAGATCCATCTTAACTTAAATGTGATATGGCATAAGCCATTTTTTTTGAATTTTGAGTCTCACAAATATGTATATTAGAGAATTGGAACAATATCCTCTCTTTCTGGTTCCTCTTGTGTGTCATTCTGGTTCCTCTTCCTTGTGTGTGCCCTAACCCACCGAATCTCATCTTCATCTCTGACTTCAATTTGCATTCGCAGACTCCAATAGGTAGTCTCTTGGTCTTCCTATCTCACCGATTTCTCTCTTTTTTTTCTCCTTTGCTAAGGCCTGCGGATCCCGACTCTTGAAATAAACTTTTATACTCCGAAGGTTGTTGATCTTCTCCGTTATCTCTGCATCTCTCTCCACCTTTTTTGTTTTAACTGATTTTCGACCTTGGCTCCTCTAACATGTTAGAATTTTCCAACCATTTTCCCTTCTTATTTTTTATATGTTAAAAACTTCAATCATAATGCATTTATTGTTGATTTTTTTTATATCAAAAGATCATTAGTATTATTATTATTATTTTTTGATTGAACACTTCATCTATAATTTGTGTATCTTGACAACATTTGCTTATATATACGCTTAACAACATTTGCATAGGATTAGTCCCAAACCATAATAAAAAGTCATAACTCTTGATCATAATCTCCAAGCTTTTCTTAAAATACGTACACCCCTAGTTTTAGTCTTGAGGGCCCTGCCTCATTGCCTTGAGCGGTGCTGTCTAGGCCTTCTGGTTATTCCGCCTTGCCTCCTTAGCAAGCTTGAACAAAATCTTATTTCTTGTTTTCCATTGAACTTTGATAATGTACTGGCGTCGAACTTTTCCACTGGAATCTCTAGGATTTTTTCAATGAATAGCTGCATCTAAATTCGTCTAACTGATGCTTAACATATGTCCTTTTTTTGGGATTTCTGTCTACATTGTGCCAAAGGGTTTTGGGCAAGTAAAAATAACCTCATAACAAGATCGGTGTAAAATAGTTTGTTAATGCCTTGCTGAAAATCAGGCCAAGTGTTAAAAGATTTATATAGTTTTTCTTAATTTTAATCAGCTAGAAATTCCACTTTCATGATCTCACTAATGGGATGGTGCCATCAATAAGCCGATGGCACTTGCCAGATGGCATGATAAATTAGCTAACAAATGCATTCTTATACAAGTATTGTTTTAAAACCTAGGATACATTAAGAGGTGTATCATATATAATTATCCTTAACGTTTCTGAGTATCCAATTATTTGGTACACGGTACCTTCTTTGAAGAATCCTTGTAATATAGCAACTGCTTTTCACAAGAAACATTTTGCAGAAGTTAGATATTAGCTTCATATGAGAGAGTCCCTTAAGCTGTATAGCTTATACTTGATCCCTGTAACATGGAAAGTGCATTAAGATTTTGGTTGGGTCATAGTACCCATTGTACTTGTGATAATTACTTGTTACTGGAGCATGATGGCTAGGTCCGGAAGTCCTGTTGATTGTAGATTTTATGCTCATGCGCAGTGAAAGGATTGCCATGATTACCTTGTGAACGAGCAACTTTACAAAAATAAACATTAGTTTTCAGTACATAATAATTTTTATGATGATGCTTGATGTTTTACCTTCATGCGTGTATTATTTTGTGCACTTCATTTAGGTTGTCTATATTTCATTGCAGGTTATTGAAGAGTGGGCAGATCAAATGAGAACGACGATAGGTAAGAACTTTATGGTTCTCTCTCTTTATATATACATACATATTGTGACAAGGACTCAGAATATCCCAACTGATTTTAGGTGATGAGAAGGGTAAGGACGAAGATATCAATCAGATGCTGTTTTCGGCAATAGTTCAGAACAACTAAGCGTTACCAAGAATAGATCCAGGTAAGTGTATTGTGAATGAACTCGAGCTGAAGCTGGATTTGTAGGCATTGAATAGCACAGACAAATTCATTCTTAATACTGCCACAGTGCCACTGAAGTGTATTTGAATTTTTTTTAACTAAAAGAAAGTTAGCAGCTAAAGAATTTTTTAACTGAAGGGATTTTCCATTCTTCTATGTGACTATAAAGAGGCTAGAAGAAGAGGTAATAACATACAAGTTGCTATAGGGAATTCCATTCATCTAGGTGACACATTCAGGCAAAGATTTGAAAGTATGCAAATCCCATCTTTTCTGTTGTATTGCTTACTATAGTTTGTTGAATCGTCACAGGTTTGTTGCTGATCGTTTGTATTTTATTACTTACATATTTTATTGAATTGGTGTAGGTTTACTGGTAAACTTCTCTGTGGTCAAAGAACCAGAAAGTAATTAAAAATCGATGTTACACCTTGAAGTTTATTCCACACTTTATCTAGTAGATAAATTTTTAACAACGTGACAGTTTTTGTTGATGACAATTTCTATCAACAAGTAGGCAATACATATAGAATATGGTTACCGTTACAAAATAGGGGTAGGACTTAGAACTGCCTACCCTGCCTAGGCACACTCTAACATGTTGGTGTTGTTTCCATTAAACTAAGAAAAATAGTCCCACATTGGCTACATCACCAAGTGGGTATCTCAATATAATACTTTGTATGAGTTGAGGTGTGCACATGGGGTTTGGTGGGGCACATGGGTGTCATGCTCAATATAATACTTTGTTTTATTAGGAGAAAAAATGATTAACTCCTAAATGGAAGCATTTATGCTTTTTGTCATGCTCTTGGAATTTATTCCATAGGAGCAACTAGGACTCGAGCTCGGGCTCAAGGGCACAAAGTGACGCTTTGTTGGCGCACTTAGCACGTTAGCATCGGCGCATAGCGCTTGTGCGCATTTGATGCACTCGATTATGCGCTGTCGCATGCGCTGCTGCATGAGCGGTTGCTTGCATGACCGTTGCTATTGGATATATTTGAACGGTTATGAAAAGGTATGGTCAGTTATTTAGATCCGTTTTTTGTGGGATTTGAATTAATTCATGCCTATCTTTGTGGGATTTGCAGTTATTTGGTTCCTATCTTTCCGTAACTAATGGGCGGCCTGGCTTTTCTATAAATACTCTCTTCGTGTCTCCAGTTAGGACTTACTTCGAAATAGAGAAGACTAATAGAGTTGTTGCTGCCGCCATTAAAGTTCAGGAAGTTCGTGCGAGTCCAAGTAGGAGGTGACAACGACGTTCCAGAAGTTCTTTGTGAACTTGCTAGTTCCTGGAAGCAGATCGTGTGAGACGAATCTTGCTTTGAGCAACGATGATCTTCTCACCCCAGCAATCATAGTTTCTTCTTCTTCTTCTTCTTCCTTTTCTCTTCTTCGTGTTGTAATTCTGTTCTATCCGTCTGCAACTGCGATTGCAAGAAAGAACGAGAAGTTTATTTTTATGATTCTTTTGTTATCTTGTACGGAAGTTGTAATCAGGATCATATTATAAGTTGTTCGTTGGAATCGAGGTACATTAGTGGGAATTTTTGTGTGAACTCCTGATCTCGACTTCAATTTCTGGTTCTTCCATCTTTGTTTAAGCCCCGAGAATAACAATCTCAAAATAAGATCCGAGTAAGATGGAGAACAACTGTGCAAGTTTTCTTGACACAAGTTTTAACAAACTTGAGAAGTTTGACGGGGAGCATTACAACGTCTAAAAGAGAAATGTCAGCCTTAGTCTCCAACTCGTAGATGTGGACTATGTGTTGATAGATCCTGAGCATGTTGTTTCGGAGGGTAATGATGTTACTGTTCAGGCTAATTGTAAATGCAAGAGCTAAGCAGAACAAGTGGAGAAGAGACAACAACCTCTGCAAATTGTTGATTCTCAACTCCATGGAAGATACTCTGGCGGAGTCATACAGCAAGACGGACCATGCAAATGTCGTCTGGGAGGCACTGAAAAAATATTATAAGTATGATGAGAACCGCAACAAGATCCATGTGACGGAAAAAGTCTGGAAGATGCGATTTGAGGACGACAAGACGATGTTGTCTCAAGTCAAAGAATTTTTTAAGTTACGTCAAAAACTTTAGGATGATGGCAAATCCTTGGTCGTCTCTTTCGTCGTGGGAGGTATTGTTGCCAAGCTCCCGCTTGGTTGGAGCAAGTTTATCTCAGACGTGCACCAAAAAAGATGGAGGTGAGTCTTGATCAACTACTGCACAATATCCATGTGGAAGATGAGTTGAGGGCTCAAAACAAAGTGGACACACTGTCCAAACAGTTGGCAAAGGCCAACTTAGTGCATGCTGGTGACTCCAAGGGGAAGCATAAGGCTTCTCACAACAAGAAAAATGACTTCAACCATCTGAAGGTGAAGTCAGCATCATTCAAATCAAAGCCTAAGAACGATGACGCTTGTTTCAACTGCGGCAAGAAATGCCACTTCAGTAGAGACTGCAGATACAAGTCCAAACAGAAAGTGCAAGTTGAGCCTAACAAGGTTGCTATGATTGCGCTGGTTGCTACGACTGGCGTCGACACTGACTGGTGGGTGGACACTGGTGCATCCTGTCATGTTTGCTCAAAGAAGGAGTTATTCACCACCTATAAACCTACATCTGAGAAGGTTATGGTGGCGGACAAGTCACAAGCTGAAGTACATGAGATTGAAACAGTGGTACTGAATCTGATTTCGGGAAAGTCGCAGACTTTTTAGGATGTGAAGCACGTACCGGTGATAGCCAAGAACC
Organism: Iris macrosiphon; assembly: GCA_036927795.1. Lineage (NCBI taxonomy): Eukaryota > Viridiplantae > Streptophyta > Magnoliopsida > Asparagales > Iridaceae > Iris > Iris macrosiphon. The sequence goes on along the minus strand of JAYESA010000013.1, from coordinate 156,845,803 downwards.
TGATCTCAGGAAGTCTGCTCTGCAACACAGGCTTGAGGATGAACATTAATGCTGGGCAGATGGTGATGTCCTATAAAGGAACATACTTCGGAAGGGCTTTCTGTACCGAAGAAATATTTAAACTTCAACTTGTAACTCCTGCCATTACCATTAATACAGTCTATTCTTCTGGTTATTCTCTTGAGTTATGGCATGATAGACTAGGACATGTTCATTGTAAAAGGATAAACAAGATGTCTAGTCTAGGACTTATCTCCAAATGTGGGAATAAGGAGGTGGAGAAGTGTGAGGTCTGTGCGCAGACAAAGATCACAAGAAAATCGTTCAAACGTGTAAACCGAAGTACATATCTTCTGGAGTTGGTGCACTCAGATATCTGTGACTTCAAACAGTTCTCCACAAAGGCCGGGATGAAGTATTTCATTACTTTCATCGACGACTACTCAAAGTATGCGTTTGTCTATCTGCTCAAGTCTAAAGACGAAGCATTCGAGAAGTTTAAAGAGTTCATGGCTGAAGCTGAACGTTAAACTGGACAACAACTCAAGAGACTCAGAAGTGATCGAGGCGGAGAGTATAGGTCTATTGAATTCGCATCGTTCTGCAAAGAACATGTAATCGTCAATGAGACAAGTGTTCCGTATTCTCCTCAATCAAATGGAGTAGCAGAAAGGAAGAATAGGACATTGACAGAGATGATGAACTCTATGCTGTAAACTGTGGGTCTTCCAAACTGTTTTTGGAGAGAAACTGTGCTAACGGCTTCGTTCATTCTGAACCGAGTACCGTACGCAACTTCCGATGTCACTCCTCATGAACTCTGGTTCAATGTCAGACCCAACTTGAATGTCATTCGAGTGTGGGGGTGTCTGGCATATGTGAAGCTTTCGGACTTGAAGATTCGGAAGCTAGGGACAAGGACTACAAAAGCTATATTCTTGGGATATGCTGAAAAGAGTGATGCTCAGAGGTTCCTAGATATCGAGACTAACTATATCATTGGATATCGCGACGCAGAATTCTTCGAAGATAAATTTGCAAGGCATAAGAACGTTATTATTGCGGACATTCCGGAGAATAATGTGAGTGCAACGGAGGCTAACGCTTCGAATGCAGATGTGGTCCAAGAAGTTGTCATTCCTGAGACAACGTTCGAACCAGAACTCGAAGAACCAAGAACTAAGTGAGTGAGGAGACAGAAGGACTTCGGAGATGATTTTGTCACCTATTATCTGGAAGCATATCCGCTTACCTATTATGAGACGATAAAGACCAGACACGCTGTCTTCTGGAGGGAGGCTATTAATGATGAGTATGACTCAATAACCTCCAACAATACTTGGATGTTGATCGATCTACCTGAAGGAGCTAAACCAATCTGATGCAAGTGGATTTTTAGGAAGAAGATAATGGTCGATTTAACTGTTGACAAGTTCAAGGCAAGGTTGGTAGCCAAAATTTTTTCTCAGAAGCAGTGGATTGACTACTTCGACACATATGCTCCAGTAGCACGGATGACGACCATCAGGATGTTGATTGCTATAAGTCCAATCCATAAGCTAGTTATACATTAGATGGATGTGAAAACAACATTCCTGAATGGTAAATTGACCGAAGAGATTTATATGCAACAACCAGAAGGATTCATCGTCAAGGGCCTTGAAGACAAAGTCTACAAGTTGGTGAATTCGTTATACGGTCTGAAGCAAGCTCCCAAGATGTGGCATGAGAAGTTTGATAAAGTTATAAGATCAAACGGCTACAGGGTCAGTGAGATGAACAAGTGTGTTTACACAAAGTTCGCTGACGGGAGATGAGTCATCGTTTGTCTATACGTGGACGACATGCTGATTCTAGGTACGGATCTAGCATGTGTCACTGAGACAAAGAAGTTTCTTTCATCTAAGTTCAGTATGAAGGACTTAGGAGAAGCTGATGTTATCTCGGAGATAAAGATCATCCGGACGGACACTGGAGTGACGTTGTCATAGTCTCATTACATTGAGAAGATGCTCATACGCTATGGATATCAGGATCTTCCAGGGATCAATACTCCGGACAGGTGTGACAAGAAGCTGAAGCCAAATCTGTGGGGAAGTGTCAGGCAACTGGAGTATTCAAGCGTCATCGGGAGTTTGATGTATGCAACAACTGCCACAAGGCCTGAGCCGGTTCATGAGCAATCCAGGTGTTGATCACTAGAAAGCTGTGAAGAGAGTGATGCGATATCTCAAGATGACTCAAGATTATGCATTGCACTACAACGGGTATCCGAAAATAGTGGAAGGCTTCAGTGATGCAAGCTAGTGTTCAGAAGTAGAGAGCGAAAGGTCCACAGGATGATACGTCTTCTCCATGGGTGGAGCTGCTATATCGTGGAAGTCTAAGAAGTAGACAATGCTTTCTCATTCCTCGATGGAATTTGAGTTCTATGCACTGGAGGCTGTAACGGATGAAGCAAAGTGGCTTCAGGAGCTCATGTATGCTTTTCCAGTGGTTGGTATGCAGATTTGACGGTACCGATATACTGCGACAACCAGGCAACTGCAGCAGTGGCATCAAATATTTTTTTCAATGGTAAGAAGAGGACTATGCGCCTGAGGCACATGGCAGTGAATGATCTTATCAAGACTAGAGTCATTGCCGTGATTGATATCCGGAGCCAGGAGAATCTGGCCGATCCGTTCACCAAAGGTCTCAAGCATCAGCTGGTCGAGGACACAACAATTAAAATGGGCTTGAAGACATGATATTCTGTCTTTGTAATTCTACCATAAAATTTTATGCTATTAGTTCAAAGAAAAATCTACTAGGCATATAGCTTTTGGTTCAAAGAATGGTCATTGACTGGGAGAATATCAGGAACAATGGGTAGTCCTTTGAGACATTGAGGGCTTACGGATCCAGAACCACTGTTGTCTGCTATTTGTTCTCTGAGTAGAACAAAGTCCTGAGGGAGGATGTCTTAGACGCCTTAATGAGTTCTAGGACATTTGGAATGTCCGACGTGCTTTAGAGGAAACACGGTAGCACAACACTACAAAGGAACAGAGGACTCCATGCTACAGTGGGTGACACCACCATGAGGTTCCTTGATAGGGTAATGCCTCGGCTTAGCGAGCCATGTCACAGCAGCATAGCACCGCATATAGGCAGGTGGCCTAATGCTGTAAAATGAAAAGTGGTAGGAAGCACTACAAAGAGGCCGGTGACCTCATGTTACAGTGGTGGGACACTACCAAGAGGTACCTAGAGAGGGTAAAGCCTCGGCTACGCGACCCATGTCACATCGGCGTAACACCGCAAGGGAGCGCAAAGCTTCATGCTAGGTAGTTTGGCACTACAAAGAGGCTGGGACCTCATGCTACAATGGATGACCCCACAATGAGGTGGGACCTCGGCTTTGGGCCATGTCATAGTGGAGTAGCATCGTAAGGAAGCGCAAGGCTTCATGCCAATGCCTCTTTAAAAGAACTCACCAAGAGTGTATAGAAAGAGATATATGCCGTCTCTTAAGGGTAAACTTGTAGACGTCCAAGATACATACACCGAAATCAGGCGTGCATAGGACCTTTAATGTGCAATCGGAAGCACATCTGATGTCATTGTGTGAGTGTGAAGAATTGCAGCTATGATGCATAATTCAAGGCCTAGTCCATTATTGTATCATACTATTATTTGACCCATGCAGGAAGATTCAAGTAGAAGCGATATCTATCCTAATGCATAATGGACAGTCACTGTGTGGAACACTCAACCCATATATTGATATATATGGGGAATTGTTGGTGTTATTTTCTGTAGACTAAGAAAAATAGTCCCACATTGGCTACACCATAAAGTGAGTATCTCAATATATACTTTGTATTAGTTGAGGTGTGCACATGGGTTCTGGTGGGGCACATGGGTGCCATGTGAGGGTGTTATATTAGGAGGAAAAAGAATTAACTCTTCAATGGAAGCATTTGTGCTTTTTGTCATGTTCTTGGAATTTATTCAATAGGAGATAAGTCCCAAGGGGGTTAGCGATTCGGACTCGGACTCGGACTCGGGCTCAAGGACACAAAGTGGCGTTTTGTCGGCGCACTTTGCACTTAGCACTTAGCACGTCAGCATCGGCGCATGGCGCTTGTGCGCATTTGATGCGCTCGGTTATGCGCTGCCGCATGCGCTGTTGCTTACGCGTCTGCATGTGCTGCTGCATGAGCGGTTGCTTGTGTGGCCGCTGCTATCGGATATATTTGAACGATCTTGGAAAGATATGGTCAGTTATCCAGATCCGTTTTTTATGTAATTTGAATTAATTTGTGCCTATCTTTATGAGATTTGCAGTTATTTGGTTCCTATCTCTCCGTAACTAATGGACGGCCTGGCTCCTCTATAAATACTTTTTTCGTGCCTCTATTGAGGACTTACTTCGAAATAGAGGAGACAGAGAGTTGTTGTTGCCGCCATTAAAGTCCATGAAGTTCGTGCGAGTCCAAGCAGGAGGTGACAATGAGCGTTCCAGAAGTTATTTGTGAACTTGCTAGTTCCTGGAAGCAGATCGTGTGGGGCAAATCTTGCTTTGAGGAACGGTGATCTTCATCACCCCAGCAAGTAGAATTTTTTCTTCTTCTTCCTCTTCTCTTCTTCGTGTTGTAACTTTGTTCTGTCCGTCTGCAACTGCGATTGTAAGGAAGAACGATAAGTTTGTTTTTCTGATTCTTTTGTTATCTTGTAAGCAAGTTGTAATCAGAATCATATTATAAGTTGTTCGTTGGAATCGAGGTACATCAGTGAGGAAACTTTTGTGTGAACTTCTGATCTTGACTTTAACTTCTGGTTCTACCATCTTTGTTTAAGCCTCAAGAATAACATAACAATCATCTCTCTCCTAGACTACTAACCCAATCCGACCTCACCCCCTATGACAGTTTTTTATTCACCCTTTAAGTAATGTGGGAGTTAACACGAACAAAAGAATAGGGGTCTTTCTCGGATCGGAACCAGACCTCCTCTTCCTTGTCTTCTGCGACTGTCAATGTGGAGTAACTAAGCCATTTGGCATATAACATAGTTGACGATCCTCAACCTGATTTTCGAGGTCATCATCCTCGTCCTCCACTACTATGTCGTCCTCGTCCGGAGCAACCGTTGAACTCGCAGCATTACTCAGACTTTTGGCAGCAGACTGTAATCCATCCCTTGAATGGATCGCTTGGTGCTGAGGTTGCTCCTGGTCAAGACGACATCTGGTCTCAAGCAGATCCTCATGGCCAATACTCCCAGGGAAATCACCAACAGTTGGCATACTGGCACTTCCCCCGCCTGTCTCCCTTGGAATTCTAGTCACTAATACCGTAGCCCAGTAGTCGTGACCCCCTCCTGGATATCCTGCCTAAATTAGGCAAATCATTATGATGAATTACCACAGAAGGCACGACGACTAAAAGTAATCACACCCCAAGTCTCAAGGACCTCTTTGTTGGCCTGAGAGAACATCCCGGGCAACGAGACAATAGGCAAATCATTATGATGATATTGATTGGCATCTTCTGTTTGTCATGAAGTCGACTCTGGCAATGCGGAGCCTGGACTATAATCTCTTCCCGAAGGACCTCCATTAGTTCTCACGGAGAGCCTCTCCGATTGGATCCAGACACTGTCACTTGTAACCAAATTAGCGACACGTATGTCATATTCCAAATCCAGAATACCTGAAAGCGGGGGAGGACATAGGCCAGTTAAGCTATACGAAGTACTCCATAACGTCGTACGACGTTTACGGCTGTCAAAGACAAACATGATTGTTAATCATAGCAAGCTAGAAAGAGCAAAGCTATCATATTTATGAAAAGTTGTGAGGCGTCCTAAACACTATAGACATATGATCAAGAAATTAGCAATACATAGTAAGCATAGTATACAAAATACATAATCACAAATATCCCATGTACTCTAGGAATAATAGTCATGTTGTCGTAAGTGGGAACAAGCTCCCATGTACTCAAGCTAACACATGTCCGTGGCTAAATATCCAAAAGAATATACATCATGTACATTGGGCGAAGGATGAGAAACTCACTCTTGAGCTTGTGTCGTGGTCCTCCTGGTGATCACCATCAAGCGAGAGATACACTAGATCCTCTGGTTATGCTACGAGATCTGGTCATATAAAACATGTGGAGTCAAGTCGAAATAGTAAGTATCACAAGAAAGCTGCAAGATAAGACTAAAAATCAACATGCAAGCAAATCACATAAAATCACAAAGTAGTCATTCCAAGTAACCAATAATATATTGGGAACCGCATTGTACCAACGCACTATCCCGAGAATATATGACAGATAAAAAAATTACCAATATATGACAGATAAGAAAATTAGCTACTGCACGAAAAGTATGCACCTCATAATCGTCGGCTAGGTAATATTTACGGCTTGTTACGAAAACCAATTAAGTTATTAGGTGTTAATAATGAAGTGATGAATCCGTCATATTTGTGTGTTGTAGATGAACCCGGTTGACCAACGTTAACTATGCCATAAATAATTAACATGTCAAAAAAAACATTATATGAAGTAATCATCTTGTCCATGAATTTGACTTGAATAATCATAATATTTTACATGAATTAATTATCCTATCTGAGACTTGACTTGAATAATCATGTTGTGTAGAGACTTCATATTGTCCTAGTAAGATAGAATATGTGATTGAAACCATTGTGAGACTAGAATAATATTTCCAATTTTCATGACACTTGGTTACTAACATACAAAATGGTTGTCTAGGATTAGAACTCGTAACCGTTGCTTTCCAAAAAGTATATTCATGTAGAGACTTCATATTGTCCTAGTAAGATAGAATATGTGATTGAAACCATTGTGAGACTAGAATAATATTTCCAATTTTCATGACACTTGGTTACTAACATACAAAATGGTTGTCTAGGATTAGAACTCGTAACCGTTGCTTTCCAAAAATTATATTCATGTAGGTTTAATTTTCATATATTTATAAATGTACTAGAATTATACAACTTTACATACACTCATATTATATTTGTCAGGTTTACTTTTGGCCCTCCCCTTTGTTTTGAGCACTTTTTGATCTGTCTTGACAGACATGGGTTTCTTTTCCTCCCCATATATTGATGCAAATGTTGAACCTGAATTAGCTCTATACGAAGAAGATGAGGCTGAAAACCAGGAATATATTGCTTATGTTAGTTTTTATCTTTTGGGTGTATTACTTATGTAGAATCTAGATATATAATAGTTTGAATCCGAATCCCTTTTGTATCTAGACTTATATTGTGTAATATTATATATGGAAAGATAGTTATTAGTAGACTTGTGTACTTTGCACTTATGTTTAGAAATTTAGTTATGTTGTGGATGAAATGAATTCTATTCCATGTTGTTATTTGTCTTATCCACTACTCCCACATTCTAGACCTAGAGCCTTACATGCGACAATTACGGGTACGGGTACTTGTGTATTTGTATGTCGCGTAGCGGAGATATTACGTACTCGACTTACTATATTCTGGGAGCGGAGCATAACACATACTGTGTCCTTATCAGAAACCATCTTCGAATTTGTGGAACATAGGTCTCAACTTTTACCTTATAAAAAAGAAGAAAGTGAAACTAACCAAATAAAAAGAAAAGACATTTGAACACATTTGATAATGAGCTACTTAGGCCAGATTACATAAGAAAAATGCTATATATATATATATATATATATATATATATATATATATATATATATATATATCATAGTTTAAAGTATCGGCCGATACCGATCCGATACGGTCGATACCGATACAGTTTGGCATGTCCCGATCCGATACCGACCGATATCCGATACTGACCGATACCGACATTAGAGGTCTTTTTTCCGGTCAATTCGGCAAAAATATTGAATTAAAAAACCAATTAGCAAGGGTGTAAAAGCATAGTAAGGTTGTAAAAACATATAAAAGAGGAAAATTTATCTATCGCATATAAATCAATCGACAATATCAAAAATACTAAGAAACAATACTGGAAATACTTTAAATTATGCATAAATGTATAAAATATATTCTCTAAAATGTTAATAATTTACTAATAGTTGTTTGTTTTTCGATACCAAAAAATCCGATACTCCGATCCGAAACCGTCAATACTACCGATACCGCCGATCCCGATACTCATAGGAATGATCCGATACCGATTCCGATACCGATACTTTGAACCTTGATATATATATGACAGTTTATGTACTTCATATTTTATATCATAACCCAGAGGTTCTCATGAATCTTTACTATTGTAATGCGGCTTGGAAACGGCTCAAAAATGAGCCGTCCAAGCCGTATGTATATCCTCCGTTAAATAATAAAAAAATTAAAAATTTCTTTCTAACTGCCGCGTATGTATTCTCACGTAGTTAAAAAAAAATCAAAAATTATTCTAACTACCTGAACATATAATAAATCATAAAATATATTCAATATTCAAATTATATTTAAATTAAGTACATTGTATTATCTAAATAAACACATATCTAAAATCCTAAAACATATCTATAACAAATCCTAATTAAACTATATTCAAATCATATTTAAAATATTTTAATATAAATTATATCTTTATCTAATTTTTTAACAATATTATTAAAAAAAAATTGAACGTGCGTTCATGTGAACGTAACTAGTTTTGAATAAAGTCTCAATTGGTTGTTGATGTTAGGTCAACAGAAGGCCATAATAGTTTTGGTACTTTCTTATGCTCAGCCAACCCCATTCTCATTATGGAAGTTTAGGATGATGACATCAATGAGAAAGCTCTCCATTGTTAGTTATATAGAAATGCATGCATAAGTATTAGTCTCAGTGAGTAAATCCTGAAGTGCCATAGTCTGTTATGGATAGCCAGTGAGAACCAGTGAGGATTAGCTCTGTGTGCTTAACAGGTCTGCTAGTATATATTATTGGGTAAAGTACAATTTTTTCCCCACAGTATTTACATAAAAAAAAAGACTCGTAGTTAAAACAACTGCTATTTTTGATTTGGTACAATTTGTATCCAAATTGAACGGTGACGTTAACATACCGCCAATTTACCGTCAAAAAGACATTTGGATTATTTATGCAGTTTTTTTTTAACAATTTACAAATGTGGAACAAAATAGGAACGCTGTATAACATTGGATGGAAAGAATGGTAAAATATGAAGTGTTTTGAACCTATATATAGAAGGATGTTAATACCGTTGCAATATTTAATGGCCACGTGCGAAAATATTTTGGCTATTTCAAACGTTTTTCGATCAAAATTTGATTAGTGGAAGGAGGGGGTGATTTGATCCAAGTATCCGAAATACGAGGGTTTAATCGATCAAAAAAATATATTGAGCCTATTTTTGCGAAAAATGTAAATCTTGTGAGAATTTTTTTTTTCTTTCACTTTACCATATATTATTTCATTCTTAAGAAGCTTGTATAGTGTTGAAATTTTTTATCGGTCCGTTTTTCTGCATAATCACTTGAATGGGTCAATTTCATACCCATCTATACTGAGTCCTACTTAATCCTATTTTATTTTGGACATATTTTTTATTACTTTGGAATTTTGTCTTCAGCTCAAGGTTTCTTTTTTGTTGTTTTTGTTAAGTTTCCTGTTGTTTCATATGTTTGATCTATACTTATGTTTTTTGGGCATCAAGCTGGCAATCTTTAGAACCAACTTGCCTGGAAATTAATTTATTTCAGCAGCATATTTATATTGAGTTAGAAAACGTGGTCACTCATGAGGAATACTAAATTTGTGTTACATTGGTTTTCCAAATTTTATTCTTTGTTTGTGCATGTATCTGACTGTCTCATGTAATATACCTCCTACGTAATATTATTATTTGTTGATTTAGAAGTAGACAGTCTCAAGTAATCTGTGCTCCAGTTATTATCTTTCTTAATTGGAACTAGACAGGTCCGTTTGTTTGAGAAATGTTTTTGTATAACACTGAATAACTGAGTTTCAAATGTGTGTTGTTTTACTATTAAATATTGATAAGTTTATGACCTGCTGTAGTAGTAACTGGTTTCGAATTCATTCATTTACTTGGGAGCCATTTTACGAGAGATTATTTAGTGGTCCGGATTCATGGTGAGCTTTATTCCTATCAAATAATATAATAATACATGACCTATGATTTTTCTATTTCATGTAGAAACTGTTAGGCCATCTCCAATGGAAATTTTAAAAATTAAGTTTTTATCATACTTGTCATTGTACTTAATTATTTTTCCTATCATAGTTGGTAGAGTTTCTATAAAGAAATTGTACACACACAATAAACACTTTCTATTGGTTCCCTATTTCTATTTTAGGTGTTAAAAAATAAAAGGATCAATTTAATGGTGTAAGACATAATATTAATCGCTAGAAGAGATGGAGAATTTCTATTAGAGTTTCTACATGTAGAAAATTGCATAGAAATTCTTCATCCTATATTAACTTCATTTTGGATGAAAATTGGAATAGAAACTATGGTTGAGAAGTTTTCTTCTTCTTTTTTTCTTTCTAAAAATAGTTTCTATCATAGAGATAGATAGGGGAGATATAAACCCTCATTGGAGATGATGTCATAAAAAATTTTCATCCTACGTCGACATCATGCATGATGAAATTGTGATAGGAACTATGGTTGGAAGGATATTTTTTCTAAAAAAAATTTCTACCATGGAAATAGGGAAGATAGAAATTGGGGAGATAGTAACTCTCATTGGAGATAATCTTATATCATTGGGTACGGATCAAGGTTTAAGATGAGCCCGAACTACTGAATAATTTCTCTTATTTTAGGACCTTGCAATTTAGTAAAGTTTCTTCCTCTTGAATTTTCATCTTTATCTTATAGAACTTAGGTTGTTCGTTTTCATCCTATTCTTGTTCAGAAGATTAACTATAATAATATGATTATATATAAGTCAGAAGTTGTTGAGAGCAAGGAAGCGTCTCATGTAACTAATCCAATTCAAGTTTAGGATGGAAAATTTATTTCATGTTTGGTTTGGCTTCTAAAATTTTATTTATGAATGTCCAGACAAATAATGTCTAAATAAACATAGGAATCATTTTTTGTTTTGTTTTTTCTATATTTAAAAAAAAAGAGTTTTAGGTTTTTTTTATTCTTTTTAATTTTTTTTGAAAATTTTATTTTTCTTCCCTTCTTTATCTTTGTAAGAAAAAAAAATCATTACTTTTGGTTGGGTCTACTTCACGTCAGGTTGGATTTGGGTTAATTTTAGTATAGATTGGGTAGTATAAATTAATTTATAAGTACAAAATTATGATCCTAATAGGATTTGGACCATTTTTTTTGAATACTATTATACTAACAATCATCTCAACCAATTACACTATAAAAAGTCACAAACAAAGAGTAACAATTACAAATATATTTAATCATCAATCAAAAATAATATATTTTTACTTGAACTATTTATTTTTGGAAATATTTATATATTCATCAAACATAGAAATATAATTTTACATGAGAATTTGATTTCTATAATTAAAGTTGATGGAATATTATATTTTTTATGTTGGGTGAATATATAAATATTTTTGGTAATATATTGTTTAAACCAAAATAAATTAAAATTTTTTTTTATTGATGATTAAATATATGTTTAATAGTTGTTAATTTTTGATTGTGACATTTTATTGTTAGAGAAATTATCGTTTTCTTATTGAAAACTTTGTGAATAAAAAAATAAAAATAGACTGATGTTACCGGCCTCTGGGGAAGTCGTGCACGAAACACTGCCCTAAGAGTTGATTCGGGATTTGTGTGCAGACGTTTCCCGACGCTCCTAGTGGTAAAATTCACGCACTACCTGTATCTCGTCGCCGCACACGACTCGGAGAGAATGACCAGGACTTAGCTCTGCCCAGAGCTTGGAGACGAGCGAAACGACGAAGAATGGACTTAATAATATGTTGGCAGCAAGTTTCTGGAGAAAACAATATCTGATTCGTTTGCAAAGAAAACCATTCATATATAATAATCCATTATGTAACGGTCTGAATTAATTTGCTATTAATTCAGCCGTTACACAGACACATGGAGAAAGAACTTGGACACGAAATGAATAACGGTTCAAAATTAAATTAGTAACGGACAAATTAATTTTTCAACGTTCAGAATATTAAACGGAAAAAAAAAATTGAAGAGGAGCAAAAAGAATTTTAGGGTCTCAGCTCGAACCCGAAGAGGAAATTGAATCGGCATTCGGCGCTCGCAAATGCGGGCACGTACCCGCACCCGTTACGCGCGCCGAACCGAACCGAACCGAGCCGGGCCGGACGGCGGCGGCGGCGCGCGCGTGTGGCCCAAGGGGTTCCCTACACAACAACTTTAAGAAAGCAAAGAAGAGGAACTAATATATGTACACAAGGAGGGGTTGGCCCATCCGATGTGGGACTAAAGAAAAGAAGGAATTTTAGCTTTTGCTCAAGCAAAGCTAACAAAACAGAGATAAGTGTGAAGTAAATAGAGAGAGAGAGAGAGAGAGAGAGAGCATCTGGGCAGTAAAATACTATGCATAGATGAGATGGACTACAGCCTTGAATCTCACGTAGTGACTATTGCCTTAATCTGAAGAAGTGCTTGATGGACTATGCCTTGAATCAGACTTCTTGAACCAGATTTAGAAAAATAACACACATAGTACGCTAGAGGTCCTTGGTCTATCGGGTGGCACTTTTAAATGGTCATGCGCACTTTTCCACATTCATAAGAGTTGTCTGGGATCGCCCTGTCCCATAGTCGCGGCCTTCACGACCTCTCATATAGGTAAGTCCTTAGTGGTTGGTGATATGAATCAACCCAACATTACAGCTTGGACCTATTAAGAGTTTAACCTCATCCTAACCATATCACACAGGAACACTGTCACCATAGGGATGGGGAGTCATTGTACACATGTACAGCCGCTTGGACTTTATTTTAATGAGACTTTAATCTCGAGTCAGTGTTCCATAAAGTCACCTAAGTTTAGCTTGTTTCTACCCATTGAACCGGCTTCTTGGGATCTCCAGTCAGACTCGGTTGGGTTGCCACTGTTGGTGACTAACTTATGGGCTTAACCCTACCCCCCTCGATGATTCTAGGATCAAAGTCCTAGACAGACCCTTCGTCAAGTGATCTGCAAGGTTCTTTTCTGACTTTATATAGTCAAGAACCACATATTTGCCTAGTAGGCTTTTTATTGACTTGAAGCGCAGCTGCAGGTGCCTGTTCATCTTAGCATTCACAGAATCATGCTTTAGTAGTTCAATAGCAGATTTATTATCATAGTTTATAGAAATTGCAGGAACAGGACTAAGAGAAACAGGTATATGCATAATAAGATTTTTAAGCCATTCAGCTTCTGTGCAAGTTGTATCTAAAGCTATCATTTTGGAGTCCATTGTACTCCTAGCTATGATAGTTTGCTTACAAGAGCCCAGGAGATTGCAGCTCCTCCTAGAGTAAATACATATCCAGTAGTAGATTTTATATCATGTGAGTCAGTTATCCAGTTTGCATCTGAATAACCATCTATGATATCAGGGTGCCTAGTAAAATGAAGTTTGTAATCTAGGGTGCCCTTGAGATATCTAAATACCCTATCCAAGGCAATCCAATGTGACTGATTTGGGTTACTAGTATATCTACTTAGTCTCCCAATAGCAAATGCAATATCACTTCTTGTCCTGTTTGTTATATACATAAGGGAGCCTATCATCTGTGAATATTTATGTTGTTCCAAAGGTGATCCTTCATTCTTTTTTAGTACATTACTGCTGTCATAAGGAGTAAGGACAGATTTCTTATCAAATAACTCAAACTTTTTAGCATTTTTTCAATTGAATGTGCTAAAGATAGAGTATAACCCTCTTTGCCTTTGGTCACTTGCATTCATAAAATTAAGTTGGCTTCTCCTAGGTCTTTCATATCAAACTGGCTAGATAAATAGTTCTTTGTAATATTTATCAATTCCAGTGATGAACCTAGGATAAGGATGTCATCTACATACAAGCATAAAATGACACAACTTTTACATGTACCTTTAGAGTATATACATTTGTCATACTCATTTGACAAGAAACCATATTCACAAATTACTTTGTCAAATTTATTGTGCCATTGTTTTGGAGCTTGTTTCAAGTCATAGAGGAATTTTACTAGTCTGCAAACTTTCTTTTCTTGACCTTTAGCAATGAAACCTTCAGGTTGGTCAATATAAAGTTTCTTCTCTAGATCTCCATTCAAAAATGCTGTCTTTACATCCATTTGATGGATTAGCATATCATGAATGGATGCTAAGGCCAAGAGAGTTCTAATGGATGTGATCCTAGTTACAGGAGAGTAGGTATCAAAATAATCTAACCCTTTCTTCTGGGTAAAACCCTTAGCAACTAATCTAGCTTTATATTTTCTATAGTACCATCGGCTCTGAGTTTCTTCTTGAAAATCCTCTTACAACCTAGTGGTTTATTGCCTAAAGGTAGATCTGTTAGAAACCAAGTGTTATTCTCCATGATGGAGTTGTATTCACTGTTAATGGCTTCTTTCCAGAAGGGAGCATCAGGAGACGACATTGCTTCTTCATAAGTTGAGGGATCACCCTCTATAAAAAGGTGAAGAATCCTTCTCCTAATTTTTTTCAATCCTATTCCTTTTACTCCGTCTAGGTTCTAAGTCTTGTTCAGATTGGGAGCTCGGTATTTGGACATGAGAACTAGTAGAGGGTATGAAGGAAGAGATTGAACTTCTATCCTTAAAAGGAAATATGTTTTCAAAGTAAACTGCATCTCTTGCTTCTATAATGGTATTATTAGATATTTCATTTACTTCTGAGTGAGTCACTAGAAATCTATTGGCATAGCTGTCTTAGGCATATCCTATGAAAACAACGTCTACAGTCTTGGGACCAATCTTTCTCTTTTTAGGTTCGGGAATTCCGACTTTAGCAAGGCATCCCCAAACTCTAAGATAATTAATCCTAGGAGCTCTACCTTTCCACAGCTCATAGGGAGTCTTATCTTTTGACTTACTAGGAATCCTATTAAGAATGTAACAGACAGTTAAAAGGGCTTCTCCCCACAAGTTATCAGGAGCACCAGAGCTGAGAAGCATGGCATTCATCATATCTAACAGAGTGCGGTTCTTGCGTTCAGCAACTCCGTTAGACTGAGGTGAATATGAAGCAGTTACCTCATGAATTATTCCATGTTCTTCACAGAAGTTAATCATTTCGTTTGAGGTATATTCTCCACCACGATCAGATCTAAGGATCTTAATCTTCCTTTCTAATTGATTCTCAGCTTCAGATTTGTAGACCTTAAATTTATCTAGAACTTCATCTTTGGTTTTGAGAAGGTAGATATAACAATACTTTGAATAATCATCTATAAACGTAACAAAATATTTTCTACCGCCTCTGGTCAAAATCCTATTTGAGTCACATACATCACTATGGATAAGTTCTAGAAGGTCAGATTTTTTTTTACAGATTTGAATGGTAATTTAGTGTGTTTGGCTTGAACACAAATCTCACATTTGTGTTTGTCATCTATTGGAGTCTTGGAAATAAGATCTAAAGTCATCATTCTTTTAATAGAACCTAGATTCACATGACCTAGTCTACCATGCCAAACATTTGAAGATTCTATATTAGAGACAATGAGAGAACAATCAAAAATTTTATTCATTGTGCTTAAAATGAAAAGATCGTCTTTTACAAAGCCTTTTCCTATAAAGGAGTCATGCTTGGAAAATACTACTTTATTTGCCTCCATTACAATTTTGTATCCTGAGGCTACAAGAAGGAATCCACTAACTAGGTTTCTCCTGACAGACGGCACACGAAGAACATCATGAAGAGTTAAGATTTTTTCTGATGTCATCTTCAGGTCAACTTTTCCTCTTCCAATAATTTGTGCCGTTGAGCCATCTCCTAGGGTCACACCTCCTCCACTTGATTCCTGATAGTTTGAAAAACAGAAGCGATTAAACGAAACGTGAACATTAGCTCCAGAATCCAACCACCAATCATCAGAATGGTAAGAGAGGTTAATAAAGGGTTGAAAGCTTACAGCCCTGAAGGAACTCGAAGAACCTTTGTGAAGCATGTTCGCTTCTGGTCTAACTGAGCCCTTTCCTTTGTAGGAGGTCTGGACAGCTTCCTTCTTCCTATGGTAGCAGTTGGTGGCCATATGATTTGTTTTACCACACACAAAACAAAATCTCTTTTGATCCTGAGTCTGACTGAAGTTTCTAGGTTTATGGTTTTGGTGATGATGGTTTTGATGGTTAGGCTGAAAGTTTTTCTTCTTCTTGAAGAATTTTTTTGGGATTTATAATGAAAATTATATTTGGGTTTTCCTTGGCCTTCTACAAGGTTTACCTTAGCTTTAGATTCAGTCTTAGGCTTAGATCTCAATCTAATTTGTTCTTCGGTTCTAATTTTCTTTAGGACTTGATTGTAGGTAAGATCTCCTTGTGTATGGATAAGTTCCTTAGTAATATCAGACCAAGAGGGAGGTAGCTTGTCTATTAGGCATGCTATTTTATGCTCATTGGAGAAAGATGTGCCTTTGGCTTTAATATGCCTAAGGTATTCTTGGAATTCATGGAGTTGGTCATTCATTGGCTTGTTATCTACCATGAAATACCTATTAAAGGTTGAAGAATTAAATCTTTCTATTCCGGCATCATCACAGCCGTATTCATCTTCCAAGGCTTTCCAAAGTTCTTTAGCGCCCTTGTATTCAAAAATATATTATACAAGGATTCAGATAATGCGCTTAGAATTCTATGAAAGCAGTGGAAGTCTATCTCTTTAGGGGTTTTTGGTTTCGAGGAGGTGGATACTCCTATGTCAGACTCAGTTTCATCAGAATCATTTGTGATGGGTGTGGAACCATCAATGGCTGAAATAAGTCCCAAGGTCGTGAGCCAAAATTTTATTTGGGTCTGCCATCTTTTAAAGTATGAGCCATCAAACTTAACAGGTTTTGCAGTAGAGGATTCCTCCTTACCAGTCATGATTGTAGTCTGAAAAATATAAATTTATTTAATAACAATGTCGAAGATAATAGTTTAGGTGGTCTTTGCTAATCAATCTTAAAATCTTTAGTTTTTTCAAGTGTTGGTCAACTCAGGTTAGCTGTAGGGGCCGGTTTCCAGCTAGCGGCTGTCCGAAGACTCTCAAGTACCGTGTCGCTTAGGGCTATTTACACCCGGTTGACAGAAGGACCCTTTCGGCTTGTGCCCGAGTTTGCCTCTACTTTGAAACTTTAGATTTGAAGATTTTATTTGCAATTTCCTTTTTACTAAACTATTTTCTTTTGGTCCTAGATTGCTTTCAAAATACTAAGTGATTGTTTATGTTACAATTGAAAGGAATTTTGTGATCAAAAAATTGCAATTGACAAAATTATCAAATGTGCTAACAATTTTTAAATCACTTTAAGCAAATTTGTAATTTGACAGTATAGTAAGCAACTTGATAAGTAAACAAATAAATCAATTGAGGAAATGAAGCAAATTGCTAACAACTGTTTTGAGTTAACGATTATGGTCAAATAGCAAATATTAAATATGGTTAATTGCTATAGTAAATATTAAGCAAATTGAATTTTCTAGAATAAAAATTAAACTACTGCAACTTAATAATATTGGCTACAGTAAGAATAATTTTTCTACAAGTTAAAGATTGCTATAGTCAGAAATTTTCAAATTTTCAATTGATAAATTATCAACTATGCTACAGTAACTATCAACTTTTAATTTATTAATCAACTTTGTTCCAGAAATTTTTTGTGCTACTATGCCAATAATGTGTTGCTACAATATTATGAATTAAATAATGCCCAAACAAAAATTTCGGTTATGTAGCAAGAATAGGCAACAAATATTAACCTAATTGATCAGAAATATATATATAATAAACGGTTAATTTTTTTTTTTCTTTAGCAGAGAATAAATAATGGTATATTAACAATATTTCAGAACTTTTCTAGCAAGATTTAGATGAACAGTTCTAACAAACATTCAACTCTTAGATTGTTAGGGAAATTGTCGTTTTCTTATTGAAAACTTTGTGAATAAATTTTTTAAAATAGACTGATGTTACCGGCCTCTGGGGAAGTCGTGCACGAAGCATTTCCCTAAGAGTTGATTCAGGATCTGTGTGCAGACGTTTTCCGAAGCTTCTAGTGGTAAAACTCCCGCACTACCGGTATCTCGTCGCCGCACACGACTCGGAGAGAATGACCAGGACTTAGCTCTGCCCAGAGCTTGGAGACGAGCGAAATGACGAAGAATGTACTTAATAATATGTTGGCAGCAAGTTTCTGGAGAAAACAGTATCTGATTCGTTTGCAAAGAAAACCATTCATATATAATAATCCATCCAATATGTAACGGTCTGAATTAATTTTCCAACGTTCAGAATATTAAACGGGAAAAAAAAATTGAAGAGGAGCAAAAAGAATTTTAGGGTCTCAGCCCGAAATCGAATCGGCATTCGGCACCCGCAGATGTGGGCGCCTACCCGCACCCGTTACGCGCCGAACCGAACCGAGCCGGGCAGTGGCACGCGCATGTGGCCCAAGGGATTTCCCACACAACAACTTTAAGAAAGCAAAGAAGAGGAACTAATATATGTACACAAGGAGGGGTTGGCCCCATCCGATGTGGGACTAAAGAAAAGAAGGAATTTGAGCTTTGGCTCAAGCAAAGCTAACATTTATAGCCTAGTTGGTGAAGGTATAAAAATATATAGCATGGTTCAAATTTTATCAACAAATACTTATAAATTAATTTGACCTGATCCAACAGAAAAAATTATTTTTGTTAACGAAAGGAAGGTAAAAAAATAAAAAAAAAAGGAGAAAAGAAACATAAAAAATAAGAAGAAAAGAAAAAGCAAAAAAGAAAAAACTTTAAAAAATCTAGGAAAAAAAAAACAAAACATGAAAAAAAAACGAAATACTTTAAAAGAAACAAAATACGAAATATAATTTAAGAACAAATGAATAAGCCAAATTTTCTTAAAAACAAATGACAAAGGTTAAAAACGAGATTTTTTTTTTAAAATATATCTTTTAGAAACGAAAAATTATTTAATAGAAACAAAAATACACCCAAAAATGAAAATAATAAACCAAAAAAACTCTCCAAATGAAGTATTTTTTAATAAGTTAAACCAAACATAGAATTTGTTCGGAAAAAAAAACTCCTATCATACACCCTCAGAGATAAATGGTTTAGCTTCCTGGTCAATGGCGTTAATCTCCACTATAGTTGTCAACAAGCCAATCCGTGCATAGTCATCCTAGGAGTTATTACTTTATTAAATAGTTTTTTTAACTGAAAAATATTACAAAAGTAGAATAAAAAGCTAAGCTATAGGCTAAAATAGTATATTATTTGTCACGTCCCAGTACAGAAATACATGGGACTAGATCATGTGACAATGGTCAGCTATGTATCAAGTGGACTACAGTCCAGTTCGAATATGTATAAGCTGTTATGTACGGGTCACCTAAATAACAAAATAAATATATGTATGACTCAATTCACAAGAAAACAAAATATAACAATAGACAAAATGTATCATGGTGTAAATCCCATAGAACATTTGTCCGAATAGACTTGAAATGAATTATATGAGTCTATAAATACTAGGCTATAACAGCAGATAAATAAGCAACAAGAACATGTATTTATAACTACATAAGATATGATACACGTACCAAATAACAATACCTGCATACCGAGATGATACTCATCAACAACTCCAGAAGAGCTCAACGATAATCAACACTGCAAATCTGGAAGGGAAGCAGTTTCTCAGAGGGACGTAACAATATACATAGAAACATGCCGTAATACTCTAAAGTATAGAGTCCACTGGGTATTCGCAATTAAGTGTAAAATACAATGAAGACAACGTTGAATGGAGCCCTCTCTAAGGGGTACATATGCAGTGACGCTCCTCTGAGGCACCAACATGCAGCTACAACTAAATGAACGCTACAGTTTGGCTCCACTGCCTAGTGACTGTCATCCCCACCCTATGAACTACATATGCCAAATCCTCAACATGCCAAATCCTAGATGAACCTATCCACTATATATAGCATAATGAAAAATACTAGCAGACCTATGCCGTCACACGTCCTATCGCACTGATGATCAGTCGGGGTATGGGGGTACGTGTCCTACTTGATAGATCACATCTCCGTGTCCAAAATATGTGTTAAGTCCTGTGAGATATCAGTGTATCTACTCTGCAGTGTAAGGGTAGTCTCCAATGGCCTAAGTTAAAAAAATAGAGAACCAACGCATCCCGTTGGCTATACCCAGAGTCATGCTCAGACGCGCAGATAAAGTACACAATATAAAGTATAAAACAGTACTGAAACTAGAATATAAATATAACATAGTGGCAATGCATACTTGTCTGGATCTTGAATGATGTCAAGACAACGTCCAGGTGACAAACATAACCAATCAATGACATCAGAAAATGTAAGAGCAGAACAAACATCTCCGGATGCTGAAATAAATATCATCAACATGTCCGAAATGAGTGAGATAGTTAGAAAAGCCAACCCATAAGGCCAATTTGAAAACTGGGACAAGAGCAACAGTTTCGGGTCAAAACGGGATCCATAAGTGGACCTATTTTGCATCAAAAAATGTGCCAGAAATAGAGTCACTAAACTCAGGATATTATAGGTTAAACAAATCCTAAACGATGATACGAACTCAATGGTACGTCTAGATTTGGATTCCGATGAGCCGATCACAAAATGCTTTTTGAATCGAATCGTGGGATCCACAAAATGACGATCCGGCCAACTTTTTTTGAATCGAACAAAACTTGGATCACATGACCATCGTAACTATGCGAATCCAATGGCGTAAGTTTTGCTACGAAACGACTAGCGTGCACAAAGTAATTGAGAAATTTTGAAAAAGATCTATACGATAATTTTGACAGATATGGGTCAAATTCGTCATGCACACGCGACTAATTTAAATTTCGTCAAAGTCCACATGTCGGGGAATACCGTATGCACCTTTCAGTGCAATCGATACAAGACGAGGTTATCCGGTTTGACGGGACCAATTTCGTATCATAAATATTTTGGTTTTGAAAACTAGTTTTTTTGTGTTTTTCAAGCTAAAATAACTTGGATTTAAAATTAAATTAAATAATCTATTTAAAGGGGATTAAAGCTGGTTATATATGCTTTATACTTAAAAAATAAAATCCTAGTTTGATTAACAGGATTAGGAGATATTAGCCTCGAAATATGGGTACTTGGACAGTTTTTGTGTGATTCAAGATTCATGTTTTGTTCCTCGATTTGGAACTCGATTTACGATCAATATAATATGAAATAAAATAAACTAGTTAAAGACGATTGAAGAGGGTTAGGTTGTCTATACGATGGTGAAATTGG
Source organism: Iris macrosiphon (assembly GCA_036927795.1). Lineage (NCBI taxonomy): Eukaryota > Viridiplantae > Streptophyta > Magnoliopsida > Asparagales > Iridaceae > Iris > Iris macrosiphon. Next base: position 156,824,295 of record JAYESA010000013.1, on the reverse strand, counting down.
TTCAGCATTTGGCCAATTATGGAAGAAGATACGGGCTTTCCAACATGGGTGATTGGACTGAAGTTTAAGCACAGTTTACGGCAGATTTTTTGTCGACTTTGAGTCGATTTCTACCTCGTTTTAAATAGTTTTTTTAAAAATCTAATTAACAGAGTTTCTAGCGGGTTATTTTGTGAATCAAACCAAAAAAGCGGATCGAAAAATGGAGGAGCGAGGAGGAAGAAATCATACAGAAAGTAGGGGGTTTTAGTCAATTTTTGCTGTGTGCGGGGGTGCGACCGACCATTCGGGCTACTCCGACGGCAGTGGGAGGCGGCAGCGACTGCCGTCGGGTCACCTGGAGGTCGACGGTTGAGTGGCGAAGGGTTTGGGGGTTGTTTGGGCGAGTTCTTGAGAAGGGTTGTAGGAAATTCGAATGGGAAGAAAATGTAGCAGTTTTGGACTACTATTATGAGAAATTGATTCCCAAAATTAGAGATATTCTCTTTGGTTAGGAGATTTGAGAGAGATTCATGGGGAGTTTTAATTGAAAGGGAATATCTCTAATTTTGGATCTTAACTAGGATGAGGTGGTACATAGGGACTCGATAATCATATGGTATGGATGACGAATCGATAATGATATGGTATGGATAACGAAGAGACAAGATCGAAGAAATCATGGAGAATGAGAATTTGCAAACTAAGATAAGAGAGAATTATAGTAAGTTCAAGAAGTATTTTCATGGGATTGTATTTGAAGGTAAGGCACAATTAAGTAGGTTTATGAAGAATTTAAGTCATAATGACGGGGTCAAGGAAATTGGAATAGGAAAGAACTGGTAACCTATGATGATATGGACATTAAACACAAGAAGAGGTTCCAATCAAATGGTTGATTTTCGAAATATGGCATGACGAGGGAAGAAATAAATATTCTACTCAAACACATAATTAAAAGGATTTGTTACTGCAGAATCATGAGATTGCAATTGCGAGAAAGACAAATAATCACAATATGAAAGATAGCGGTACAATTGATGGCGAATTATAACTTCTGGTCATGAGAACAATCTTGGGTTTCAGATGATCAAACAGACTGATGAAGTTGCACACCTACCCGTACTAGTGTATAATCTATCTATCCTGGTTTACTATGATGACATTTGGTTCTTAAGGTTGTTACTAGTTAATCTTTAAGGCAGAATCTATCTCATATCACCTTCTAATTTCTATATATCAACTCAAACAAGTACACTCACTATTGTGGCCTTAGTTTATTCCAAGTATCACTTCCAAAAATATGGTGTTAGACTATTGGGAATGTAACCTACCAAAAGGTCTCTAATCATCCTTGATTCTTGGAAACCTAGCATGACATTTAATTTCTGGCCTTTGCCTCCGATTATAATGCAATTTTAATTCCAATCATGCCATTTCATTGCTTGTTTGGTTTCAGAAAGTCTTCCAATATAATCATAATCATGAGCCTCAAAATAATATATGGTACTACCAACATTTATTGTATTAACACAACTTATATAATATATCCGTTCCTAAAATTTTCTATCATTCATCATAAAATTTGTATCATCTATTCTCTTGAGCCAATCTTTTTACTCTTTCTTTAAGTCTCGACCCTTAAAATTTAATTTACAGCCAGTCAAGTTGCTTAAGTCAAGCACTCTCTGTAATCATCGTTACGTCATTGTAGACAATTCTTATTGAAATTCTCGTCTCAATTTACCTTATCACACTCCTCAATTTTCATCTTTCTTCAAATTAAAATATTTTATAACTCTATCCTTGCTCTTCTTCAATTATTCTACTTAAACATAGTACTCCTCCTACAATTCTTTTTTTCTTTATAACCATTATATATACCTTAATTCCATTATAACTGTTGTAATTATAATCATTTTGGGATCCCTATCTAACCTGTAATGGTCGAGGGTTTATTATAACTATGTCTTACTAGTCTAATCATGTTAAGATCTTTAACTCAAATCTATATTTCTTATTTATGACTACCTATGTAAGATAAAAAAAAATCAGTATTCTTAACTATACTATACTCCGATAAGTTATAACTTAATTCTCCTTAACAGTACGATTAATAATCTACTCTTTCTAACAATAGCAAGATACAATTCCTACAAGTCCGTCTAACTCTTCTTATAACTAACTAATTATATAAGGGTCAAGGCTGCGTTAAGCAAGTACTTAGATCTAATACTTTGATGCAATATTTACTTTTGGACAATCTTCAAATCATGATTTTGATTGGTCATTCCAATACTAGTCTAACCTTTGATTTGAATGCATATCTAGTTCTAATACAACTTATCCCTTCTATCATATATCCCTCTGTACTATTGTCCATCTTTGTCTCTGCTATTATAATATACAATTCTTACATGATCATCAATATCTATCTTCCTCGTGAGAGTCCTTTTGACTAAAATACTATCGTTTTGCAATTTTACTTCCTTTCGAAGCACGATATTATGATTATATCCTCCAAGTAAAATTTCTCAAACTCAATAAAATGAAGAATTCTACACAAGCTTTTATGTAGTCTTCAGTACAAGGCTTATCGAATAATTCTATCCATAATGAGGATCTCAAGTCATACATTCTAAATCCTTTTATACAGCTGGTCCTATTTTGTTTAGTACAACTAATCCCAAAGTTTAACTATATATTATCTTAAATCATACCCCTAGTTATTTTAACCATTATGAGAATCCTATCTTATCCTCCTAACTAATCTTCTTAATTATATTAAACTTCTAATCCAACTCTATCTGCTTAGTAAATGGTAAGAGTTTATATTCATTGATAAAGGAAAATTTCTCTAATAGGACTGAACCTCATATATAAAATCCAAACTACCATTCCGTTCTAACTGTTTATCTAGTAGAGGCATCTATCCCATTATTCCTAATTTAGATAATCACTCTCATTTGCATTATTCTATCAACCTTTGCCTTTATCCTACGACAAAATATAACCGAAGAAGATTCATCAAGCACAAGTGTTCGTCTTCTCGAAACAAGAGAAGAATAGAAACAATAATAAAGAATTCAAGAAATGTGTGATTGATTACAAATACGAGTTTCAAGAGGGTAGTAAAAATCAAAGATGTTTCAACAGTAATTGTGGATTGAGATCCTAATACACTTATCCTAATACAGGCTCGTTCGGTACAGTAACGTAACTGAACAATATGATCTTGACCTGCATGAGCCACCACAAAAATTATGTCACGCCCTAGTCCTAAAATACGTGGGAGCAGGTCACGTGGCAATGGCCAGCTATGTATCAAGTGGACTCTAGTCTAGTTCGAATACGTATAAGGTGTTTTGTAGGGGTTACCTAAATAACACAATAAATATATCTATGACTCAATCCACAAGAAAACAAAATATAAGATTGGATAATGTGTATCATGGTGTGTACCCCATACAATACTTGTCCGAATAGACTCGAAATGAACAATATGAGTCTATAAATACTAGGGTATAACAGTAGATAAATAAGCAACATAAACATGTATTTATAACTACAGAAGATATGATACACATACCAAATCAAAATATATGCATATCGAGATGATACTCATCATCAGCTCCAGAAGAGCTCAACGATAATCAAAATTATAAATCTGGAAGGGAACCAGGTTCTTAGAGGAACGTAACAAGATACATAAAAATATGCCATAATGCAATAAAGTATAGAGTCTAGTGGGTGTTCTAGTAACTAAGTGTAAATGCAATAAAGACAACGTTCGACGAATGGAGCCCTTTCTAAGGGGGTACATGCGCAGTGGGGCTCCTCCGAGGCACCAGCATGCAGCTATAACTAAGTGAACGCTACAGTTTGGCTCAACCGCCTAGTGACTGTCCTCCCCACCCCATGTCATGCCCCGATCTCCCACAGGCTAGTCGGTCGTCCCCGCTAGACGAGAATGTCCGCGCCAGCGCTCCCGCGGGACGATCGCTTGACCCATCTGGACGTGATATCGCACGAGCGTGAGCCATGCCCGTGCAAGGCCATCGTTCATTGGCTGGCGGTAAGAGGTCTAAGCCACAGAGTCGCACAAATTGTCCGAGTGCAGCAGAATATAAATGCATAAGCGATTGATAACAAGTTCACAGACTCGTCAATAGCGAAAGTATTTAATAACACAAGTGAAGTAAAACAAACTCTTTATTGATATTTGAACAAGTGTTACAAGCGGCATATAGCCGAGATTACAAGTCGCTCAAGCCTCTCTCTCTTAAACAGTAAGAGCGTGCCAAGTGGCTATATTTGTGGAATGATGTAAAAGCGATGTTCCAACATTATGTCTTGTATAAGTGCTTCAGTTCCGGACGCAGCGCTCCAAGGCTCCAGAGTGAACTCCATGCCTTAGCACGCACGAAGGAGGCATCTGCACCGAACGATGTTCTCCCGCACCCTGCAAGCAATCTGGTGGGTTATCAGTACATGAATGCACTGGTGGGGAGGCTACTCTCCCGCTCGACAAATCCAAACACGTAATATAGGTTCCGTGCACCAACTATTATGTTGTCTTTCTAGTTGCCTTGGGATCAGTTTTATGGCAAAAGATTGTATAGCCTAACTCGTATGGTAGTGCACCGTGCGACATAAGAGAAAACACAACAAGACTTACCAACTTAGCATTTATCCTTCCCTGTCCAAGGCAAACCAAGTTAATTCAAGCACGAGCATGTATAAACATTTAGGGGCAATAGCATATGCAAACACCATGTTGTGGGCGAGATTACGCTTCGGGTGCACGAGTTACACAAAATATCAGGTGTGTTGCATAAGATGTTGAAGTGTTCAATTTGGTGTACAAGTATCTTATATCCATGATCGTCCAAGCATTTTTGATATGCTTGACCCGATGCAATGACTCGCACGCGAATAACCGCTAAGCGAGGATGACTTATCTATATGAGTGGTCACTAGCATAGCTATAATGGACTGGTCATGACGAGGATGGCAAGCAACGAGAGCACACGATGCGCTACAAGCCATCCAAGCCCGACACGAGATGACCACACATGAAGCTCCGCCCAGATCGGATCAGTACCAGTGCCCCAGCAACCGTCCGCATAACTTATACCCTTGTGCCCAAGTTGTCCATGATATGCAAGTCTCTAAGGTCTTCCAGATTCACGAGATGCACGAGATACACGAGAATACGATGATGTTTAAATGCGCTGAACGAGTATTGCTCCGCGAGCTATGATTTTCTTTATTTGCCTGACATGATTCTCGTTTAGTGAACAACTTGCCTTGATGCATTCCCCTGGTTCGGAGACTGCCTTGGCGACTTAACGGTCCCAGATACTTTTAGGTTTACACACGCACGGAACGACTATTGGATAGTCTCCCGGGGAACTTAAATGAATGCAATACAAGACAAGATAGCATTCACTTGATATTGGCATACAATTTATATGACAAGCATTAAATTGAGGCAATATTACAAGTTAACATATAAGCAGACAACTATTATCAGTATAATAATGCACTGGTGGGGAGGCTACTCGCCCGCTCGACAAATCCAAACACGTAATATAGGTTCCGTGCACCAACTATTATGTTGTCTTTCTAGTTGCCTTGGGATCAGTTTTATGGCAAAAGATTGAATAGCCTAACTCGTGTGGAAGTGTGCCGTGCGACATAAAAGGAAACACGGAAAGACTTACCAACTTACAATTTATCCTTCCCTGTCCAAGGCAAACCAAGTTAATTCAAGCACGAGCATGTATAAACATTCAGGGACAATAGCATATGCAAAGACTGTATTATGAGCGAGATTATGCTTCAGGAGCACGAGTTACACAAAATATCAGGTGTATTGCATAAGATGTTGAAGTGTTCAATTTGGTGTACAAGTATCTTATATCTATGATCGTTTAGGCATTTATGATATTCTTGACCCGATGCGATGACTCGTATGCGGATAGGCGCTAAGCGAGGATGACTTATCTATATGAGTGGTCATTGGCATGGCCATAATAGACTGGTCATGATGAGGATGGCAAGTAATGAGAGCACACGATGCGCCGCAAGCCATCCAAACCCGGCACGAGATGACCACACACGAAGCTCCGTCCGGATCGGATCGGTACCAGTGCCCCAGCAACCGTCCGCAGAACTTATATCCTTGTGCACAAGTTGTCCATGACATAAAAGTCTCTAAGGTCTTCCAGATTCACGAGATGCACGAGATACACGAGAACACGAGTACACGATGATGTTTAAATGCTCTGAACGAGTATTGCTCTGCGAGCTGTGATTTCCTTTATTTGCCTGACATGATTCTCGTTCAGTGAACAACTTGCCTTGATGCATTTCCCTGGTTCGGGGACTGCCTTGGTGACCTAACGGTCTCATATACTTTTAGGTTTACACACGCACGGAACGACTATTAGATAGTCTCCTGGGGAACTTAGATGAATGCAATACAAGAAAAGATAGCATTCACTTGATATTGACATACAATTTATATGACAAGCATTGAATCGAGACAATATTACAAGTTAACATATAAGCAGACAAGCATTGCATTCATGAGAAAACTTAAGCATTCACGTTGGCTCGGACCCGAAGGTAAGCCGCGGAGTAAAACCGTAAAGGGATTTACCGAGCGACATAATCTAGGGTCGTGCAGTGTAGCAAGTGAACAGTGCACTACAAAGAGTATAATGTTCTACTCGAGGCATAGCGGGATCTACTTGCACAAGACAAAGATAGCATGCGAGGGTCCACATATATCTAGCAAAGTTTTATTTTCGTGTTCTAACATAAGCAATACAAGTTAGGATTATTTCCTTAGCTAGGTGCGTTGTATTCTTATTACCATGCAGGGGTGATTCACCTAGCGACTAGCATGTATCGTTCCATATTTTTAAGTGTGCTGGCTAAGCAAAGACAAGTTCATCGTAGCCACCCACCTTAGCGATGATTCATCTCGGTCGAGCGATACTCTGAGCGAGTCTCTGAAAGCCTAAGCCGGAACTCCTGAAGGGCCAAGTATGGAAATCATTTTGCCTCAAACGAGTATTCTAGTTGAAGCAAAGCGGGTCGGGACGTTGCACTTTTGCCGTTTGAATCGGCAGTCCGCTTGAGCAGTACGGGTTGTTACACCCTATAAACTACACATCAAATCCTCAACATGACAAATCCTAGATGAACCTATCCAGTATATATAGCACAATAAAAATACTAGCATGACCTATGCCGCCACACGTCCCATCGCACTAATGATCAGTCGGGATACAGGAGTACGTGTCCTACTTGATACATCACATCTTCGTATCCAAAAATATATGTCAATTCCTTGAAAACCGGCATACCGATATACAACAGTGTACCGACGGTATACCAATTTCGATCGACTTAGATTTCTAGATATTTTCTGTGAATCTTATCGGCATACCGACAGTGTACTACAGTATACCGACGGTATACCGATCCTTGCCGACATTGTTAACCGAGTTTTGGATATTTATCTTGGCCGGCATACTGACGGTATACTATATTACACTAACGGTATACCAATTTATTGGAATCCATAACTTGTTATATTTTTTCTTTCTCAGGATCAGTATACCGACGGTGTACTAGACTGTACGGACGATATACCGATCGTGCTCTTTCTTTAGGAATTCTTAGTTTTTTGTGATTTTATTTTGATTCTTCTGGCTTTTGTTTGGACACACGATGACTTGACCAGACTAGACATAAACTTACATGGGTTCAGAGGACTTGACTTGACTTGACTTGGCTTTACTCGGTTTCACCCGACTTTTCCCAGCTACACGTGATGACATGATTGACTAGACTTGACTTGACTTGGCATGACTTTATATAGCTTCATAGGACATGGCTTGACTTAGTTTTACTTGGATTTATCTAGATGGACATGGCTTCATATAGTTGTATATGACTTTACCTGGCTTCACATAGCTTTACCTGGCTTTACTTGGTTTTACATGGCTTGGTTGTTGTCGTGGCTTACATGAGTCCGTTTGTGCAATGTACATTAAACCTATTTATATTATTATTAGAACTTTTTTTGTTGCATCATGTCTAGGATAAATTCTGCAGAATACCACATCCGAATTCATATAAGAAAAAGCTAGGGGTTAATAACTAGTGATTCACTTAGTACATGGCTAGGGATTTTCCTAGATTATATGCAGTCCCGGTTATTCATACAGTTATCTTGTAGAGTATCTAATAGTTTATATTATGGAGTATCTTGAGCAGTATCTGGTGCTAGTTTGTGCGTATGGATATCCCGGACATATTGTAGGGGCATGCGATCAGAAGAAACTCTAGTATCGCGTTGCATTATAATTGTTAGTAATTAGGATTGTGATAACCCGAGTTAGTTTAAGTATCAAGCTGTACTTATATGATTTGTCGTGACTGATGGATGGTGGTTAGTCTAGGCTTTACATGATCATACCTTATTTTTTGCATTTGCTATTCTGTTTTGCTTATCAGTTCAGGATATGTCTCATTGCAGGTTTACAATATTTCTTTCATTATTCTGAGATCATTTACATCAAGTCTTTACTTTTTAGTATTTGTATTGCTTGTGTTGTTGGTATAAGTTCCTAGATTGGCTTCCGTTGTGGTACTTGCTATTTGGGGTCAGACCCCACTGATTTTGCATGGCTAGATCCAGTAGCAGCACCGGAGGATCTTTCGTACTTTCCTGAGGAGGGTGACCACCAGGAGCAATATACCACTTGAGTGAGTTCTCGTACTTTCCCACTCTGATGTACATTCTTCTTTTATTGGCATTTAGCCACGGAGCACGTATTTAGCTCGTGTTTTGGTTTGATCAGTTAGCCTACGGGAAATAGTATGATTGACATATTTAGGGTTGATCATGTATGACTTTGGATTCTGGCTAGTTTATTCATTTTGTGTTCACTAGCTTCATGATCATCTATATATTATAGTTTATGACGCTTTACTATTATATTTCTGCTGATCTTACATCTTGTTATTATTTTTTATGTTCTTGTTATTGAGACACTCGAGTTTGTTAGACCTAGGCTTGACTGTTGGTTTGTAGTAGTGACCCCTTATGTCTTACAGCTTCACCGTATATATGGAGTACCAGTGTCTCTAAGTATACGTAGCTGGCCTTGTCAGTCCCACTATCCAGTATTCTAGTTCTAGGACGTGACATAGTTTTAGTGGTGGTCCATGCAGGTCTGTTTGAACGGATTATGTCTGTTTGAGCAGATTTGATCTGGATTTTACATATATGTGGGAGTTATTACTGTTGCTAGATGTCTCAATCCTAAAACTATTCTCCTTGATCCCTGGTCATTTATCTCCATCCCTGATTCTTGATAAGTTATCTGCTTATTCGTTGATCTATCATGTTCTTCGATTGACTCTTGTGTCCTTAATTTTCAAGGATATTGTTCCTGTTACTATCGGTTAGATGGATCGAGTGTAGCTCAAGGAGGGTCAGCATTCTGGAGCCCAGCGTATTCCTGGAGATTGGCCTCAACATTCAGGGGCATAGTCTAGAGTAGATCCCGAGGCAGATCGGCTGGCAGTACCGGACCAACAGATAGTACCTGTGCACCCAGTTTAGTCCAAGCAGCCAGAGGGTATTGTTCTAGCCCTGATGGATGTCCTTCGAGGTTTTATGATGACCTAGCAACACCAAAGTGACATACTCACTTAGTCGGTCCAGACAGTGTTGGAGTGAGGTGGTTCTCAGATCCATAATTCTGCGACCAGCTTAAGGCATCTCAGTCCTCCGTACTTCAATGGTACAGAAGACTCAATTTCATCTGATGCTTGGCTGCAGGACACTGAGGCCATCTTAGAGGCAGCATGGACTCCTACTAGAGAGCATGTAGCAGTAGTGAGTCTACATTTGTTGGACTTGGCTCGTGATTGGTGGACAGCACATGAGGGTTCTCTCACAGAACCGATTTTATGTGCAATTTTTACTGAGAGGTTCCAAACGAGGTATTTTAAAATGGTGGCGCGTTACGAGCTTTAGCATAGGTTTAACAACCTCAGGCAGGAGGACAGGACTGTCGACGGTTATACGACAGAGTTTGCGAGGCTTAGTCGGTTTGTTCCCACTTTGGTAGCGATCGAGTTGGAGAGTACGAGGAGGGTCTAGCAGGGACTCCATTTAGAGATTATCTTGGTGGTGGAGCAAAATAAGTTTCAGACCTTTGATGCTGTGATGCGGGCAACCAGGAGGTATGAGTACACATTGCAGAGGTTTATAGATCGAGTTGGGAGCCATAAGAGGCCCATCATTTTAGGAGGATCAGCATCTCAGTCATCAGCACCAGCTACAACAGTTCAAGACATGATGATTGGATCCTCGAGGAGGACAACATCATCTCAGCAGTCTTCCTAGACTCACCCTCAGCAGATATAGTCATCTTCTTTTTCTTTTCGTAGTTGTTTTCATTACGGAAAACCTGGGCATATAGTATCAGAGTGCCATAGGGCACATGGATTATGCTTGGTGTGTGGGATATCAGACCACATGGTCGGAGCATGTCCTAGGAGGAAACATAATAGATCATCATCAGCCCAGTCAGCAGTTTGGCCAGCAGTATCGAAGTACAGGGTACCAGCACCAGTACAGCAACAACAGATTCAGAGGCCTGTGCCTCCATAAGCTCAAGCATTCCAGCAGAGGCCACAATAGTATGCGCAGGCCTTGGCACAGGTAAGACCTAGAGTTCAGCAGCAGAGGGGACCAGCACCCAGAGGACAGTGTCGAACCTTCTTGCTATCGATGGAGGAAGCTTTGGCCGTAGGAGAGGTGATAGCAGGTACCATTTTTGTCCATTTTTATTAGCTTCAGCTTTATTTGATTTTAGTGTATCGCATTCATTTATATCTACACGCTTTGCGACATGAGTTGGATTGGAGTCTGAGTCCTTACCTGTAAGGTTGAATATACTTACTGGTAACGATCTTGTTGGAGTAGATAGAGTATATCCCTCGTGTTGAGTTATAGTGTGCAGGTGAGAGTTTTTTACGAGACTGATAGAATTTTCTATGGACGATTATGATATCAAACTTGGGATTGATTGTTTGAGTGCAAGACCCGCGACGATAGATTGCCATAGTGGCAAGGTTATCTTTCGTGTACCTTGTGGGGAGGAGTTCTCATTCTTGAGAGGTATAGTAGAGTCACCGGAGGTTACATTGATGATGGTAGAGGCCGAGGCCGAGGAGGCACAGTTTTTCAGAGTAGTTTGTGAGTTTCCTGACATATTCCCCGATGAGCTACCAGGTGCACCACCAGTTAGAGATGTGGAGTTCTATACTGATTTCATCCCGGGAGCAGAGCCAATTTCAGAGAGAGTTTACAGGATGTCACCATATAAGATAAAGATCTTGTACCGGATGATTGAGGATTTGAGAGCCAAGGGATTCATTAGACCTAGTGCATCGCCTTGGGGAGTCCTGTTACTTCTTATTAAAAAGAAGGATGGTTCATCGCGTTTAGTTATTGATTATAGAACACTAAATGCGGCAACCATTAAGATGACTTATTTTATCAACTCAGTGGGGCAGTTGTATTTTATAAGATTGATTTACTGTATAGGTATCATCAGATCAGAGTCAGAGAGCAGGACATACCCAAGATGACGTTCAGATCTAGATATGGTCATTGTAAGTTCCTAGTTATGCCATTTGGAGTGACCAGTACACCATCTATATTGATGTCCCTCATGAATAACATCATCATGCCATACCTAGACCAGTTTGTGATAGTGTTTATTGATGATATCTTGGTCTATAGTCAGAGTGAGGAAGAGCATGAGCAACATCTTCGCGTAGTTCTTTAGATTCTTCGAAAGCAGCAGCTGTACGCGAAGTTTAGCAAGTGTGTGTTCTGGCTTGATCGTATCTCATTCTTGGGATATATCAGGAGTTGAGGTGGATGCCAAGAAGGTGGAGGCTATTGAGAGTTAGATAATATCCCGTACAGCTTCAGATGTGCGCAGTTTCTTGGGTCTAGCAGGCTACTATATGCAATTTGTGGCAGGCTTTGCTAGGATCTCCACACCCTTGACGCAGCTGATGTGTAAGGATTTGCGCTTTGAGTGGTCAGATGTTTGTCAAACTTCTTTCGAGTAGCTCAAGTGGAGTTTGATTTAGGCTCCTATTCTGACACTTCCAGGTAGACCAGGTAGGTTCTCAGTGTATTCTGATACTTCAGGAGTGGGACTAGGGTGTGTCCTTATGCAGCATGAAAGAGTGTTATCTTATGCGTCTTGGCAGCTTCGAGACCATGAGAAAATTTATCCAACTCATGATCTTGAGTTGGCAGCAGTAGTATTTGCACTTAAGCTCTAGATGCATTACCTATATGGTGATCGAGTGGAGATCTTCACAGACCACAAGAGCATAAGGTATGTGTTCACACATAAGGAACTCAACATGCGTCAGAGGAGGTGGCTCGAGTTATTGTCGGACTACGATCTTGACCTTCAGTATCATCCAGGAAAGGCCAATATCGTAGCTGACGCCTTGAGCAGGAAAGGAGGAGCTTACTTCTTGATAGAGCAGCGCCATATTTTGGAGGATCTGGAGGAGATGGTTATCGAGGTAGTATTACCTGGTGATATCGGTTTGATGGCGAGTCTGTAGGTTCACTCTTCTATAGTTGAGAGGATCAGAGCAGAGAAGACTGGAGATGTCAGACTTCAGTAGCTTAAATCAGAGTATGAGTTAGGACGCAGACCAAAGTTGAGAATTCATGAGGAGGGGACTCTCAGATTTGGGAGTCAACTTTGTGTGCCGAGAGAAGATATCCGACAGAAGATTATGTCAGAGGCCCACTGTTCTTAGTACTCAGTGCATCCAGGAGGGACGAAGATGTATCGGGATATTCGTCAGCACTTCTGGTGAAATGGTATGAAGAGGAAGATAACTCGGTTCATTTCTCGGTGTTTAGTCTATCAACAGGTCAAGGCTGAGCATCAGTGACCGGAGGACTACTTCAGCCTTTATCGATTATAGAGTAGAAGTGGGACCATATTACTATGGATTTTGTGACCGGTCTTCCTAGATCCCCGTTTGACAGAGATGCTATATGGGTTATAGTGGATCGAATCACGAAGGTTGCTCACTTTTTTCTTTTAAGAGTGGACTAGTCTACAGAGCAGCTAGCTGAGATGTACATGAGGTAGATAGTTAGATTGCATGGCATGCCAGTTAGCATAGTCTCAGATAGAGATTTGTGGTTCATGTCTCATTTTTGACAGAGCCTACAACAGAGTTTGGGTACTAGGTTGAAGTTCAGTTCAGCCTACAATCCGTAGACAGACGGACAGTCGGAGCGTACTATTCAGACTTTGGAGGATATGCTTCGAGCTTGTACACTTGACTTCGGTGGATCTTGGGTGGATTACTTACATTTAGTAGAGTTCTCCTATAACAATAGCTTACAAGCGAGTATTCAGATGGCACCCTTCGAAGCATTTTATGGTAGGAGATGCAGATCATCGTTAGCTTAGAATGACATTGGTGAGAGGCAGATGCTTGGTCTAGAAATGATTGCTCAGTCGGTTGGAGTGACCAGACAGATCAGAGAGCATCTTATAGTGGCTCTGGATCGCCAGCGTCATTGGACAAATCCGTACCGTCGTCATCTTGAGTTCTCTGTCGGCGACCATATATTTCTGAGGATTTTGCCTACCCGTGGAGTTATAAGATTTGGAGTACGGAGGAAGCTTAGTCCCAGATATATAGGCCTATTTAATATTCTCGAGCGAGTTGGGGACGTTTCTTATTATTTAGCTCTTCCACCATCGCTTCTTGAGGTACACGACGTCTTTCATGTATCTCAGTTGCGCCAGTATATTCCAAACCCGAGCCATGTCCTGGATCATTCGGAGTTGGTCGTTGGCACCGACCTATCATATGAGGAGAGGCATATGTTTATTTTGGACAGAGGGAGAAGGTTCTCAAGAAGCGGACTATCAGATTAGTTCGAGTTGCTTGGGGGCATCACTCACTGGGCGATTCGACGTAGGAGCGTGAGGACGATATGCGTACTCGTTATCCATTTCTCTTCGACTTAGGAGGTATACTTATCTACCCGTGTCCTATCTTAGCTTGTGTATGTGATTGATTGTTAGCTTATTTGTTATGTTTGTTATTATTTTTTTCTGAATTTTTGTTGTTGCCCAGAAAATTTTATGCCCACATGAGTTTTCTACTTGTTTTCAGTTTTAAGCTTGCTTTGTTGGATTTTTCTGTTAGTAATTTTGGATCCATATGGAAATTCCGAGAACAAAAATTTTCTAAAGAGGGGAGAGTTGTAAGACTCGTCTCACAGTATTCGTATTTTAGGATACGTATTTTTTGTGTGCTATTTATTGTATTTTATTGGTTCTCGAGGAATCTCAAAAATTCTCAAAATTTAAACTTTACTATCTGACCAGTATACCGGCGGTATACTGTCCGGCAGATATTTATTTTACTTTTGGAGATAAATTGGAGAATTTCTCTATAAATAACGCTTGATTTTCTTTTCTTTTTCATTTCTTATTTCTCTTTCTCTCTCTTCTCTTCACCCTTTCTCTCTCGAGCTTGGAGCATGGTCTTGAGACCTGTAGTATGGTTTTTGAACCTCTTCTTGGTGGTGGACTAGAAGTTTTAGGCTTGGAGCTCGCTTTAGGCAAGTACACCTTATCGATTTCGTGAACTTCTTTTATTTTCTGTCATTTTACTTTTCTGGAGTTTTGGTTATTTTTTTTTTTAGCTTAGACTTGCTTTACTATTATTGTTTATCTCATGTTTTTTAGTCTTTTGACGGTCTCGATTTTGATTTTTGGTAGAATCTTGTTCCGTCCCTTTTGGTAACTTGGTAACGAAAACGGTATCGAAGTTGTGACCGTGAGATTTAGTCCATATTGTGATATGAGACTTACCACTAGACTTGACTCCTGGTTAGACTTGGTTCTGGTAGTTTTCGGGATTTGATTTAGATTTCAGAAATCAGACCTTACTTGATTTTAACCATGTTTATCCTTGGAAACTGACATACCGACGATATACTACAGCATACCGACGGTATACCAATTTTGTCCGACTTAGATTTCTAGATATTTTTGTGAAGCCTATCTGCATACAGATTGTATACTACAGTATATCGACGGTATACCGATCCTTGCCGACATTGTTAACCAACTTCTGGATATTTGTCTTGGTCAGCATACCGACGGTGTACTACAGTATACTGACGGTATTCCAATTTATGAAACTTTGTTTTCCAGAACCTTTCTCGCCTACTTGGAATGACATACCGACGATATACTATAGTATACCGATGGTATACCGATTTGTTAAAATCCAGAACTTGTCGTATTTTTCCTATCTCATGACCGGTATACCGACGGTGTACTGGACTGTACCGACGATATACCGATCGTGCTCTTTCTTTAGGAATTCTTGGTTTTTCGTAATTTTATTTTGATTCTTCTGGATTTTGTTTGGACACGTGATGACTTGACCTGACTAGACATAAACTTACATGGCTTCAAAGGACTTGACTTGACTGGACTTGACTTGGCTTTACTCGATTTTACCCGGCTTTGCCCGACTACACGTGATGACATAATTGACTGGACTTGACTTGGCATGACTTTACATGGCTTCATCGGACATGGCTTGACTTGGTTTCACTTGGCTTCATCTGGATGGACATGACTTCACATAGTTGTACATGGCTTTATCTGGCTTCACATGGCTTTACCTGGCTTCGCTTGGTTTTACATGGCTTGGTT
This sequence comes from Iris macrosiphon, assembly GCA_036927795.1. Lineage (NCBI taxonomy): Eukaryota > Viridiplantae > Streptophyta > Magnoliopsida > Asparagales > Iridaceae > Iris > Iris macrosiphon. Next base: position 156,808,480 of record JAYESA010000013.1, on the reverse strand, counting down.
ATTGTCGTGGCTTACATGAGTCTGTTTGTGTAATATACATTAAACCTATTTATATTATTATTAGAACTTATTTTGTTGCATCATATCTAGGATGGATTCTACGAAATGCCACACCCAGATTCATACAAAAAAAAGCTAGGGTTAATAACTAGAGATTCACTTAGTACATGGCTATGAATTTTTCTAGATTGCATGCAGCCCTGATTATTCATACAATTATCTTGTGGAGTATCCAGTGGTTTATATTGTGGAGTACCTTGAGAAGTATCTGGTGCTGGTTTGTGCGTATGGATATCCCGAACAGACTGTAGAGACATACGATTAGAAAGAACTCTAGTTTTACGTTGCATTATAATTGTTAGTAATTAGGATTGTGATAACCCTAGTAAGTTTAAGTATCAAGACGTATTTATATGATTTGCCGTGATTGGTAGATGATGGTTATTCTAGGCTTTACATGATCACGCCTTTATTTTCTACACTTGCTATTCTATTTCGCTTATCAGTTCAGGATATGTCATATTGCAAGTTTACGATATTTCTTTCATTACCCTTAGATCATTTACTTTTAGTCTTTACTTTTCAGTATTTCTATTGCTTGTGTTGTTGGTATAAGTTCCTAGATTGGCTTCCGTTGTGGTACTTGCTATTTGGGGTCTGACCCCACTGATTTTGCATGGCCAAATCCAGTAGCAGCACCGGAGGATCTTCCGTACTTTCCTGAGGATGGTGACCACCTGGAGCACCAGACCACGTGAGTGGGTTCTCTTACTTTTTTACTCTGATGTACATTCTACTTTTATTGGCATTTAGCCATCGAGAACGTATTATCTCATGTTTTGGTTTGAGTAGTTAGCCTACGGACAATATCATGATTGTCATATCTTAGGGTTGATCATGTATGACTTAGATTCTGGCAAGTTTATTCATTTTGTGTTCACTAGCTTCATAATCATCTGTATATTATAGTTTGAGATGATTTACTATTATATTTCAGCTGATCTTATATCTTGTTATTATTTCTGTTGTTCTTCTGATTGAGATACTAGAATTTATTGGACCTAGGCTTGACTGTTGGTTTTTAGTAGTGACCCCTCATTTCTTACAGCTTTACCGTACATGCGGAGTACCAGTGTGCTCCAAGTATACATAGCTGGCCTTATTAGCCTTGCTCTCCAGTATTCTGGTTCTGGGGCATGACAACACCACAGGACGAGGTCATGTGGGTTCTCCCAGACCTTGCTCCAGACTTGATGCAGCAAGCGACGCCTTCCGCCATTAAGTCCAAAGGACAAAAATTCAAGTCCTGCCATATGGTGTCCCCTACCACTGAGGAAGCTATGGTAAAGGTGACTAGATCGGGCCTTACCTACCAGCGGGACGATAATACTCCCAATAAAGATGTTTCGCCAACATTCGTACTCACTGCACCTGCTGCATCGGATCTGGGTCTGTCCCAATCTCCAGCCGCGTACAAGTCCAAGCAGAAAGAAACTCGCTTTGACAAGTCGTTGCACAAAGATATGTCTCAAGGGCTAGAGAAGCCCTATAACTTTGATATCTTGGCCCAGCTCGCCAACACTCCAGCGAAGTTGTCTCTATTCAAGCTTCTCCGACTCTCCAAGGACACTCGGAATACCCTAAATGATTGGCAAAGGTCAAGCCACCAGCTGAAAATCCTGCAGCATGCCCCCACTGTAACAATGTGACAGAGAAAATATCCAGCATCACGTTCTCGCAACAAGACATGTTAATGAAGAACAATAGACACTATCGCCCTCTGTGTTACATAGGGTATATCGACGCCATCAAGGTGGACCAGATGCACATCGATCCGGGTTCGTGCATTAGCATCATCCCCGGAGTCTGCTTCAGACCTTGGGTATCCCTATGCACCAGCTCGTTGCAACCAATACTACCATCAGCGGCTTCAGCGTAGGGAGGAGCTAACCTCTGGGCAAAATTTGCTTGAAATGCCAACTCGGCGACTTGAAAACAGAGGTCACTTGCTGTAAGCACCCTGATTTTTTTAATTAAAATTTTAAATTTATTAATATTGGTATTATGAAATTATTGTGATTAAGGGAATTTTTATTTTAATTTTAGCTAATTAAATATCTAATATTCATGAATTTATAATTATGCATATTTAATTAATTATTAATATTGTACAAAAAATATATTTTTGGGTGTAAAACTATTAACAGTATATTGTGTAATTTTTTTGGAATTTATTGAGGTCCAAAACTATTTTTAAATATCCATATATATATATATATATATATATATATATATATATATATATATATATATATATAAATAAATTAATAAAATAAATAAACCAAACGCATAACCCATTAACCTTAACCCAAACCCTACCCATTAGCTAACCTAATCCTAATCCTAACTAAAACCAACCCCCCCTTTCTACCCACGTACAGAGAAGTTCCCCACCCCCTTTATATATATATATATATATATATATATATATATATATATATATATATATATATATATATATATATAGCATATGTATATGCATACATATAACAAAACCATCCCACAAAAACCCTAACCCTAACCATCCCCCACGCCCCCACGCCTCCACCTGCCGGCTGACCTCCGATCGCCCGTAGCCGCGCCGCCGCACCGCCGTCCGCCCCCCCCCCCCCCCCCCCCCCCCGCGTGCACAACAGCAACTGTGCGACCCCTCTTTCGCACACAGCTTTCGACCTCCTCGCTAATTCGTTTTGTATTCCATCTTTGCTAGTACATTCACAACCTAACCCTCTAGAATTCTCTTCAAGTGGAACAAATTTAGGCACCCCGGTTTGATCGAAAAATCGACCGGAAGTTGGCCGAAAAACTGTTCGAAAATAGTTCAGAATTTTGGTCCAAGTACCCATGTTAACGTCCAATTTTCTACCTACTCGTTAATTATTTTCAAAATATAACTGAAGGGACTTCTTCACAATATAACCAAGATTTTTACTGTTCTTTTAGTTTTTATTATTTTGCTTTAATAGTAAAATTATTCTTGTTCCAAAACGACAAAAAACTTATTTTTAAAACACCCAATTTCTTGAGATACGGGGTGCGTCCCGCCAAACGAGGCGACTTCGTTGTGTACGAGTTGCATCAAAAGGCGCATAACATAAACGCGGATGTGTGGGCTTTTATAAAACTTGATTTGGATGTGCGTGCACACCGAAATTAACACGTATCCGCCGAAAAATACCGTATCGGGCTTGTTCTGACACTCATTGTAACTTCATGTGTACTTGTCGTTTCGCAACAAAACTTGCACTATCGGATTCACAGCGTTATGCTGGTCCTGTGACCCAAGTTTGGTTTGATTCTGAGTACGTTAACAAAATATCATTTTATGGGCCCTACGGTTTTATATGACGGGAGATTTTGTGATCGGCTCATCGGAGTCCAGTTCTGGACATTCCGTTTGGTTTCTATTATCGTTCTGAACTCGTAGACACAAAATTTGATAATTTTGGAGAACTTTATCTTTGGCACATTTTTCGGTGCGAAGTGGGCCACATGTGGACCCCGCTTTGACCCAAAACTGTCAATTTTTCTCCTATGTCCAAATTGGACTTATGGGTAGTCAATCCTAGTTATTTCTTATATTTTGAGAATATTATTGATGTTGGTTTCAGCATTCGGAGGTGTACGTGCATATTTCACTTTTCTAGGAGCAGTTGACGTAGTTCAGAACCCAGGCAAGTGTATATTGCCATGATGTATCACAGTTCTTTGTCTTTATTATCTTATTTAGTTATTGTAGTTATTTGATATGTGTGATACGTGTGTTTACCCTAGGACCGTAAGACGTTGCTTAGCGTCCAAACAATATTCGGGTGTCGACGCCGTACGCGGAGTCGAGTAACGTCACTTAGAGAGTTGATTCCACGATCCTATTTTTTACGTGCTTTCTTTACCAAGTACGCTATACCGTTGGACACTTGACACTATTTCATGTGACAGAATCTTTCTTGAGTTATTCATGGTAATTATGTATAGGCTTACAGGATTCGTGACATAAGACATGCATATTATATGGATATTATTATGACTCGTTATACTAGCTAGAGGTCATGATCTTGCGTGTTATGGACATGAGACGTTGTGGATATGAGACATGAGGTTACATTGGGTGGGGAGAGACATACCATGCTACAGGCTAATTATTGATATATATATATATATATATATATATATATATATATATATATATATATATATATATATATATATACTACTGGAGGTACTGAGGCACGTACGTCGGAGTCGCAATACACTAGGGGTTCCTTGGACTCTGTCTCAGATCTTTGGCACCTATATTGAGCCTTGATACTACTTGCTGCTATAGGCTCCCCGACACAGAGCCTGTAGTGGTTTTAGCCTGAGTACGAGTGATTCTCTCATGTGTATATCACATAGATGGTTACAATAGTTTACCCTTGAGTATGTGGCATTATACTGTTTTACTTTTGGCATGTTGTTTCTTGTACCTTGTTATTTTCCTCTGAGGACCTGGTCCCCTGCCAGTTGTTGTAGCATAGACGGTTATGGAGCCTTTGGAGTTGCTGATGGAGTTGCTTGTCTTACAGGCATTGGTATCAGGTACTTATATCATATCTACCGGAGTTATGGTTATTTATTTATATTGTTTATTCATCTGCTGATGTGGCCTAGTTTTATAGACTCATATTCTTTCTTGAGTCTATTCGAGTTTGTGTGTTAATAGACGGCCGACTTTAGCACATGTAGCTCATTCTTGTGTATTCTGTTTATTGTTGATTGAGGCATATATATTTATATTTACCTGATTATTTAGATAGTGACCATTATAATACAGCTTATACGTATTCGAGTCGGACCAGAGTCTGGTCGAATGCGTAGCTGACATGTTACGTATTCCTAGTCCCACGTATTTTGGGACTGGGGCGTGACATATTTTTGTGGTGGCCCATATAGGTCCTGATTAAATTGTTTTGGTTACTTTCTAGTACTAAGCGAGCCTGTAATCAGGATTAGCAGTATTAGTATCTCAATCCACAACTGATTTGACAATTCCTTAGCATTTGATTATCACCCTTGGACTTCATAATTGTACTCATTCCTTCACTCGATATCCTTATTATTGTTTATCATCTCTCCCTATTTGAGAGAGATGGACGTTCGTGCGCGGTATTTCCTCTAGAAGCAGATCCTTGTCAAGGTGGAAGAAGACATGCTGGATATAAAGTTTTGAGAAGATAGGTACCCTTAGTAGGAAAGATAGATAGGTTATTTCTATATGCTAGAGCAAGTATAAATTGCTAGCGTGGGAATTAAATATAATATTGAGTTTAAGGATTAGTTGTATTACCCCCTTCGACTGCATACATATCCTTCCTACCAAATTCTTATCTTGTGTTGCATATATGGCCTCGTGCTTTTGCAACAACGATCTTCTTATTATAACAATGAGTAGATCCTTTCTCTTTTCCTAGTTGTACCTTAATTACAAAATGAACCCCTTAGTTGGTACCACTCCTTGTGTTAATATCCATATCACCATAGGTATCGGTTCTTTTCTACTCTAATCCCCTTGATCTAGTCACCATGACTCGATTCTCCAAATACCTGCCTAATCGTGCCTTATTCAACCTTGTAGAAGCTTGACCTATACAAGAGTAGTAATGGATGTGTAGTAATTTCTCTTATAAGGTTGTTGATTAATAGTACCATAATAGTTTCTAGGTTCCTTTAGAAAATCTCTAGTAAATCCTAGAATTTTTGTAACCTTATTTAGAAAATAGGCCCTTCCAGAAATTTTGTTAGCAAGACCATGACCTTAGTTTTAATACCAACTTAAATTTTATAAGTTGGGTAGATGGTCAGCCCCTGGTTTTAGTGTAGGATTATTTCTAAAAATTCAGGATAAATTTAAATTTATTTTGGTATTAATTAGGTTAATCTCAAACGGATTAAATTACCTATCTAATTTTTGTATCCTTGATACCCTTTGTTGTTGCTCGGATATTTGGAGCACAACACTATCCTTTCCTTTTCAACAACTTTCATCCTTATGACCTAGACTAGTCACTCTACACCTTTGATATGACTATCACTCACAAACTGACATTTTCATGTTTTATTTTAATCGCACGACATTCAAGACGCAATTGTACACACATGACACATAGATATCTTTTTTCTGTTGTGGTCTATTTTAATACTCAACGTCGACTCAATTCTTCCAGCGACCTTGACATTCATGAGCCTAACTGGAACCTACTCATTAATGACACAACTGTTACTTCCAAATATACACACCCATGATCCATATAGATCCCACAACATTTGTGACATATCTCCTTCTAAACCCTATATCCAACTCCGTTGTAATTGAATTAAATTATACATAGGCAACCCAAATATCCCAACCACTGATATATCGTATCACATTCATGCCAACCTACGTCTATGACACTTGGGTTAGATTAAATTGAACCCCTTGTACTCTTTATACTATACAAAATACCTTAATGAGTTATATCACCTTTTGACGCTTATTGCTGAACCATTCATCGGCATCCATGATATGCAATGAACAACTTCTCGGTACCATCTCACCCTAGTTGTATTTGGCTATGGTAATTTCTATTGTCTTATAGACTCATGACCTAATTAGAAGCAAGAAGAACTGGTAAAATCTTTTTTATAGAGTTATTGACTCATTAACGCCATGGTAGTACATATATTCCTTTGATAGGCTGTGACAACGGTCACAAAATTTTTACCATCTCGAATCCCTCCTTGAAGTTAGACTTACTAAAAATCCTTAGAAATATGATCATGACTATAGTTCATGCGGCTATCTTCATTCTTATAAGTTGGGTAGAGCCTTGATTAATGTTATCCTTATTCTTAGAATACGACGTCAAGCTAGGACTCCATTTAGTAACTGCGTCGCCATCTTTAGTGCAACCTTCTTAACTAAAATCTTTTCTACTATGTTTATTTTTAATTTCGAGGATAAAATTTGTATAAGTTGGGTAGATTATAAGCACCCTAATTTTTTTAATTAAAATTTTAAATTTATTAATATTGGTATTCTAAAATTATTGTGATTAAGGAAATTTTTATTTTATTTTTAGCTAATTATAATATCTAATATTCATGAATTTATAATTATGTGTATTTAATTAATCATTAATATTGTACAAAAAATATATATTTTTGGGTGTAAAACTATTAATAGTATATTGTGTAATTTTTCTGGAATTTATTGAGGTACAAAACTATTTTTAATTATCCATATCCATATCCATATATATATATATATATATATATATATATATATAAATTAATAAAGAAATAAACCAAACCCATAACCCATTAACCTTAACCCAAACCCTACCCATTAGCTAACCTAATCCTAATCCTAACTAACCCTCCCCCATTTTCTACCCACGTACAGAGAAGTTCTCCACCCCCTTTACATATATGTATATATATATATATATATATATATATATATATATATATATATATATATATAGCATATGTATATGCATACATATAACAAAACCTCCCACCAAAATCCTAACCCTAACCATCACCCATGCCTCCACCCGCCGGCCGACCTCCGGCCGCCCGCAGCCGCGCCGCCGCACCGCCGTCCGCCCCCCCGAGTGCACAACAACAACTGTGCGGCCTCTCCTTCGCGCACAGCTTTCGACCTCCTCACTGATTCGTTTTGAGTCCCGTCTTTGTTGGTAAGTTCACAACCTAACCCTCTAGGATTTTCTTCAAGTGGAACGAATTTAGGCACCCCGGTTTGATCGAAAAATTGACCGGAAGTTGGCCGAAAAACTGTTCGAAAATAGTTCAAAATTTCGGTCCAAGTACCCATGTTCATGTCCAATTTTCTACCAACTCGTTAATTATTTTCAAAATATAACTAAAGGGACTTCTTCACAATATAACCAAGATTTTTACTATTCTTTTAGTTTTTATTAGTTTGCTTTAATGGTAAAATTATTCTTCTTCCAAAACGACCAACAACTTATTTTTAAAACACCCAATTTCTCGCGATACGGGGTGCGTCCCACCAAATAAGGATATTTCATCGTGTGCGAGTTGCATCGAAAGACGCGTAACATAAACGCGGACGTGTGGACTTTCGCAAAATTTGATTTGGATGTGCGTGCACACCGAAATCAACGCGTATCCGTCGAAAAATATCGTATCGGCCATGTTCTGACATTCATTGTAACTTTGTGTGTATTTGTCGTTTCGCAATAAAACTTGTGCCATCGGATTCGCAGCGTTATGCTGGTCCTGTGACCCAAGTTTGGTTTAATTTTGAGGATGTTGACGAAACATCGTTTTGTGGGCCCCAAGGTTCTACATGACGGGCAATTTTATGATCGGCTCATCGGAATCCATTTCTGGATATTCTGTTGGGTTCGTATAGTTGTTCTGGACTCGTAGTCACTAAGTTTGACGAATTTGGAGAACTTTATCTTCAACACATTTTTCGGTGCAAAGTGGGCAACATATGGACCCCGCTTTGACCCAAAATTGTCAATTTTGTCCCTGTGTCCAAATTGAACTTATGGGTAGTCAATCCTAGCTATTTATAGTATTTTGAGAACATTAGTGATGTTTGTTTCAGCATTTGGAGGTGTACGTGCATATTCTACTTTTTCAGGAGTAGTTGACGGAGTTCAGAACCTAGGCAAGTGTACCTTGCCATGATGTATCACAGTTCCTTGCCTTTATTATCTTATTTAGTTATTATAGTTATTTGATATGTGTGATGTGTGTGTTTACCTTAGGACCGTGAGACGTTGCTTAGCGTCCGAACAAGATTCGGGTGTCGATGCCGTACGCGGAGTCGAGTAACGTCACTTAGAGAGTTGATTCCACGATCCTATTTTTTACGTGCTTGCTTTACCAAGTACGCTATACCCTAGGACACTTGATACTATTTCATGTGACAAAATCTTTCTTGAGTTACTCATGGTGATTCTGTATAGGCTTACAAGATTCGTGACATGAAACATGCATATTATATGGATATTATTATGACTCGTTACACTAGCTAGAGGTCATGATCTTGCGTGTTATGGACATGAGACGTTGTGGACATGAGATATAAGGTTACATTGGGTAGGGAGAGACACACCATACTACAGGCTGATCATTGATATATATATACTACACTACTAGAGGTGCTGAGGCACGTACGCCGGGGTCGCAATACACTAGGGGTGCCTTGGACTCTGTCTCAGATCTTTGGCACCTATATTGAGCCTTGATACTACTTGCTGCTATGGGCTCCCCGACACAGAGCCTGTATTAGTTTCAGCCTGAGTACGAGTGATGCTCTCACGTGCATATCACATAGATGGTTACAGTAGTTTACCCTTGAGTTTGTGGCATTATACTGTTTTACTTTTGACATATTGTTTCTTGTACCTTCTTACGTCCCTCTAAGGACCTGGCCCCCTACCTGTTTTTGCAGCATAGACGGTTATGGAGCCTTTGAAGTTGCTGATAGAGTTGCTTGTCTTGCAGGCATTGGTATCAGGTGCTTATATCATATCTACTGGAGTTATGGTTATTTATTCATATTGTTTATTCATCTGCTGATGTAGCATAGTTTTATAGACTCATATTTCTTTCTCGAGTCTATTCGAGTTTGTGTGTTACTGGGCGGCCGACTTTAGCACATGTAGCTCATTCTTGTGTATTCTGTTCATTGTGGATTGAGGCATAAATATTTATATTTACCTGATTATTTCGATAGTGACCATTATAATACAGCTTATTCGTATTCGAGTCGGACCAGAGTCTAGTCGAATGCGTAGCTGGCATATTACGTATTCCTAGTCCTACATATTTTGGGACTAGGGCGTGACACTTGCTACATCATAGACGTGGACGTATCCTACAATATCCTGTTAGGGCATCCATGGATACACGGATACATGATCGTATTGTCAACCCTGCACCAGTGCCTAAAGTATGTTGACTATTGTGGCACGATTAAGACAGAGTTCGCCGATGTCAACCCCTTCAAAGGGGTATAGGCCTACTACTTTGATTCACTCCTGTACAAACACGTCCGCCAGGATGAAGGAGGGAATGACGCTGACGATGAAGCAAAAATTGGTGCGACATCAGGAAAATCTTTGACGGTCCACCTTAAGGGACCTGCTCGTGACACAACCCCTCCCCTCGTTGTGATGATACAAAAGAAGGCACCACAACCTATGATGGTACGTCTGTCAAGTCGGAAGAAGGACCCTGTAGCAGCTCCTACTCCTGAACCCTTGGTGGTCAAGCTTCGTAGGAGACCTCCAAAGCCCTTTCTCGCATTGGAGACAAATCCCAAGGAAGATTAACTAGAAGAGTACTTGGTCGCTCATGCTAATGTCCCTTCTCTCGACGATGTAATTTCGAAAGACGAGATACCTTATTTCATCAATAAAGGGCTATATTTGAACTAATCGGATATTGTACATCTTAACACACTATATTTCCTGGAGTACGGTTTAGGTCTGCACCTGCATACACAGGTGACTACCACCTATGCATTCAACATAATTTTTGCCAGTCAAAACTCCTATTGCATAGTTCCAACAAGGAAGTGGGAAAACAAACTCATCATCTCCGACAGTGTAAAAAGTCCCCAATCATTCATCCCAGAGGAACTGGAGCCAGAGCTCGATACCAGAAAGATACCCTTTTACCGGTACAGTTCTCGAACAAAGTACCTCATCCAGAATATGTGATAGGATTTGAAAGCTGCAAGGGGCTTGAACAACGGCAAAGGTCAAAAACTGACTCAGTGACTGCGTGCTTCGGCAGGCAAAGCCGAGGATTACTACCACAAGATCCGACATGGCCTGGGGTACGTAACAGCTCCATCAACCCCCAAAGCCTCGGAGGAAGAAGATAAGTCACAGTCACACTCTTCAGAATCCTCCACGTGGTACTCCGACACCAGTATCAGAGACCTCTTTAGACAAACGTTGTCTGTCAACATGGCGTCAACTGACCGTGAGAAAGACGACGTGGAATCACCTGAACTCGTTGAAGTAGAACTGTGGGCCCAACGTCTAGACGCACAATGGAAGATAAGGTTCGAATAACGAGAATCTTCTACTGAGGACGAAGTCGAACAAGTCAATCTGGGCGATGAATCCTCCCCTAAACCTATATTCATCATCAAGAGTCTGACTGATGAGGATCGGAAATCCCTTCTATAGCTCATCAGAGAATACATCAATGTCTTTACCTGGAGTTACGAAGATATGCCGGGACTAGATCCCCAAATTGTGGTCCATAAACTCAATATCTTGTCGAACGCCAAGCCTGTCAAGCAGCAACAACGGTGGTTCCGGTCGGACATCATGAACACCATCAAAGCTAAAGTTAGTAAACTGATAGCTAGTAGCTTCATCCACGAAGAAAAAAATCTAGACTGGGTGCCAACATCGTGTCCGTCGTCAAAAAAAGAAGGAAGATTCGGATCTGCATTGACTTCCGTGATCTAAATACGGCCTGCTCTAAGGACGAGTTTCCCCTTTCGATCACAGATATAATGATAGATAATACTTGTGGCTTCGAGCACATGTCCTTCATGGACGGATTCTCAGGCTACAATCAAATCAAGATGTCTCCTAACGACAAGAAGCATGCATCGTTCTGAATGCCAATAGGGGTGTACTACTACACAGTCATGCCCTTCAGTCTGAAGAACGTCGGTGCTATATACCAGCGAGCTATGAGCACCATCTTCTATGAGCATCTATGCAAGACGGTCGAGTGTTATGTTGATGACATCGTCATCAGGAGTCGCTCCAAAGATGATTACCTCTAGGACTTGAAGTCTTTGTTCGACCTCATGCGTAAACACCATCTCAAGATGAATCCTACCAAATTCTTCCTGGGAGTCTCCAGTGACAAGTTCCTAGATTTTGTCATAACTTTGAAGGGTATCCACGTGGACCCCGAAAAGACCAAAGCAATCCTTGAAATGCACCCGTCGAAGAACCTCTGAGAGCTTCGCGGCCTTCAAGGAAGACTAGCATACATCAGGAGATTTATATTAAACCTATTTGGATGTTGTCAACCATTCACCCAGCTTATGAAGAAGGGAGTCTACTTTGTCTGGGACAAAGAGTTCCAGTCGACATTCAATGAGATCAAGGAATACCTCATAAACCCTTTGGTACTGGTAGCCCCTGTAGTAGGGATGCCCTTTCTGCTCTATGCACGAGCAATAGATCACTCTCTTGGCGCTCTGCTGGCCCAGAAGAGTGACACAGGTCATGAGCAGGCCATATACTATCTCAGTAGGATGATAGTCGGCACGGAGCACAGATACAATTCTGTAGAGAAGGAGTGCCTTGCTTTAGTCTTTGCTATCCAGAAAACTTGACATTACCTGACAGGACAAATGATCCATGTGATCTCAAAGGTAACCCCCTCAGGGTCCTTATGACTAAATTTGGGACACTCAACTCCCGCTTAGCTACGTGGGCGATACTTCTGTCACCATACGACATGATATTTGTTCCACAGAAGGCGGTCACGACTTCCTGGCTGCCCATCCAGTCCCAGAAACCTCGAAGCTTTATAAGAAAATCACAGACGAGGTAGCGGACTCAAACTGGACCACAAGCGCAGAAGCCGTCTGACGAATGTTCTTCGATGGTACTTCAAGAACAGGGCCGAAAGGCGATATCGTCGCTGGCGTCAGGATGGTGTTGATCTCCCCAGACAATCTGGTTATCAATCGATCTTATTCTCTCACAAAGCTGTGCTCCAACAACGTGGTTGAGTATAACACCCTCGTTATTCGACTCCATCTCGCTAAGAAAGTAGGAGCCGACTACCTAGAGGCCTACGGTGACTCTAAGCTGATCGTCAGTTAGGTCCCGGGCGAGTACTAAGTCCGGTTTAAGGATTTGATTTCCTTCCACCAATCCGCGCTCGGTATAATCTCCACCTTCGAGGGGTTCTTCATATAGCACATCCCTTGACTATAAAATATCGAGGTTGACGACCTTGTCGGTCTCGCTGCCTCCTTGGTCGTCCCTGCCAACACTCACCAGTTGATCACCATGGTCAGCCAGGAGCTGGTCTGTCCAAAGAATAACCTCTATATGTGCCTGAGCTACTCGGTAGAGATGAGCATCGACTCACAAGACTGGAGACTTTCATTCATCGACTACGCAATCTATAGAATTCTCTCCGAGAACCTAAAGGAAGCCACTTCCATTAGAAGATGTTTCCTCCGGTTCTATTACGATACGGCTACCAAAATGCTGTATCGCCGCTCCTATGATGATTTTCTTCTACGATGCCTATCGAATGCAGAAGCGAAGCAGGCTCTCCGTGAGGCTCAAGACGGGGTTTATAGTGCCCATCAACCCGGACCCAAGCTACAAGACTATCTCCGGAGAATGGATTATTATTGGACGACAATGGTTGCAGACACCGTTGACTACGCGAGAAAGTGCCAAGCATGCCAAATCCATGCAGATTTCATCCACCAACCCTCAGAGTTCCTACATCCGACCATTGTATCTTGGCCATTCGAAGCCTGGGGCATGGATATCATAGGGCCGATCCGTCCTCCTTGGTCTAAGGGGCATCGGTTTATCCTCGCCATTACCGACTACTTCTCTAAGTGAGCAAAATCTGTCCCGCTCGCTGAAGTCAAGATATCAAAAGCGATCAACTTTGTCAAGTATCACGTCATATACCTCTTCGGCTTGCCATAAAGGATCATCCATGACAATGGTCCACAGTTTACAAGTCATGCTTTCTATCGATTTTGTGACAAAAATCGAATCCAGAATGTAGCCTCGACTGCCTACAACCCAGCAGCAAATGGTCTAGTGGAAGCATTCAACAAGACCATCATAAATCTACTCAAAAAGTTGTGTCATCCAACAAACACAACTGGAATGAGAAGCTGGGTGAATGTTTCTGGGCCTATCGAACAACGGTCCAAACACCTTCTAGCATTACGATATTCTTCTTGGTCTACGGGAGTGAAGCGGTCCTCCCCCTCGAGGTCCAAATTCTCTCGCCAAGAGTGATTCTCTCCAATCGACTAACCGTCGATGATAATTACCGCTGACGGCTACAAGATTTAGAAGCACTTGACGAAAAATGTCTCTTAGCTCAACAACGCATTAAGATGTACCTAGCGCGCCTCTCAGGAGCCTTCAACAAATGGGTCAAGAAGAGGACTTACCAAATGGGTGACCTCGTCTTAACAGTAAGGAGGCCGATGGTTATGACCCACAAGACGACGGACAAGTTCCCACCCAAATGGGAAAGCTCGTTCGTCGTAGAATCTGTATTCTCCAATGACGCCTACTGGCTCACTAAATCCAATGGCGACTTGCTCATGATGTCCATCAACGACAAGTTCCTAAAAAAGTACTATGTCAAAGCTAGACTTGTACTCCCCTTATCCTCAGGAGGGCAACCCAGATGTACCATGTCTACACTATTGGTTCTTCATCTCCAGCAAGTGCCTATGCACAACAAAACCTTTCCTCAACAAGCCATAATCGGTGTCCAGGAGTCTTGGATACGAACAGATAATGGATCCTCAAAAGCTCCCCAGCGGAACAATCCTCAGGTTCACTTGCACACTTTCGCAGGGACCACTCAGAAACCAGTTTCCTTAGACGCTAGCCAAGTCTATATTACCTTTGAGCTATCGGCCTAACAAATCTCCTTAGTGGAGTAACCCTTAGGTCTATCTAAATTTTCGGGTAGAACACACTCAACAAGCCACTCCTCGGTGAGTTTCTCGGACACTTGTTCGCGTCCATACTACCTCTGAACTACTTTTCTAATATTTGTCCCTGACCGTGTTTAACATGTCCGTATTACCTCTGAGCAAACCTACCGGGTTTAGCTATTAATTATCATGTCCATATTACCTCTGATATTGGTTCTCGTCTTAACTTATCAACCGTACTTAACTCTAAGTACGCCAGCAGTGTTAAGTCCACAAAACCTACCACGTTCATACACCTCTGGCAGGACTTGTCTCGAACCTACAACTTACACTCCAGTGTGTAAGAAGTAATAGGTCCACCTAAATCCTCCAGTGGCACATCCTAAACAGACTGTGATGTTTCACTACGTCCATATTACCTCTAGTACGATATCCAAAGTCCGCAACGTACAAATGGGACAAATAAAAAAAAGAAAAAAGGAATTATAATAAAAAGACTTTATTGATTAATATTCAAGATTATGAGTACATATGATAGAAATGCATTACATTCAAGGGTTTTTCACTAGTATTCAAGATCATGAGTACATATGATGGAAACCTGTTTTAAGAGTTTCCATGAAGTCTCGCTGATACGAACTTTTTTTATTCGAGGCGCCCCTCCGTGCTGTTGTTGCTACTGACACAAGTCAAGCCCGCAACAGAACTCAATACTTTTTGGATTATCCCTCCACAGTACAAACCTCACTATATGGAAAAGAATCTATACCGATGGATAGCAAGGGAGGAGCAGGAGCAGGCACTTTATAATCATGCGAAAAGATCGAAGACAGTAATGGCAATTAATCTAAATTATGTCATCGACACCGCAGTCTCCCGTCCGCTAACAAGCCGCAAAAAGGGGAAGAACGCAGCTAGCACGCTGCATGAACAAGGACAGCTCTGCGTATGATGCATAATGTTCATCCTCGTCTCCTTGATCAGTTCTTGGCGAGGAACCGCCGCATAAAGTTGGTCTTCACCCTGAACAACGTGTGTTATAATATCCTTCCATGTTACATCATGAGCAACACGAAGAAGAGCAAAGCCTGCACAAGAAAAACATATGGCATTACCAAACAAAGACAAATATAAAATTTGTGCAGCATAGCCTAGTTGGCACGTGAGGTGCTTTCCATATGGCAGAGCCATGATGGTCGCATGTCGGGTCAAGTCTCCATCCATGCGGCAGAGCCATGATGGTCGCATGTCCAAGTCGAGCCTTCATCCATTGTCAGATTCTTAGTTGACGCATGATGATTGCCTATCCATGCGACAGACTAATGAAAAAAGCTCGCGCACATTCATGATGATCTTTTATCCATGCAGCAAGGCTGTATAAAAAGTTTGCGCGTGTTCTAGACTATTTATCATCCATGCGGCAAGATTATGCACGGGTGTCTCTGTGTCCATAGAAGCCCAACACGAAGAACGCGATGCTCCCCTACCTTCGAGTAAAGCACCAAAATCAGGGGCCAGGGATCAAAATAGCCTGTGAAAAATTCCTCAGCAAGGAGAGCAGCAGCCGTCAGCATCCTTCACAAAGAAGAAGAAATGAAGCTAAGAAATAAAGCTCTCTCTCTCCTCCTAGTCGCATATTTATAGGATTTAAAGTCACGGGAGAAGATCGAGGCAGTAAACCAAAGCAGTTATGAGGATGAATCTGATGCCTTAATTTGCAGGATTTACTTTAAATCTCCTTGGAAATAGATACCTCGAGCCCTGTGTCAGGAGACAACAAAGAATCACAAGAGATCCGATCAAAGATAGAGCAAAATCTCCTTATTAAATGATTGGCCAGCCTGCCAGAGACAACTAAGCGTCCATGCTTTTTTCAAATTATTCCAAACTTGTCATTTTGGAAACTTTGAAGGGGGTCTTGTCGAAGCATAAAAAATCATGCAGGCCGCATAGAGGTCATACCTCCCTCAGAAATGAAACCAAGCCACACAGAAGCCACGTGCGGCCTGAACAACCAAATCGCAGAGAAGCTACATGCGGCCTGATCAACCAAAGATCTAGAAGCCGCATAATATACTCTATGCGGTCTGAACGAACATAGAGCATGGAGGCCGCATAAAATGCCCCCTGACACAGCATTCGATGATTGTCAGACTCTAACACATCACTCATCCAACTGAGATGCTTCAAGATTCGTGAAGACGATGGCTGAGAAAAAGACAATATCACATCAACTCATTGATGGCCTCGACAGACGTGCCATGCCACATGCCCATTCATATGCGGCTATATGCCCATGCGGCCTCATCATCATGCGGCCAGAGTGTCCATCCGACCAAGGCCAAACGAGATCACGTATGCGACCATAATATCGTGTAGCCAGAGTGTCCATACAACCAAGGCCAAACGAGAGTATGTATGTAGCCACGATAATATGTGGCCAATATGTTATGCGGCTCTCGACTTGCAGGATCTTTCTGTTACAACCAAAGATGATTTCTCGCACAATCAGTGCTGACTACGTGTCCAGTTTACCAAGTCATGCACGCAACAACCCTGAGATTTCTTCAATAATATATCGTAACCAAGACCACGAGAAAGCCTTTCCGTGGCATACGAATATAGTTACAACCGTATTCTCTTGAAGGAGTCCTATACGACCACCAAACAGAGGCATATGCGGCTCCTATAGCTCATTAGCAGGATGGCTATAAATAGCAAGGGTAGCATACCTTATAATACCCCGGCCAGCTACATATGTGCACATAATCTCAAGAGAAAGAAGAGAAGAGAGCATCCTTATTCCCTTATTAGACCGTCAACGGAGTAAAGGAGACGCTACTGTGCTCAAGCTTCATCGTCACTACCCAGATCAAAATATTGTACTTAGATTTTCTGTTTAGGATTTTTTTGTACTTCTTTGTTTGTTATTTCAACGTTCAAAATTAAAATGGAGGACAAGCGGATCCTAACAAATCGTCAAGGCTAGATAGTTTTGGGGCTGCTTTCTTCAAGAAATACTGGAATATGATTAAGGAGGATGTTCTGGAAGCACTAAGGGAGTTCTTCAACCATGGTAAGCTGCTTAAGTAGCTTAACCATATATTTGTGGTTTTGATCGCAAAGGTGGAGGGGGTTACCTCTCTGGGTGATTTTAGGCAATTGAATGCTGCAACTTCTTACACAAGATTATCGTCCACCTTATGTGTAACCGGATGAAGGATGTCTTGCGTGAGCTTATATATCATAATCATACGACTTTTATCAAAGGACACTCTATCTCGAAAAACTGCATGCTGGCCCACAAACTTGTGAAAGATTTTAACAAACATAGGGGTAACAAAATGTATCTGAAGCTGGATCCCAGAAAATCTTACGACATGATCAATCGGGACTTCTTTTGCCATATCATTCTCTGTATGAGTTTTCACAAATGGTAGGTGGATAAGGTTAGGGAATGTATCTGTTTGCCCTCTTTCTCCATTATCGTTAGGGGTAAGTCGGAGGGTATTTTTGGCAGCAGTAGAGGACTGAGACAAGGGGACCCCTCTCTCAGTACCTTTTTGCAATTGTGTTAAGGTTCTGCACTTGTCTGCTGGATGATGCGGTAGTGGAGGGCCTGATTACCCCTATTTCATAAGATGGATCTTGTGGTTTTCTTATCTTATTTATGCCGATGGCCTACTAGTCTTCGTGGAGCCTTCGAACAGATCTCTTGACACCCTTGAAGGAAACTCTAGAAGGGTGTGAACAAAGTATGTGTCACAATTATTCAATAAAATTTAGGATAGTTGCCAATTAAAACTTTAACAAGAAATATAACAAGTATATGGAAAGTAAATAGAGTTTAGAAGTCACAAATGCTAACACCGCAATATATATTGGTTTCTCTCATGGAGGACTAATCCAGTCCCAAGAACTCTTGCTCGGAGTTAAATCCACTATAATCATAAATAACGTACAACACAAGCTTTGATCCGAAGGCTTAGGAGTTTTCTAAGATAGTACAACTCTAACAACTTCTAATCGAAACCGCACTGACACTTAGAAGGCTTAGAAGTTATAATCTTAGGGATGGAGAAGATTGAAGCTCAAATTGTATTCTTAAATGAATAGATGAAAGTAAGAATGAGTGAGTGAGAATGATATATATTTTAAGACTATTTATAGAATTTTTTTTAGACTGAGTTCTGGCAGAGTTCGGTCCCTTAACGTTCAAAAATTCGAACGTTGAGCCTAGTCATCAGGAAGACTGAGTCGAATAAGTTTTAACCTATTAGGTCTCAATCAACTTGATTTTGATAGTTAACTAAACCATGTTTCGATATGTCACAAATATGATACAACTATATGAAACTGAAGACCCAACGATGATGTGACTACTGTTGTTTGCACTGCATCAAGTTATTTATTTCATGAATGTAATCTTTATTTTATTGATTCTAGGACTTATGTACATCGAGTCGCACTGGAATAATCAAGTCCACTCAAATAGCCTGAAATCTATCCACATATACATGTCCAAATAAAAGCAAAACTAGCCCATACACAACCTAAAATATTCTGGAACAAATCGAACTCGGACCAAACTCTGTCTGAACTCGGACCGAACTCTGTTTTACTAAAATAAAAGATTAGCAAGTTGTGTAATCCATGATTTTGGGGCTCCAACGTTCAAAAATTCAAATATTGTTGAACTAACTCTGGCCAAACTCTGTCCCACAAATCCATATAAATAGACTTAAATTTTTACATTCCTAAACACTCATCTCTTCTCCCTACAATTTGTATCAGAGCAAGTTCTCTTACTATCAGATTAACCTTCTTAGAGATTTATGGCAACTTCTAGATCCATCAACACCAACAATGGTGAAGGCCAGTCCACAAATAGGCCACTCCTATTTGATGGTATCAGCTATACGTACTAGAAGACACGTATGAGATTTTATCTGAAATCTCTTGATTTTGATCTATGGTCTGTTGTAGTAGATGGATACAAGAAGCTACCTACAATAGTCATAGATGTCAACCTTGTAGATAAGTCCCCATGATAAGTACACACACACACACACACACACACACACAAAGAAGAATCAGACTAGTCTTGATGCTAAAGATATTAACGCTCTATTTTGTGTTGTAGACAGAACTGGGTTTAACAGAGTCTCCACTTGTGGCACTTCACATGAAGTCTGGAAACTTCTTAAGGTCGCTCATGAAAGAACATCATAAGTGAAGGAATCAAATATAATTCAACTGACACAAGAATACAAAGTTTTTAAGATGAAGCAAAATAAGACGATCACTCATATGTTCACAAGATTCCTTGACATCGTCAACCCTATATTCTCTCTTGGTAAGGAGTACATTAATTATGAAAAGATTCAGAAAGTACTCAGAGGACTCACCAAGAATTGGAAACTCAGAGTCACTGCAATCTTTGAAGGGAATAATTTTACCGTAATGACCTTTGAGACGCTCATGGGCAAGCTGATAACTCATGAGCTTGATCTCAATAAATTTAAAGATCCTACGCCAAAGGAAAAGACGATTGAATTCAAGGAATATCACAAGAAGGTCTCCAACTGTGACTCTGATAACGATAAATCTCAAGATGAAAAAGTTTTCCTGATCACCAGGAACTTTAAGAAATTTCTAAAGTTTAAGAGATCAAAGAAGGAGTACAACGACAACAGTGATAAATAACATGTATGCTACAACTGTAAGAAGATATGTCACATAAAGGGAGACTGCCCGACTATAAAAAAAAGGGAATCGCTAAGATTGATCATCCAGAAGGATATCATTAAAGAAGTATGCAAATAAAAGTATCTGGCAAGAAATTGAAGCTAGTGATTCTGAAGAAGAAGAAAAGCCTCGAGACACGGCA